>CM040819.1:44944650-45544650 GCA_022828995.1 Vimba vimba | reverse complement strand
CGCCTGCCCTCTTATTATTGAATGACTCTTCTGGTTTGAACCTACCTGCTAAACCCAAACACCTTTTTTTGGCTGGTCTCACTGCGGCTAAAAGGCTGATAGCATGTAGATGGAAACCCCCTCATTTATTATCCTTAAATAAATGGCTGTTAGATTACATGGATATCGCCATTATGGAACGTTGGGCAGCAAACTTGCACTTGGCCAAACCTGAAAACATCTTATGTTGGGATAAGGCCATCTCCATGCTAAAATCTTTATTGTAGTTATTTCTTCTTCTTTCTTGGGGTCCTGTTGGGTGGGGGGTGGGGGTGGGGTTGGGGTTGGGGGGGTGGGGGGCTGGGTGGATATGTGGTATTCCCTGCATACACTCTGTCTATTTGATTTCATATGTCTGGTAGTTTTGCCATTGTTACGTATTTATTATTTATTTGTTATGCCACACTACCATGTCAATTTCTCTGTTAATCTTGCTATTACTGTTAAATTGATGCTTGCCACATCTGTTTGTTCATTTGCTTGTTGTTGTTTGTTTTGCTTTGTTTTTTAAAAAAAGCTAAATGGAAAAACCAATAAAAATTGATCACAAAAAAAAAAAAAAATCTATTTCTCATAAATCTAATCTTATATATATGTTTTTAGAAAAAAAAAAAAAAAAGAAAAAAAAAAAACCTAAGTGCAAGCAATAGGAATAGTGTTGTTTTCTTTAGCAAACACAAGTAATACATCTTTTGTTTGTGTCACATGCACTGTGGGTCACATAAGCAATCATTGCGTATCTCAAGGATTTGTGTTGATTTGACCTGTCAGTGTCCTGATTTGACCCCATCTCCCTCTCAATATTCTTTTCAGTGAAATTCATTTGAGAACTGAAATGAATTTTATTTCACAGCATGCACACATAAAACAATCCCAGCAGAAAACAATCACTTTTGGCCTGGATCCTTTAAAAGCTCTTCTGAGGATAGTGATGCATAGAGATCCAGTTTCATGCATCTTTCAACCAGCCTGAGCATTATTTCATCGGTGGGTGAGAGCATCATGGGAAGCACATCAGTTGTAATGAGTTGATACACGTTGTCTGATTGGGCATTAGGAAGCCTGGCCTGATGCTGGCCAATTATTTATTACTCTTTTTTTTTTTTTTAGAGAGAGAGAGAGAGAGAGAGCTGGCATTTACAATCAAACTCTGACATCTGTCATGGGTCCCCCGAGGCACTTGTCTGTTATGATTATCAGTCATATTCTGATCATTTGCATGATGTCGTTTGTCCTGACGATGTGCCAGACAGTATGCGTGTAGGCACTGGTGTCAGGAATGAACCCAACATTTCAAGTGGGAAGTTTATATGATGTGTAGCTTCCAGAACTGATGCAGAAAACATGTACGCATCATTTGAAGGATGTATACATGATCACAGACGCATAGAAAATAGAGTCTGACTTATGAGTAAATTAACTAATACTATATATTATATATTAACTTTTTTTTGATATTTATATAAAAAAAATTGATATTTATATAAACTGATGGGACGTTTGGATAATTTTACTGACTCTCTTGTTCAATCTCGTTCATCAAAATGAACGAATCTTTTTTTGAGTATTATAAATAATTACTTTACCTTCCGAGTTTTTCGTTCATTTGTCACATGACAGATGCAATGAACAGTTCATGAACGACTCATCACAGACATCACATGCTAGATGAACTAACTAGAAGTTTCTACACTCTAAAAGTAACTTTGTTAAAAATTAACCCAAATATTGGAATGCATGTTGGGTTAAACAAACGTAACCAGTTCTACTCGACCCGCTCCGAGCGGGATTCGGACCGGCGGCGCTGGCATGGGAGGCAGGAGTGCTAACAAGGACTCTAAAGTCCTCAGTCTTTAATTTATTTTATTCCTAGCAACATTGACATGGCGTCTTTTGGATCTCCTTGGTTGTGGCATCACAGCCATAGAGACTTTTTAATGAGCCATTTTTTTGCAGCTTGCTTTCAGTAAATGGTCTTGTTGGATAGGGGGAAGGAGCTTTAAGCTCTCTTAAGTTCTTTTATTTCAAAAGAGCAAGGAAAATCCAGTTTTCCATGACATGTCCCTTTGAAATATGCTTATACCTACAGTGCACCACAAGAAATAAATGTCATATTATTCCTCATTAAAATGTATTTACCAAAATTACCATGACCAGCAACAACAGTACGAGTGCCTGTGGCTTCAGATCTCTGGGACTGAAGATGATCTAAAGTAAATGGCAGCTCTGCTCAAAGTATGAAATATTAAAGGTCACTTTGATTTTACACTCTCCAAAGTGGCAAATGAGGAATAATAGATCAGGACAGAACAATATAGACAAAGTACAGCGGTTCAAAAGTTGACATGGGAAAGGTCATGTGCAATCGCAGTTGAATGGACGTTGCTGAGTTGTTTGTAAATTAATGTGTCCTATAAAGCATCACGTTAAATTGTGTCATGTTTGAGTACAAACTTTTGATAAAAAAAAAATATTTACCTCCATTATATTGGTTTGAATATGCATATAAATTGCCAAACTTAACACTTACTTGTAAAGATTTAGTTTTATTTCTTAGGGCCGTGACATCAAGCCGGCGGTCGGCTGTCAGCCAGCGTCGGGTTTTCAATGAGCAGTGGTTATTTTTTTGAGGTGTGTAACACACTTTTGACTCAAAACATTCAGCATGTTTTAAACCGGTGTTGGGGTTGTCGGTGAGATAGGGCGCTATGATTGGCTGTTCAGTTTAGCAAACGAGTCAGTGCACGAGAATAAAAGCGAAAGTGATGAAAGGGATCAAAGAAATCAAGACGTAGAGACAGAAGGCTGTTCTAATTTTATGTCATTTTACCTGAGCATTCCAATAAGCAAATATTTTCATAACAACATGAGCCTGGAATGAAACAGCATGACAAATGGTAAGCAAGGCAAGCGCTGCTTTGTTTCCTGTTTGTATATCTGCAGTCCTAGTTTCGGTTTCCCTTTTTGAAAGATGAATATAGACAATTGATACCCGCTGATATAGACAGTTATTTCCTAACATGCAGGCGCAGAACACATTTGTGCTGAACAAATTGATCACTTGTAGTCTTTGCGGTGTGTTTAAGAGCACCACTTAGTTGACGTTGGCTTGGTGTGTCTATTAAGCTATTAAAATTCTGCCATTTTATGAATTATTTTAATTGCCATCCCAATTAAGTCATAATATTTCTGAATAGGTTTAAGAAAGTGAATTTCTTCGATGATGTGAAGCTAGTCTTCATGTATGCTACTATTGTGGAATCACTGTTCTCAGTCGTACACATTATGAAAATGTTGTTAATTAGACAAGAACAACATGTATTTCATCAGACATTAGACAAGAAAGCGTTTTAGCAGTGTTGTAGTTGCGGAAATTACATCTTCAAGATAAAAAACTGCACATCAAGATTTTCAGAATTCATTATTGTGTTTAATAAAATGTAAAAATTCATTTCAGATATTAATATATGAATGAACAAGACGTGCATGAAATTACCATGCTAATAATTTGACCATGTAAAATTCATGTTTTCACGCTAGAGTATTGTGTTTATTACTGCTTCCATTGAGAAGTAACCCAACATGTCCCATCACAGAGAGGAAAGCTCTCTGTTTCCAGTGAGCTCATCATTAAATGTCACCAATCTATCACTGGCGAGCTTCCTTAAGGCAGAGCGAGTGAAGCTTCTGCGACCCAGCTGAAACTCAGCCGCCGTTTTTCTTCCTCTCGACCGATCCATACCTTTCTGGATGAGGGGAAGGTGGGCCTGATTAAGTGGCTAAGTGATAGCTGACACTGCACGTCCCGTTATAGGGCCCACTCCATCCACTCCACATCCACTCACGGTCTACAGGATCAGACGGCCCCTCCGAGCTGCAAATACATTATCAGTGCATTCGCTGTCAGAGCCGTGTGCTTGTTCATAAACCAAACATATTGATCATGCGTTGCGGCAGATGCTATCACGATGGCCAAGAGGGGGAGGTGGGATAAAAAGGGATTGTTCAGAAGGGTGTAGGTGACATGTTGGCCTTCGCTTTGACTAAATGGTCCAAATTGCAGCTTATTCTAGTCAAGAACGGCCCATTTAGATAAAAAGAGACCATCCCAAGTTTGTTTTGTTTTTACTGGACATTTATGGGCGGGTTAATGTGAAATATGTGATTGTAGACCAGAGAGAGAGAGAGAGGGGCATATAATGTTATGGTTTGATTAAGCATTCTGGAGGGAAATAAAAATGGAGAGGAAATGGAGGAGAGATGACGCCTACGGTGCGGCTTTTGGCTTCTGGTGGTATTGTGTTGCTGTTTTATGGTGGGAGCAGACGGATTAGAATTAGAAAACATCAGTCTTTTGCTCTCTCTCACCTATGTAAGCAGCTACGGTTTAATACCGACTATAAACTGCGGGTTGTTCCTCTAGCAAAACAGTGTGTGGGCTGACAAATAACCAAGTATTCCCTCTTTCGCACAAATCCTTATTGTTGTGTGCATCTGATGCTCTGTGAAGTTTGACACGGATGTCAGTGGTTGAGAGAGAGCAGAGTTGTTTATTTGCATATGGTGCAAATTGGTGATGGTGCAAACATATAATTTGCTTGTTTAAGTGACAAAAATGAAATTAAGCATTAATTCAAATGTCCCTCTTTAATTGTGGACAGTAATAGGCTAATAAGTGCACCAGGAAAATAGCCCTGATTTGAATCCAGCACATTCTTTAATGAGCCTCATTTGCATAGGAAAAAAACATGTTTGTGATGGAAAGAAATAGGTAACACTTTATTCGTTTGGCTCCAGGCTGCAGGTTTGCTGTGTTTATTTTTAAGGCTGCAATTTTTCAAAACATTTTGTGAATTATATATGACTATAATAATAATAATAATTTTGTTAATTATTATTAATAATAAAATTATTAAATTAAAATATTAAACAAGACAAATTATGATTAATCTACTATAAAATAAAATGAGTATTTACAAATAGAAATACTATTTTTATTATACATTACAGCTGTAAAATTACAATATAAATTGTATGGCTGCCTTGATTAATTTTGGGATTAATTTTCCTTTAGTTTTTTTAAACTTTATAAACTAAAGGAAGCCCTTAAAGAGGACCTATTCTTCCCCTTTAGTCTCTGGTGTCCCCAGAATGTGTCTGTGAAGTTTCAGCTGAAAAAAAAAAAAAATCCCACAGATCATTTTACAGCTGTAATTTTACAGCAGAACAATCCTTCCATCCACCATAGATAATTTCTCGAGTTGCTTGTCTGATCTGTCTCAGCTGCTGCCTGAACCCAAACAAACAGATGAACTAGAAGAACTAACTAGCACTATGAGCACCATTCTCTCTAGATCATTGGATGTTGTTGCACCCGTTAGATTAAAAAAGGTCACAGAGAAAATTAAAGCACCATGGTACAATAATACTATGCATGTTCTAAAGAGAGAAACCCGTAATTTAGAGCGTAAATGGAAACAAACTAATTTAGAGGTCTTTAGAATCGCGTGGAAAGACAGTATGTCACGTTATAAAAAGGCCCTAAAAGCGGCCAGGGCTGAGCACCTCCGCAAACTAATAGAAAACAACCAAAACAATCCTAGGTTTTTATTTAACACCGTTGCTAGACTAACAAATAAACAGACGTCACCCGAACAAAATATCCCGTTACAGTTTAGTAGTAATGATTTCATGAACTTCTTCACTGAGAAAATAGAAAACATCAGAACCACAATTGTAAACGTTCAATCCTCAATCGCACCTTATAATTCAGCCTCAATTTTCCCCCCGCAAGAACAATTACAGTGCTTTACAACTATAGAACAAAAAGAGTTAAATAAACTTATCACTTCATCTAAAACAACAACATGTTTATTAGATCCTATACCAACTAAACTACTGAAGGAAGTGTTACCTGTAGTGGAAGAGCCTCTCCTCAATATTATTAACTCGTCTTTATCTTTAGGTCATGTTCCAAGAACATTTAAACTGGCAATGATAAAACCTCTCATTAAGAAACCACAATTAGACCCGCATAATCTAGCAAATTATAGACCCATTTCAAATCTACCTTTTATGTCTAAAATACTAGAAAAAGTTGTGTCCGCTCAACTGGGCTCTTTCTTGCAAGAAAATGATATCTATGAAAAGTTTCAGTCAGGATTCAGACCGCATCATAGCACTGAAACTGCGCTCGTTAAAATCACAAATGATTTACTCTTAGCTTCTGACCAAGGCTGCATCTCAATACTAGTTTTACTTGATCTAAGTGCTGCGTTCGATACTATAGATCATACAATACTCTTAGATCGACTACAAAATTATACTGGTGTTCAAGGACAAGCATTAAGCTGGTTTAGATCATACTTATCAGACCGCTACCATTTTGTCTATTTAAATGGAGAAAAATCGATCATAATTCCAGTAAACTATGGAGTGCCGCAGGGATCTGTGTTGGGCCCTCTGTTATTCTCAATATATATGCTGCCACTTGGAAATATTATAAGGAAACATGGAATTAGTTTCCACTGTTATGCTGATGACACTCAAATATATATTTCATCACGGCCGGATGAAAACGCTAAATTATCCAAATTGACAGAGTGTGTTAAAGATATAAAAGATTGGATGACGCGTAATTTTCTTTTATTAAATCCAGACAAGACAGAGGTAATACTTATCGGTTCAAAAAACCGCCCACAGAACCTCTCACAATACAACTTTGACATCGTAGGATGTCCTGTTACTTTATCCTCTACAGTAAAAGACCTGGGTGTTATACTCGATTGTAACCTGTCTTTTGAAAATCATATTTCGTATGTTACAAAAACAGCCTTTTTCCACCTTAGAAACATTGCTAAGCTACGTAATATGCTATCAGTTTCTGATGCAGAAAAGTTAGTTCATGCATTCATGACCTCGAGACTAGATTACTGTAATGCTTTATTAGCCGGTTGTCCTGCATCCTCAATAAACAAGCTACAGTTAGTCCAAAATGCAGCCGCTAGAGTTCTTACTAGATCAAGAAAATATGATCATATAACACCGATTTTATCATCACTACATTGGCTACCTATAAAGTTCCGTATTAATTATAAGGTATTGCTATTGACTTATAAAGCCCTAAACGGCTTAGCTCCAGTCTATTTAACGGATCTTCTATCACCCTATAATCCATCACGCTCTTTAAGATCAATAAATTCGAGGCTTTTGGTCATACCTAGGATATCCAGATCAACCAAAGGAGGGAGAGCATTTTCGCATTTCGCTCCAAAACTCTGGAATAGCCTTCCTGATACTGTTCGTTACTCGGACTCACTCTCCCAGTTTAAAACTAGATTAAAGACGCATCTTTCCGGCCAGGCATTCATATAATATTGTTAATCTCACAGTTTCAAACTACAATCCGGCCTCTAGTTCATAAATGCCAGAGGAGAACTGGCCCCCGACTGAGCCTGGGTTCTCCCAAGGTTTTTTTTTTTCTCCATTAGGTCACCTGATGGAGTTTTAGGACACCATCAGGTCACTTGATGGAGTTTTTCGGTTCCTTGCCACTGTTGCCTTTGGCTTGCTCAGTTGGGGATATTTTGGGGATATTTAATTTTATTCTATCAATCAATAAATTCCACTAGAAACAAACTTTGTTGTATTATTTTATTTTAATACTGTGAAGCTGCTTTGATACAATCTGTATTGTGAAAAGCGCTATACAAATATACTTGATTTGATTTGATCATTTATTATAACTTGTAAAATATGCCCCTATTTGGGTGCGAGCAAAAACACAGCTTTTTTGTGTGTGTCCCTTTAAATGCAAATGATCTGCTGCACCCCTCCCCCTTTCCAGAAGAGGATGGATCCTTTACAGCTCCTGCTTCAGATACTCCGACAACAACAAAACTGGAAAATCTCACGCAGCCAAAATGTCAGAAATTGTCAGTAGTGGTGTTCACCCTTACATGTTCAAACCGGAGTCAGACACTGATGGAGAGACTCAGGAAGAAGTTACAACTTTTAGAATGCAACTTTCTGAATGGTTTGTGGATACATTTATGTACTGTAGTTACTTTGATTAAGTTAAGTCAAGTTAGGTTGATTCAACTCGATCGATTGATTCAAATCGACTAGCATGTTAATCTAAAATTCTTTCAGTAACAACTTTTGTGGAAATCCAGCACAAAATGCAGTCCGGTGAAAAATGATTTGCAGACTTTCTACGGCACATTTCCTTCAGAAATAAAATTTAACCACGGTGTGCCCAGTGGCTCAAATACCAGGAGTCAATGGTGACTCTTTTGTTCACTGGTACATCCAATAACAGACCATTTGTGCAGTTTTTTTTGTTTTTTTGGCAGATCATCACCAGTCATGACTGGGGCTTTGCCTTACTCTTATGTAAGAGTAGGGGGAAATCTGGAACCGTTCGTTTGGAGAGACAGTTTATGATTTATGGGGATTATAAAAAAAAGTAATAGGTGGATTCTTACCTTTATAGGCTGGTTGTTTACACACACCGTGGACACATCTGTGTTCAAACACCATATAAAAGTTAATTTTGCATAATAGGTCTCCTTTAAACTTTTCTTTTGATGACAGATTTGTTTATGAGCAGTTTATGTTTATGAGCGCTTCTCATTACAAATTTTGGGAGGAAGATTGGCACGTTGCATTCCCAAATGCACGTTATAAGTGGGCCAAACTTACAGCACATACAGAAATGCGTTCGTGTAGAGCAGATACTGCGAACCGAACCACTCTGAGACACCAAAAACATCAGATCACGAGCTTCTCATGTGTGAAAGAACACGCTTCACTGGCTCTGAAGCAGTAGTGTTCAATGCTGAAGAGTTTTACAGCTTGATAACAATAAAGATTCATTAGGGGAGGGAAATTTATGTAGCTGGAGTGCTGTTAAAAAACAACGATGCATGAAAAGGCACATTGATTTAACCCAGAGTACTGATGACTGTCTCGCATTATCTTTCCCCATCATTTATTGTTCATCTAGTCGCAGCCGCTCCAATCCAATAGTGCCTCTCAAACTCTGACCTTCACTCGAGAAACAGGCCCAGATTCCCATTAAACAAAGTTCTGCAGTCTCTTTTAGTAATATCCAGCCATGATGGCAGCCAGATTGATGGGCCTGAGTTAGCTGCTGAGATATTTTGGAGGTTATCTGATGGTGTAAAATTTAATTAGGGCTTTATTGATGGAATATGTAGACAGCACAGACAAACTGCCTGAAGAACTACATACAGCACAAAGATGAGGGCAAAGCGGCAAATCCTGTGTGTCTGTCAATATGCCAACAAACCAGACAGGTTTTGTCTTCCCGTTTCGGCTGGAAATTGTGTGTGCTACTATAAAGTGCACAGTCTATTTTATACTGCTATCTGTAGCAATCGTGACAGTGTTATACCCTGGAAATCCAGAGTTCCGAGTTTACTCTGGCATCGAGTAATGATGCTCATTAAATATGCCCTTGTATCCGAGCTGCACCAATCACATCGGGTTATCTGATATAGGCGGGCCAGAGGCGAGCTAAACAGATGACGACAGCGCTGTGATGTCAAAGTCATTAGTAAACATTGCAAGATGGCTATGGATGAATACCAGTTGTTTGAAACGGCTTTGGCCGCTACAATGAGCGAGTTAGACTTGGCTTTTTATCTAAAAGAGGAACAGAAGACGGCGCTTGCATCGTTCCTTTGCAAGAAGGGCATTTTTGCTTTTTTGCCGACCTGATATGGCAAGAGTCTACCAGTTAGCTCCGCTGGTAGCTAAGTGTATGGGGCTTGTTGTGATTGGTCGTAGTGTTATCCAATTGCGTGCAGTGAGATTTTCAAATGCACGCTTGGTGCCGCCCCTCGAGCTGGCCGATTTTCATTAGTCGACGCCAGACCATTAATCTTTCAGATTTAGTTCTGGATTTCCAGGCTAACAGTGTTACAGTGTGACCAAATGAAAACATCTTAATCAAATATCAAGGGTGAAGGCCTCAAGTTTTATATTTATTGGGAACAATCAACATTATTGCATGAGCAAATGTCCGTCCGTTTATCTATTGTTATCTAATTTTAAGTCTCAACAAATTGAGCTTTGTTGATATTCAAATTACTATTCATCATATTTATTTATCCATTTGTTCTAATTTAATGTGCACAACTAATGCATTGGATGCATACTATGGAAGAAGTAAAGCACAAATGCAGTGTGATGGCGAGTCTTCTGTGTGTAAATCAGCATCATGTTGTCAGCTTATATTCATCTTGATGGACAGCGGCCAGACAGAAACACACGGCGACAGGGTGGAGCAAGACAATTCACACAGCTGTTTGACGACACCTTGCCCTCTTCAGACTGAAACGCAAGCCCAGTGTCCTAGTTCGGCGAGTACCTTTAAATATATATTTATATATAAAAAAAAAAAAAAAAAACTCATGACATTCTGCACACAACCATGACTCTGTCTGTGACTAAACTGTGATGCCAGGCAAACTGTGACCACCCTATCAGCAAGTAGTTATGTGCATCACAGAAGTCCTGACAGCCACGTCAGAGCAGCGCGGGCGACAGCACACACACCAACAACATTCAGGCAGGACAGCAGGGACATTTATCCTCACAACACTGCTTTTTATTGTTAAACAGGCACACTGAAGGCTATTGAAGCATTTGTAATCACTCTGCTGATTGAAAACCGTCCAGTAAATGATTGTCCATCAGGCAGACATCAACTTTAAACACACATTTGTAAAATGAATGCAATTTCTTGAAATTAGTCAATCAAGTTATGAATTACGATCAGATAATATTTAATATGAGTATAATCCAACCTGTTTCATGAATTCAAATTTAATCATTATTTTTGATCATCTGAAAGTAATTGATATAATCCCAAAATTCATTATATTTCCTTTTTTATCTGTTCTCAGGCATTTGATAACTACCAAACAATTACTGTGGAAATAAATCCCTTGAAGATTAGTTCAAAAAAATATATATAATAATATTAAACGCATCAAATGAAAACCATTTATAATAATACTAATATTACCAGATCGCTTTTTTATTTTAAGTATCTTACAACAATACTATGACTCTGTGTTGTAAAAAAAATATATATAATTTAATACCTGGAATATAAAGTCATGCCTTGAGTTCTGATGGTGTATTGTAATTCTAAACATGCCTGGAGATTAGGCCAGAGTCTTAATCTCATGTAATGTATCATCATTTTATTGCGTTGCTTCATGAACTAAAATGTACCCTTGTGAGATAATTTCATATATGAACTATTTCCAATCCTAACACAAATTATTTCTTCTTGTGTAAAATTCCAAGTCTGGTACCATTTGGAAATGTACCTGTAGTGACACAACAGAAACAATTAATAACAGCTATTAAAGTAATCAAATGACTCATGGGGTTTTACAAACACATCAACACACAAACACACCTCTCCATCATACAGACGTTTAAATATTGTCTAATGGACATGTAAATGCTGTTTTCTGTGTCCTTTGAGTTCGCATTTGTTAATGCTGGCCTCATCATGCTGCTGCTATTAATGGAGGTCCTAATGAAACATTGCACACACATATGCATTAGTTAATGGTTTGCTGAGACGTGAAAGTGCTGGATAAATATGGGGCTTTGGTGAAGCCCCAACTAATTGAAAAAGGTTGGCAAAGAAAGTCTAAAACATAATGAATCAAGACAATGGCCAAAAGTAATTACAGCTATGGAAGAGAATCATTACTGGAGTTCAGCTGAGGTGTTGAACACAAAGACAAAATACATGCCTTGATTAGCTTTAGTTTACACCTTATTTCAACATATGCATACAGTATAGTATAAAGCAGGTTCCATATAACAACAACGCGGCTTCATATGAGATCTGTTTTATACTTGAGAGTAGAGCTTTTATAAAAAGCTCAAGAAACACAACAAATGTATATTTTAATCAGAAGTGTTTGTTGCTGGCACAAACAGGCTTGAATATAAGAGCTAAACACAACGAAACGCCTAAATTTACATCTTTATTGAAAACATACATACTACATCGGTTCAAATCGATGAATAATGTTTTGGAATATGTTTAGTTACATGAACCATTCACTATGACAGAGTGTGTGTGTATATATATATATATATATATATATATATATATATATATATATATATATATATATACTCTGTCATATGCATCTCATATATCTTTAATTGATTTTTATAATATTTATATAATAATTATTTCTTGGTTTATATTTTAATAATATCTATTTTCAGTTCTAGTCATTTTAGTACTTAAACATTTCTAATTCTCATTTAAGTTTTTTATCTAATATATATATATATATATATATATATATTTATTTATTTATTTATTATTATTTATTTTTATTTTTTTTACAGATGGTAATAGCATGTTGTGTTTCCATTTTCTGAATGGACTATACTTCTATACACATCTGAACAAACAATAAAACTTTCTTTTGAAACATAAAACTATATGCTCAATTGTTGATTCATATTTCTTCACCTCAGCATATGCAGTAGGAAATGAAGTGCTCCGGATGATGAATTTGGTTGGTCCCTTGGGTGCCTTTGGTTGGTAAATTGACTGAAATGCTGACTTCTGGGTCAACAACAACTTAACCAAAGAATATTGATCTTAGTCCAAATTAAAAAGTTATAGATTGCTCATTTTTAATTTGTATCATGGTTAACAGAAAAGAGCACATGTAATCAGGCTCTAAAAGGTTTCTATGAGGTCTGCCTCACTCCATTTGTTTAGCAAACCTTTAGCTGTTGTCAGTTTATTTATTTATATGCTTATTCCAGTAATGTATGAAATGCATGTTGCTTTGTAATGTTGTACAAAAAATGTAATGTTTTCCTCTGCAAAAGTCCCTGACACAATGTTAGACAATGTTTGCTAAGGTGTTCTGAGTGAGGTCTGTCTGTCCATCCATCCTTCCATCCTGAGCACCAAAACCTCTCTTCTCTTTCTGTGATAACGCCTGTAATAGTGACAGTGACTAAATTATATTAAAGATGGCAACTTCCATGACACCAGCAAGTATTATCTTAACTGTCACAATGTTATTTAATTAATGAGTCCAATCTAGGTGCAAGTTTATCCTTCAAATCTTAATTAACTGAGAGCAGCTTCTGCTTTTTCCCCTTCATAACTTAGTGTTAACTCTGTGAATTTCAGGAACGTGCAATAAAAATGCAACTGGTTTTGTCAGGTTCTGCCCTGACAGTCTTGTCAGTCTTGTCTCTGTTTCTTTGTTTGACTTGTGCCTGAGCTCATAAGCCTTTATCTCATTTCCTGGTTTCGGAACGTTCGAAATCGCCAAGCAGTGTACTCGCACTTCCGGTGGTTACTTAGTTACCTTTAGATGAAAAGTAGGTCAGTAAACTTAAAATAAAATCGTGATATAGACCAGTGTCTGTCAATATTAAAAAGACTATTTAATTAGGAATCATGCATGTTCTGCATGTCTCTGTGTGGATTCATTCACACACACTGAGGCAGGCATGGCGCTCGCGATGTTTTCAGCCTATATGAGGACATTAATGCACTTCATCAACACAGCCGCTCTGAGAGTCACTTCAGCAGCATTTTAGCTTCATTTGAGAAAAACTATCGTCATATCATAAAACACAGAGAGACTCAAAGGTCTACACCGCAACCCTTCAAAATAAAAATTTGGTTTAACCTTTGAAGAACGTTTTGCTTAAATCATTACATTTTAAATAATTGGTTATAACAATTTAATAGAATCAAAAAAAAAAAAAAAAAAAAAAAAAGAAACTTTTGGGAAATGCCAGAGCGAAGTTGTCCAGTGATAATTAACAGGCAGCCATGGTGAACGCAATAACCGGAAGACTATGGTGAAGGCAATTTTTCGCGGCTACTTCCGGCATTCAAATGTGATGCGATAAAGGCCTATTGCTTTGTCTTTGTTTGTGTCGGCCATTTGCTCCTCTTGTACCGCCTCCTTGTTTCCCTTTACCACACCCGCTTGTTTAGTTTAGTCCTTGTTTCACTAATTGTGCTTACCTGATCCTCATGTGCTCTGATCCCTTTATATTGTGCTCCTTTCCCTCATGTCTTTGCTGGTTTGTTGCGTGTGTATGTAGTGTGTGAGAGATTCTTGCTTGTCTACTGATCTTTTAGACGGTGTTTCCTGCCAGTTCTAGTTTTTGCATTTTATTATTTTTAATTTGCTTTAGTCTAGTTCCAGTAGGGATGGGCAAATGAAGCCTCATGAAGCACTGAGGCTTTCCCCAGAATGTTTCGGGAAAAGATCTGAAGCATCAAGAGAGACGAAAACAGCGCCATCTTGTGGCAGGTCAAATTTATAGCAGCCATGTTTATGAGTAGCTGAGTGCGCAGCGCCATTGTTTTATCCATTAAGCACAAATAAAAGCCTGACAACGCTAACTATTCAGCTTTCTGATAATATAATTCACATATTAAAGTGTGGCAATAAATGAAATGCAACAATTACATTAATACTAATTATAAAAATACCAACATAATTGCTTGATGTAAGTAAATGTTGGTCTAATTATTGTATGCTTCCAGTCTTTTGCTGTAGGTTTCTCAAGCCTTATTTTTTGGTTGTGGCAGTGAGACTGATACCGCTTTGATTGCAGCTCAATGTTTCCAGCCTCTGGTTCTTCAAGCTACTGTCTGATCTCCAGTCATTATCTGGTGCTTCTCCATCTCCTCGATTCTCCAGCATAGCCTTGCCTGGGTCGGATCTCATCCGTCTTCCCTTTGTCCTGTTGACTGCCCTGTCCTACTGTTTGGATCATCCTCACTCTTAACCATCCCTATTGTGCCTTGTCTTGTCAATAAAATTCAATCCCTTGGTCATTCTGCATCTGGGTCCTCTTTCTCCATAAGACTGCTGTGACAAAACCTGACAGGTTTCTATATAGCTCATCCTTATGGTAAGTTTCTGGAATTGTTTTAATACCACTAAGAAGATGTAATCATTGAAAAACAAAAATGTAAAATGTTTAAATAAACACCAAAAACAGTTCTTATTTATGTGGAAATACGTGTTCACATTCATGAAGGGAAAAATCTAAATCAAGTCCCAGACATGAAGTCAATAACGTCCTATCACGTCTTGTGTTCTACTTGGCTATTTATATGCCGTTTTCTCCTTTGTTTGGTGTCCCTTGATATTTATAACATGAGCCGTAGCGTTAGATTGACCTTTCGATGGCACTGGCAGGTTTCCAGATGCTTGTCAGCCTTGTTCTACTTTCCCTACAGATAGACTCACCACAGCCTCTTTCAGCTTGTTCTCGGATGTCTAGAATGCTGTCTGGCAACCATGACCTCGAGTCCCTGAACGGCCAGATGAGTGTGGAGACAGAGATAGGCTGAGAGAGAGGGGAAGGTTGAGGATGCTGTGTTTAGCTACAAGAAGCACAGATTGGCATACAGTATACCTACACTCAAAAAAATACCTCATCAGTTAAATGTATATTAATCATGTGGCAAATTTCCACATAAAATTATTACATTAATAATGAAGTTTGAGTGAGTTCACGTAGTGTAACAGCGCTTCTGTGTTGTATGTCAGCACGTACGCTCACTATTGGCCGACGCTGGTCATGTGTGTAATGCGTGTGACGTACAACACAGAAGCGCTGCGCTGTTACACTACGTGAACTCACTCAGAAGCACACATAGAAGAAAATAAATAGTTGAATAAAGTCATTATTTTTGTTTTGTTTTTGCGCACAAAAAAGTATTCTCGTTGCTTGATAAAATTAAAGTTGAACCTTGAAGTTTAAACATTGTCTTCAATAACATGGAAGCCTATGAAGGAGTGAGCCAGCTCTCAGATTTAATCAAAAATATCTTAATTTGTGTTTCAAAGATGAACGAAAGCTCCCTATACATCTGCTTATAAATGTATAATATTTGAATTGATCTAAAATGCCCAGTTGCCCATTAGCACTTTAGAATGTGTGCTTATTTCATTTATTCATTTTTATACTGTATACTTTTGCAGAAGGGGATATAGTTAGCATATGGCCATGTACACACAGCTCTGTTTTAAAACATGATGCACTGCCTACCCAGATAGCATTTTACGGAAACATAAGAATGCTTCAGATACAAAAGTAGTTTCAAACAGGTGGTGGCATGATTATGCTGCTTTTAAAATGTTGGTTCTCAGCTGCAGGTTTGCAATGTCTTTAGTTGTGCAAGACCATCTACAGTATACACTGTTCTCTCTCTATATATATGTATTCTCCTGTCAGATAAGAACAGGAAACTGAGGGAACAATTCACACAGACTTACCAAAATTGGACAATAGAAGATTGGAAAACATTGCCTGGTCTGATGAGTCTTGATTTCTGCTGCAACATTCAGATTGTAGGGTCAGAGTTTGGTGTAAACAACACTAAAGCATGGATCCATCATGTCTTGTATCAGCGGTTCAGGCTACTGTTGTTGTAAAGGTGTGGAGGATATTTTCTTGGGACACTTTGGGCCTCTTAGTACCAATTGAGCATCATTTAAACGCCACAGTCCACAGTGTCCACTTTATGACCAGTGTTCCCATCTTCTGATGGCTACTTCCAGCAGGATTAAGCGCCATGCCACAAAGCTCAAATAATCTCAAACTGGTTTCTTGAAAAATCTGCAGCAACTGCATATATATCCTGAGGCCGGAGTCTACCCTCAGGTCCATCATGGAGTTTGCACTGTGGAGGCAGTCCTATCCCGAGCCAGTTGAGGACTCAATGGGTCCTATCATGCATGCAGTGCAATGTGGTTTTTGCTAGTTTCAGCCAGACGCAGTTATCATTTTCACATCCTGTGCCATGTTGTTTAAATAGCAAATGCACTTGCGCCCATTTGTGAGCCCATGGGCTGCTGGTCTGAAAACGAGGTGTGTTCAGGCACATTGTTGCCGCATTGCTATTTTGAGGCGACTAAAATAGACTGCGCCATTGACCAATAAAAACCTGGTCTAAAGTCAATGGCGCAATATGTTTTCGTTATTTAAAGGGCACATTGGTAATATTATCCTATAGGCGGGTCCACAGCGCACGTAATTGTCTTATTACACACAGGGACACGCAGCAAATGTTTGCAAATTCCGCCAAGTAAATAGCAATCCGCCATGGAGCGAGCGCAACTGGCTTTTAAAGGGAATGTGAGATGAGACTCTGATCAGTTTATTGCACTTTACGCCCAAAACAAACCCATTACTCATTAAGAGAACAGGGACAACCCTTTCAGACCATGCGCCGGGCGTGCCAACCATTTTTCCTGTCGTTAAACTAGCAAAAGTGGATTCGGACACGCCATAAGTGCACTTGCACCTTGCGCTTTAGAACATGTGCTTAGATCGTTAAAATAGGGCCCAATGTTTCACTCAATATTGGTGGTGTGTTTTAAGCTGGTTAGAGTATCACACCATTAGCTTAGCAGTCAGATACAAGGCCTTGAGATAGAGCATCTCACAGAAGGTTTCTTTCTTTGGATGTGATCATCTGTGAAATACAGAAGGGTCTGTGTTTTCAGCAGAGCCGAGATCAGCAGATGAGTCATTCTCTTTGACATGCAGATACCGAGGAAAGGGAAATAATAACTGCAAAGCGTTGACAGCAAAATGCCAGGCATCACTTGAGATGTTCATCTTTCCTTATTATTTCTCATTTGCACATTTCAAAATCATGAATTTTTTTTCTCTCTCTCACTTTCTTGCTCTGTAAATAATTGTCAGATGTAAATTGATCCTTCACTGAGCATGCCTGAAAAACATTACTGACCAATCCTACCTTTGCAATCATTGCCCTTTTCTAATGTCTGTATGGATGATCTGTGTGTACTTGCTTTTTAGCTACTTTATCTATGAATGATAGATGCTATTACAAGCATATTATATAAAATATATAAAAATATCTGTTTCTGACTGCATATCTTCCACAAATCCACCCCTCGTGCAGCACATGTCCATTCTGGATTAGGTGTGTTGTCAATCTGAGAACCCTGTTCACATTCAAACCTGTCACATTTTGTCAAGTTAAATTTGAGATAAGCTGCAGAAAAAATTACACAACTGGCATTCTGTGGCTCAGCCAAACAGCTGTCAGATGCTGACGGCACAGATTGGTCACTTACCCACTCAAGGGCTTGTGTGAGCCTGATTTTTTTGGTAAACTCTCATTATGTGCCTCACAAGTTTAAAAGCACAGGCCAGTTCTCAGGAAACAGCATCATTTGTGTTCCCATATTCAATAATAAAACACTACCTGTCATGGAACAGAGGAATGCAGACAAAGATAAAATCCAAATAGAGTTTTTTGAGAGACACACAGAATGTAAAAAGGTGAGGAACTTGAAAGTAGATTGATGTGATGACACTGGCAGGGTAATGACTGTTCTTATCCGTTTACAGGCGGAGATGATAGGTAACTAGAAGACAGGCTGGCTTGAAGACGAGATGATCACAGAAGATAGAAGATGGGACAGTTTGAGACGGGATCACACAGGGGTGTGTTTCCTAAAAGCATCGTTAGCCAACTATGGTCACAAGTTCCATTGAACTCTATTGGTAACGACAGAACTTTCGATCATAGTTGGCTTTGGGAAACTTTGCATTGGATTTTGCACTGATCTCCAACTCCAAAGCATATTGAATAAGTTTGTTCCTCTTTTTTCCCATTACCTGAATAATGTAGATATGATTTATTTTAATTCTGTTTGTTTATTTCCTGTTTATTCTATTCTATTCTATTCTATTCTATTCTATTCTATTCTATTCTATTCTATTCTATTCTATTCTATCCCATCCCATCCCATCCCATCCTATTCTATTCTATTATAGCACACCTATACATACAAATGTGCTTGTATGTGTGATTGTGTGTGCATATGTGTGCATTTGTGTGCATTTGTGCATGTGTGTGTGCCTTATTCACATCTATTTACTTACTTACTTACTGACTGACTCACTCATGTGCACTGGAAGCTTCAACAAATTCCTTGTTTGATCAAAAACTTGGTAATAAAGCTCTTTCTGATTCTGATTTTAAAAGCACACCGAAACTGAGTGACACTACCACAATTTTCTTGGTTATCTTTTTGAATTAGGCTTTTATATAATTGCAGAAATGCTGCAGTTGTGTGTCTTTATTTACTTTGCACAGTGACCCAGTACTATGTATAATTTGTGCCTGAGGGCTCTTCAACATGTGCTCTATATATGACCCAGAGGCACAGTCGCCTTCTTCAAAGGAGAACATGCTTTATTTTCAAAGCACCAGAAATTGGCACAAAGAGCAAGAGAGTGGAAGACAATAAGTAAAGAGAGAAAACAACCCCCACATAAACCCAAAGCAGAGGCAGTTCTGTTTTTGTTTTCTTATTCTTTTACTGGAACACCATACTCCTGAGTAACATGTCAAAATAGACTCTGTACCAAGAAATGATCAAACCAGCAGGGGCTTAACAATCTCTAAGACCCTCTTCATGTCTTTTAGCTCTGCTCCCTAAACACGAAGCGACCTGTGGGTTGGAGCACTGGGGAAAAGCCCAGGCTGAGCAGAAAGGAGGATAATTGAGTCGAATGTGGGTGCCTTTTAGACACAGGCTTGTTGCTTCAAGATGAAGTTCATGTTTGAGGGTTTGGATCCCACAGAGCGACTGCCTGATTTTTCTCTCACCCAACCTGACAAATCTGCACTAGCGTAAAACCCCCAAACCGCCTTGCTGTTTAAATGGTGTCACCGATGTTACCCACTGTGAAACATAAATCTGGTGGTGCCCATCATCTGGTCCTGCCATCTGTTTGATATTCCTGCCCGCTCGTTCAGCGAGGATGGCATGGCTCATGTAGCAGCCCCTCTCAGCGTCTCCCACCGCTCTAGCAGCCAAATCGATCTATAATTTAGAGATTTACATAACTAACTCTGTGTGCCCTACTTTCCATAGCAGTTCCTTTAGACCTGTGAATCTTCTCTGCCTTCCTTCCAGCTGGCTCATTTGGGATTTGACCATGTAAATTCCATTTATTAAATGGAATAACAACAACAATAATACTAATAATATTAAATAGTAATAAAAAAGTAATATTATACTATGTATTATTGTTATTATTAAAAAAAATGCAGTGTTACTGATATACTATTATAGTTTTTGGTACTATTTTGAATTAGATATTTTTTTTTTTTAAATTTCAATGTTTTTTGAAACTTTTAATTGTATATGTATATATATATATATATATATATATATATATATATATATATATATATATATATATATATATATATATATATATATATTTCATATATAAACATTTCTCATTTTAAAATTTATCCTCACAATTATAATGATTTATTTATTTGTTTTACTCTGAGATTGAAATAAAATATATTGGTTTATTTAATGATAATCATCATAATAATTATTCTTATTATTATTTGTATCTTTATTTTTTATTATCCAAACTGCTTGTCCTATGTATTGGTGTTATTCGTAAAATAAATTATACACGCAAATAAAAAAATTCTACCCTGAAATGTCTCTTTTTGCACGATCACATGTACAGTATTTATGTAAACTATTTGTATAGTTTTTGTTTTCTTAGATTAGGTATATATATAGTCAACTATGCTTAGTATATGTGGTTAGACTATAGGTTAGCTACATTTATACTTGTTTTTATTTCTACTGTTGTATGTATATATATATATATATATATATATATATATATATATATATATATATATATATATATATATATATATATATATATATATATATATATATATATATATATATATATATATATATATATATATATATATAAATATATGACATTTCATTCCACTCTATGTCCCCACATGTAGTGGAATGACAATAAAGCTTGACTTGACTCGAAATGTGCAAGTGTCTTGAAATCATAATTCACTTTCATCTTTGTCTGTCATTATCTTCTAGTCAGTAGATCTGAATGTGAAGCGCTCATGATTTTATCATCATAAAAAAATCTCCTCAAATAATGCATTCATGTCTGCCTCCGGTCTGGTCTGAAATCCCCGATTACTTTGCTCCTGACAATTATTATTATTATTTTTTTTATTTTTTTTTTAAACTCTACTAAAATGTGTTGTTTCATGTTGTTGGTAAGTCTCTTGCACAAATTTATAAACTTGTATGAAGTTGGTCCCAATTATTTGGGAACATTATTTGGGCTGTGTGCCCTGACGCTTACTTAACATAAGAAGTATTGAGGATGCAAAGGAGCCAAGTGCCCATGTTGCTTGAAACATGAAGATAAGGCACTGATAAATCATCCTCTGCCATCTATCATGCCTAACCTGCCCAAATGACTGGAGTCACAGTCGGCCTTAAAAAAACACACGTCCCATGAGCCAACTCCACATATGGACCCAATCAACAAATCCCAAGCGGTGGAGATTCATTTATAATTCAGCTGCGATTTGGCAACAGACATGCACACAGGCATTGATCATTGTAAACTACTTTCTGTACACTGTCTTTGCCTCTTAAGCTAGGGCAGCCGTGGAAAATGGGTTTATATATTTGGTTACGCAAGCGAGGTGAAGTGGCGCATCTTCATTTTCAATATCCGCTGGGAACGGACAGCAATTAATCACTTGAGCCTCGGCAGGAATTTATGGTGAATAGTTGTAGTGCATAAAGCTAAACTGAAGCACTTTAATGTCTGGCTGGTTATATGAGCGCATTTTCCATATAATTTAGTTCTGGGCTAAATTTAAAGGCTTGTTTTTGACATTTAGCAGTCTCTTTGTGGAGTTTAGCATGAGTGATATATGTTTTCTATGTTAAACTACTTTCCCATCCTGGTTTAGAGCCAGCTATAGGTTTGAAATAAGCCCTGATAAAAACATTTACTATAATAAAATTAAATATTTACAATTTGCAACATGTTGAATGCAAAAAGAAAAGAGTTAGTATTCAAAGCTACTTTTATACCTCCGCCAATGGAGAAACAAGCTTTGGTGTAACTGCAGCATCTACCGATTGGGTCTAACTTCTGAAATGAACCAGGAAAACTTTGACCCAACATAACTTCTGTCTCATCCAATGGTGTGAGTTTGGGACGGGGCTACTTGTTTGATAAAACCATGACAGGCAGGAGAGGTATTTTTGGGAAACCTGTTTGGAAACAATACATATTTTTTTTGCTGTCTGGTGCCGCTAGTGGTGTAGAAATTGCATAACAAACAAAATCTGTTAATTTGGTTAACGAGCACATGATTTATAAGATTATATTTATAATTTTTACATTAATTTAGCCCTCTTTCCAGTCCCATCTTTGACTCAGACATACAATGGAAACTGTACAGCACAAAGTTTGTAAAGGTTTTCAGTCCTTATAGAATCGCTAAGGTTATCTAGACATGGTTTGTATGAGTTCAGAATGTTTCTATGCTCTTCCAAGTGGCTTCATCATTTTCAAACAACGTAATGCTATATAGGACTCATGGACTACTGTGGGTGTCGCTTCCCTGCAGGTGTGAATCACGATCACAGTGTGAAATGTGGCGAAAGCTGTAGGGATGAAGCTGAAAGGTTGCAGATGTTACCATGGAGTAACATCCTCAGACCATCACTTAGGGCTATTGGATACTCTTGCGTCACATCAGAAAAAAAAGAAAAAAAAAAGAAAGATTCTTGAGGAAAATATACCTCGATAAAATTGTTACAGGTACATTTCAACATTGTTTACGTGTGTGACCAGCATCTTCCAGCCTTCAGGAACAAAAGATGTTGCATACAAGAAAAAAAAAAAAAGAAAAAAAAGATTACTTGATTTGTTGTGTGAAACATAAAGGCTTTGCCTTCTCTAATACATGACATTTGTAAAAGGTTAAAGGAAGGTCTGGCATTGCTAATAAGAAATCATTACTTACATACATACACACATACACGCACACGCACACACACACAATGTTAAAAACAAAACCACAATACATTTTTTTTTGTATTATTATTAATAGAAAGTTCAAAAGAGCAGCATTTATTTGATTTAGATTGTAAATGTAAATGTCTTTATTTTACTTTTGATCAATGCATCCTTTCTGAATAAAATTATTACTTTTTTCCTCTAGACCGAAATTCAGCTCATCAGGTTTGTCAATGATAATCAGTGAAAAACATACTGGTTTGAAACATGAGGGTGAGTAAATCGTGACAGGATTTTCTTTTTCTGTTTTCTTTCCCCTTTTTTGTGTCAGATATTCCACTACGATTGAAATTGTACATCATTAACGTCCACACAATGGTAGCGAAAAGTATTGACTATATGAATATAACCTGGAATGTCATTGATTCCAGCAGTTTATTCATTTGTAATATCAGAGGTGGTCCAGGTTTTCATGTCAGATGCCTTTGATGATTGAAGTCTTTACTCCAGTTGCTGTGAAAACACATTTGATCGGTGCTTTTGATCAGCAGCTGTCAGCATCCAAAGGCATCTGGCATCATTCAAAACAAGATTATTATTTTATTTTATTTTTTATTTTTTTATGCCGCAAATCTAAACATCTAAGGGCTGATGTTCTACTCGGTTTGAAAGTCACTGAACTGGAAAACCTGATATACACTTTTGACATTAGTTGTTTGGTTTGACTAATTAATAAACTCAAACAAATTGACCCATTGTTAAACTCCACCCCTCTTGGTTACTTTTGTTAATCCGGACAAGAAGTGGAGATTTCTGTGAATATTGGGTATTTTAGTAAAGTGTGCTCACAAAGTGGTAAAATATTTTTTTAAGTGGTAAATTGATTTTCATTCTTAAATGATTGTAACATTGCAAAGGATTAAAGAAATCAATGTATAATGTTTAACTTAAACACTTTACTAAAATAAATAAATAAATAAATAAATAAATAATAATAATAATAATATGTATATATTGAGTCTTAGTCATTTTTATGTGCTTATGTCATTTTGATATTTTTTTTTATCTATTATATTTCAGTTTGAACAATGTTAGTACTTCACCTTAAACTTATTTTATTTCAATTTATAATGTTTGTTTACGTTCTTAACTTTAAGTTTCTAATATTTATTTATGAGTCATAGTCAAATTATTTTCCAGATTTATCTTAATTAACATATATTATTATTATTATTATTATTATTATTATTTTTAGTTAACGATAATATTGATGCTCTTACTGATTTGGGATTAATGAAATTGACACATACAGTAGTTAAATACATGTTAACTTCATGTGATGTAAATATTTGGAAAGAAAACAAATACCGTTTGTATTCTCTCAGGGTAAAATCCCATAAAGGACTATAATTCACAAACGTGCATTAGAAAGAATGAAAAGGCTTGTCTGATGATATTGCTAAGGCAGGTTTGATCAGTTACATATTAAGGTTAACAAAGCATCAGTTCTACCTGTTACTCCGCTTGCACCAAGGCTTGCAATAGGTGAACATCTGATGGGCTTTGAAGCTTGAACATTTTGTTCTCCTTCACTGTGCTGGCAATGATGTCCCATGAAGCGATCAGAAGCAGATCTTACCCATTCATACGCCTCGTTCTCCTGTCAGCAGTCACCTCCCCCGTGCAACTGCGGCCCGGGGTGACAAAGTGACAGCTTCATCAAGAATGAGTAAGACGAGCGGCGTCCTTGCCCCAACTGTTCTAGTGAAGGGAGAGAACGAGCCAAAGACAGAGATAAAGAAGAAAAACGCTGACAGGAGAGAGTGAAGGGTGTTTGCAGCTGCGTGTCTTTGTGTTTATGTGCGAATATACAGCAAACAAGATATTTAGCAGGGAATCATTTCACAAAGTTATGACAGATGAGACAGGACTAGGGACTGGTATATGGTGATACAGTACAATATGGAAATGTGCAACAAATCACTTATTTTCTACAATGGCTCAGAATCTAGAACTATACATTATATAGTTTTACTGTTTTGAGTTTTGTTTTAAACTTGTGTTATATAATGTGAAATTGTTTTGCACTGTCGTATTGTATTATCATTATCACATGGCTATTTAAAGTGCTATTATGCTATTAAGGTGCTATAAGGTTATATGCTATATATAAGGTTTCTTATTTTGTTTTGGAGGTCAAATATCCAAGGTCCCAAAAAAAAAAAAAACTTTAATTTTCTTATAATATACATTACATTGCATGACATGCTCATTACCATATCTGAAGTTTTTTAACATGTCGACAACACAAACCAATCTCTTCCAGTCTCAGCAACAACTGCAGTGTTTGAAGACGGGTCAAAGTAGACATCTGCGAGCAGCCAATGAAGACCACAGGATGGCAAATACGTTACATTGTTACATAGGTTTGTAACAGGAAGTCAGACTGGAATCGCTGGCGACTCATTTCAGCAGTTCAGAAGGGATTCTTTCTTTTAGGAGACTGTGGGCCCTATCTTGCACCCAGCGCAATTGACTTTGTACATAGACGCATGTATCATTCCTATTTTGTACCCGCGCACAGCGGACTATTCCCTCCACAGACGCACGTCGGTAAATTAGGAAATGAACTTGCGCTCCCGAGGGCGGTTCAGCGAAAAGCGGAGGCGTGTTCCGGCGCAAACGTTCCCTGGTGCTATTTTGCAGATCCAGAAAACAATTCCGCCACTGACCAGGAAAAACCTTTTTACATGCATTGCGCATGTTATTCAGATGCTATTTTAAGGGCGCATGCTTGGCCATAATGTAGCGTGTGCACAACGCGCATACACTTTGCTTCTCTCATCTACACAGAAGCAGGAGTTTTCATTTTTGCAAATCATAGGCTACATTATAACAAGGAAAAATATTAACACATGAAATCATTGTGTCCATGAAGATGTGAAAAAATAGGCATAAATCTAGCTTACTCATTTACCCAACGCTATCTCACGACCAATTCGTACGAATTCGTACGAATGATAAAAAGTTGGCTAATTCGTACTAATTTGTACGATTTGTCTAAACCCACGTGATGGGTAGGTTTAGGGGCGGGGTCAGGGGTAGGTCATTCGTATGAATTCATACGAATTGGCCAATTCGTAAAATATGTACGATTTTGCAAAAATCAGGTCAGGTCGTATGTCAGGTCGTATGAATTCGTACGAATAAGCCACCTCGTAGAATTTGTACGTTTTCCCGTGAGATCGGGCTCCATTTACCTGTTCAACCGAAGCTAATTTGGGTGGGTTTCTTCATCCCCAATGTCACTTCTCTGTGTTTTACGGCCCTGACGAGAACGTCGGTCTCCTCGGCTGTGAACCGCTCCTGGTGTACGCCTGGCAAATCCGCCGTTATAATAGCAATCCGCTTTAGAACAAGCGCGCCTGCTCTTAAAGGGAATGTGAGATGATGCTCTGATTGGTTTATTTCACGTTACGCCCAAACCACACCTATGAATAATGAAGCTACTTCAGACCAACCCATTTTAGATTTGCGTCGGGCGCAAGAGTCATTTATCCCGCCGGTATAATAGCAACAGCGCCCAAGACCCGCCCACAAAGTTACTTGCGTTTCGTGCTTGATACTTGCGTTTCAGATCGTTAAAATAGGGCCCATTGACTTTATTTGTTATGCACTTTGATCTATAAAACTTTGCAGACCTGTTATATTCACAAATAGCTATATAACATGCTGAATGAAAAGCGATATCAGACAAAGCATAATAGGGGCAGAATCCGTTCTACTATAAAGAGCTTGAGCATTTAAAGCGAGAGGCAACAAAACTGCAGCACGCACTTAGAATAAACAGTGTTATCGTTCTTTGGTGTGGACGATAATATAGTTATATCTATGGTTATATACTTATTGTTCTTGGTGTGAACAGGCCTTAAATGTATTATTTCTGTGTCACCAGCATCACTAAACAGAATTGCAAAAATATTTTTAGATTATAACAATTGTGCTTCAACAATTTAACACCTTGAAATGTGTCCCTGCAGGCTGTACAGATCTGAACACGGAGCTCAAAGCATTATGTTGCTTTGAGATTCTTTTGAAACTTTTGGTGCTCTGTCTGCAGGTGTTTCTTGGCTCTTTTTTTTTTTTTTTTTTTGCTTTGCAAGCACTTTTGAAAGACTGTTTATTCTCTTATCTGCTGATATCAGTATTTCTGTTAACTTTAGTAAACTTCATGAATGATACTTTGATTTAACAAAACGTTTCTGAGGAGTCAGACCTGCCTGGTTATTATCAGCAATTGCTCCTTAAAGGTGCAGTGAGCGATTTCTGGTAACCGCTGTTGATATTTGAAATCACCAAAACAAACACGCCCCTACCCAAAAGGGTCACACCCCTATCTTGATGCCTCCGCCCCCACATTTACATTACTATGATCATTCAGGTCGAATGTCTAATTGCTATTTAGCTCCTCTACTCCTTTGATGGAAAAGTCATCCCCTCCATCCCAAAAAACAGTTCCCTTTCAAGGGAACTCGAGCTGCGTCGAGACGCGGTGGGAACGCCCTGCGTGATTGCGTCGTGAAGCACGTGTATAATCAGTCCAATGGAAAGACGAGACGTCATAGTGACGTCACCTACCAGGAAACTATAAGGCAGCCCCGCTGACACAGATCGCGTTAGCTTCTGTGCCTTCAGCAAGCGCTCTCTGTATATCTGTCCCTGTCATATTTATTGTTGTCTGTCAGCTCAATATATATATCTATTTCAATGGCGAATAAGCAAGAATACAGGCGTTGTGTTGTTCCCTGCCCTCGTTACATCACGGGTGGGGACACACATCTGCTTTGTGTTTGTTGTTTGGGAGTGGAGCATGCCCAGTCAGTTCTCGAGGGAGCTGACTGTGAGCATTGCGTTAAGCTGTCCTTGCGGACGCTCCGCTCTCGCCGGGCGTTCTTTGAGGAGGACGGTTCGGTTCGCGCTCCCCGAGGTGCGGGTCCCGCTGCTGCCGAGGCACAGCGGAGGCTTTCATCTTGGGGTTCGCATATGGATTTAGTAGCGGGGTTTGAGACGGGCCCCGCCCTTTCTCAGCCCTTACCTGCTGAATCCGGTGCTTCAGCTCAGGAAGGAGCCCGCGCTGCGGCTTCTCCTTCCCAGGCTGAGGCACCAATGTTGCGGCTATCCAGTTCTGAGGAACTGGATGTCGTCAGTATTGAGCAAAATATTGATGAGTGTTCGCCAGCTCGTATTTCTGGGGATGAGGAGCTTATGGAGGTTTTAACTCGTGCTGTTGCCAAGTTAAATATTGAATGGCCATCTGATGAAATTGAAACTGTATCTAATAAAAGTCTTTTAGATGAACGTTTTTTGCCATCAAAATCACGACCTCCTCGTCGGGAATTGCCGTTTTTTCCTGATCTCCACACTGAGGTGTCGAGATCGTGGATTAAACCAGCTTCTTTCAGAGTGCACAATCCACAAACACATAACTATAGCAATATTAAAGATATTTCACACTATGGTTATTTGACAATGCCTCCGGCGGAAGAGACGCTTGCGAGCCATCTCTCCCCCGAGTCATCGTCATCACTGAAAGCCCCGACGTTACCCACCAAGCCATTAAAAGCTACATCTATGATGGTGGGTAAAGCATATTCGGCAGCAGGTCAGGCAGCGGCATGTTTACACACTATGTCGATTTTGCAAGCGTATCAGGCTGACCTGCTGAGGGACATGGATGATTGTGAGGAAGTTAGCGCTGACGCAATTCGAGAATTGCGTCGGGCGACAGATCTATCTCTCCGGGCCACCAAGGAGACGGCAAAATCTGTGGGCCGTTCTATGGCAGCCCTGGTGGTCACGGAGCGTCATTTATGGTTAAATTTATCTGATATAAAGGATAAAGATAGATCTGTTCTTTTGGATGCCCCGCTTTCGCCTTCAAGTTTATTCGGCGATGCTATAAATTGTGTTGTTGACAGATTCACTGAATCAAAGAAACAAGCGGCGGCATTTCAGAAGTTTCTTCCTCGCCGATCCAGTGTCCCAGAGACTGCTGGCCGTAATGTTAAGACCGAGCAGTCTCGGCCGTCTACGAGCTCCGCACAGCACAGAGTGCAACAAAAACAGAGCGTCGCCTCTCGGGCTCCTCCTCAGTCGGGGGAGTCCGGGGGGCGGGCGCAGTTTAAGCCGGTTAGAGGTAGACAAGATCTGAGGACTGTCCTCTCTAGGAAGGCTTGGGACAAAAAGAAGTCCTGACGCCAATGGTGTCAAAATGTTGAGGGTGGTCCCCTCAGGGGAGGGACGGTTTCGAGGAATCGTTCCTCCTCTGCGCCCGCTGGGGGGCGGCTCTCTGAGGAGAGTCGCAGCGCTGCCACATCGGTTGTTCCCTGCCGGTTCGCCGTTTCAGGGCACCGAGGTGTCAGCGTCCCCGTACGATCCTCCGAGGAGGGTCGTAGGACGGTCAGTTCGGTTGTTCCCTGCCGGTTCGCCGCTTCAGGGCACCGAAATGTCTGTTCAACTAAATCCAGAGACCAGTCTCGAGAGACTGGTTCCCTTAGCAGAATTTCTGGTAGCGTGGAAACTTCTACCAAATATTTCTCAATGGGTCCTGCATGTAGTGGAAAAGGGTTACAGAATTCAGTTCGGTTCTCGTCCGCCCAGATTTCAAGGGGTTCTGGCCACAGTGGTGGACTCCGAGCAGGCTCTGGTTATGGAGCAGGAAGTACTGACGCTTCTTCAAAAAGGAGCTATAGAAAGGGTTTCTCCTCCCAGCAGAGAGTCAGGGTTTTACAGCCGTTATTTCATTGTTCCAAAGAAGGATGGGGGGTTGCGTCCTATTCTAGATCTGCGGCAGTTGAACCGCAGAGTTCAGAAACTCAAGTTCAAGATGCTTACACTCAAACAGATTGTGTCACTTTGTCACAATAGACTTGAAGGACGCATACTTCCATATATCTATTCATCCTCATCACAGGAAGTTCCTGAGGTTTGCTTTCGGGGGCGAAGCGTACCAGTATCGGGTTCTTCCCTTCGGCCTAGGTTTATCACCCCGCACCTTTACAAAATGTGTGGATGCAGCTTTGGCTCCTCTAAGACTCCAGGGCATTCGCATATTAAACTATCTAGACGATTGGTTGATTCTAGCTCAGTCAGAGCAGATGGCAGTTCGGCACCGAGGTGTCGTTCTGTCTCATATAGAAAAGTTGGGGTTGCGGCTCAACGCCAAAAAGAGTGTGCTCCTTCCAGCTCAGAGGACCACTTTTCTAGGCGTAATTTGGGATTCAACAACAATGCAGGCACGTCTGTCTCCTGCACGTATATCAGCAATTCTCTCAGCCGTAAGAGGAATAAAACTAGGCCAGTCACTCACTGTAAAACAGTTTCAAAAACTGTTGGGGCTCATGGCAGCGGCGTCCAACGTAATTACTTTTGGCCTTCTGTACATGAGACCTCTGCAGTGGTGGCTCAGGACCAAGGGGTTTTCTCCGAGGGGAAATCCGTTTCGCATGATCAAGGTCACGCGGCGATGCCTTCGTGCTTTGGTCATGTGGAAGAAACCTTGGTTCCTCGCCCAGGGCCCAGTGTTGGGGGCTTCTTGTCGACGCGTAACGCTTTCGACAGACGCTTCCCTCACGGGGTGGGGCGCAGTCATGAGCGGACGCTCAGTGTCAGGTCTTTGGCAGGACCATCAACTATCTTGGCACATAAACCGTTTAGAGATGATGGCCGTATTTCATGCAATAAAATACTTCCTGTCAGACCTGAGAGGCCATCACGTGTTGGTCCGCACGGACAACACATCGGTGGTCTCATACATCAACCATCAGGGGGGTCTGAGGTCTCGAATACTTTGCAATCTGGCTCATCAGATCCTCCTATGGGCCCGAGAAAAATTACTGTCACTAAGGGCAGTATATATTCCAGGGCATCTGAATGTAGGAGCAGATATCCTGTCAAGACAGGGGCTGAGGCCCGGGGAGTGGAGACTTCACCCCGAGGTGGTGGAGCTCCTATGGAAAATGTATGGTCGAGCTCAAGTAGACCTTTTCGCATCATCAGATTCGACCCATTGTCCGCTTTGGTTCTCTCTCACACATCCAGCTCCTCTCGGACTGGATGCAATGGTGCAGGTGTGGCCGAGGCTACACCTGTACGGATTTCCCCCCGTATCGATGCTCCCGGGAGTTCTGGAGAGGGTTCGCCGGGAAGGAGCTCATCTACTGTTAATAGCCCCATACTGGCCGACACGAGTCTGGTTCTCGGACCTAGTATCTCTTCTGGACGGCTCTCCGATGGAGATTCCCGTCAGGAGGGACTTGCTGTCCCAAGCAAGGGGCACGATATTTCACCCTCACCCAGAGTTATGGAAGTTGTGGGCTTGGCCTCTGAGGGGGCCCAGCTCATAGAATCCGGTCTCTCGACTGAGGTCGTTGAGACCATCCTTCAATCCAGAGCTCCCTCCACGAGGAAACTTTATGCTTTGAAATGGAAATTGTTTTCTACTTGGTGTGGAAATCGTGATTTGAATCCTGTTAACTGCCCTGTTGGTACAGTTCTCGAATTTCTACAAGACCGTTTCTCTGCTGGATTATCTCCTTCCACCTTAAAGGTGTATGTTGCTGCTATATCTGCTTATCACACCCCTCTGGCGGGCACTTCAGTTGGGAGAGATCCTCTAATTGTTCGTTTTCTCCGTGGTACTTTGAGGTTGAGACCTGCATTGCACTCTAGAGCACCGGCATGGGATTTGGCCATTGTACTTGAGGGTCTGGCCTTGGCTCCCTTCGAACCCATTGAAGAGGTTTCAGAAAAGTTCCTCACTCTAAAAACTTTATTTCTTCTTGCTATTTCTTCTATCAAGAGAATTGGGGATTTACAAGCTTTGTCGGTGGCTCCATCATGTCTGGAATTTGCACCTGGTATGGTGAAAGCATTTCTTCACCCTAGACTAGGTTACATACCTAAGGTCCCTACTAATGTTGGGGGCCCAATAGTGCTGCAGGCCTTTCATCCTCCACCATTTATTACCCCAGACCAGGAAAACCTTAATCTGTTGTGCCCTGTACGGGCGTTGGATGCTTACGTCCACAGAGCTGCCCTGTTGCGTAAATCGGAACAATTATTTGTCTGCTTTGGTGCTCCTAAGAAAGGGTGCCCTGCATCTAAACAGATAATGAGCAAGTGGATAGTTGAGGCTATATCAATTGCATATGAAGCGGCCGGACAGCCTTCACCTTTGACTGTTCGGGCCCATTCTACGAGGAGTATGGCTGCCTCTACGGCTTTAATTTCGGGAGTTTCCCTTTTTGACATTTGTAATGCGGCAGGATGGTCTTCTCCGCATACATTTGTTAGATTTTATGACTTGGACCTCTCCACTCCTGGGGTCAAAGTGCTTGCTTCTTAGTATGCGCAGGGTACTTCATACAGAACAGGCATATCGTCATTATGGCATAGTGGGTATGGGGTTCCCACCGCGTCTCGACGCAGCTCGAGTTCCCTTGAAAGGGAACGTCTCAGGTTACGTATGTAACCCTGGTTCCCTGAGAGGGAACGAGACGCTGCATCGCCTTGCCATACTTCCTGCATGCCCTGACCGACTTGCTTCAGGCTTTTTTAGAAGCTAACGCGATCTGTGTCAGCGGGGCTGCCTTATAGTTTCCTGGTAGGTGACGTCACTATGACGTCTCGTCTTTCCATTGGACTGATTATACACGTGCTTCACGACGCAATCACGCAGGGCGTTCCCACCGCGTCTCGACGCAGCGTCTCGTTCCCTCTCAGGGAACCAGGGTTACATACGTAACCTGAGACGTTTTCATGAACAGCTCCCTACATAACATGATAGTCCAAGTAATTCATATATTACAAATATGACAAGATTAAAGGGGTTACAGCAATCACTAAAAGGTGAACCAAAATTTATTTAAGAGTATTTTATCTCACTTTTTGGACACACTTTGGGAGCCGATGCTTGAAACAGGCGGTGGATGAGATTTAGATGTTTCAGGCTTATAATAATAATACAAATGAACAAACAAGCGAAGATGACACAAGTATATTCAAGAAAAATCGGTGAAACTCTAAAGCAAGCTTGGCGTCCGTTTTCAAGACTTCCCGCTCCTCAAGACCTCTCCAGCACTGGAAAGCTTCTCCGATATTAACGCGGGTCCTACATCTTGTCTGATCGTTACACTTCTTTTTAAAATTATACCCTGGCCTTTTCCTCTTTTGTATTTTCTTTGCCATCTCTCTCTAGTTGTTCTGCTAATGTCTGTCTTGTGCACTGAGCTCTCTCTCCTCCCCCATCATGAGTGGACACGCCTGCTGATTGGCTACAAGTGTGTTTTGGTGATCAGTCAGATTCAAAAATCGTTTACTGCACCTTTAAAGTTATGTGTAGTACTGGATTTATACACTGAAAAAAAAAAATGTTTTGCTGCTTTTTTCAAATTAGTTAATCGAAATAATTTAAAATTCTTCAACATTTGAACATTAATGCAATTAATTGCATGCAATCAATTTAACTTCACTTAATCCATTTGCATTGGGACTACAAGAGTAATGGGATATGTGTTGGCAATAACCAGATGAATAGAAATCCTGTTGGAAATTGATTTGAACACTATTCATTATTTTTATGAGAAAATACATTCATGAATTTTATTTAATTTAGTACTCTACTAAATTAAAATATGTTTATTTCATTATTATTTGTTGTATGCCAAAAAATAATAGCCAGTGTTTGGTAAAAAGCCAAATGTAATAAAAACGAGGATCTCTTCAGTATGTTAAGCTCTTTATAACTTTAAGGCTTAATTTAATAGCTTAATTTTTTTTTTTTTTTTTTTTTCTTCAGACTGTTTTATTGAAGGCAAGACTGTATTAATTTATTTACTACAACTATGCTTGACAATACTAAAAAACAAGCACCTGGAAGGCACTTCAGCCTGAGGCCCAAGACAAGTCATACATAAAATAAAAAAATACTATACTGTATTTATTAAAAGGCCACTCTATTTTCCTTGCAATGTTTGTCTTGTATGTTTGATTTGTATAAAAATAAAACAACTACCAGTTTCACGCTTCAAAAAGTCCATGAAGGGATTGTAAAACTAATCCATATGAATTGAGCGATTTAATCCAAATTTTCTGAAGAGACTCAGTCGCTTTATATGCTGAACCGATTTAAGATTTATTTTTTTTGTAATGTGACATTTTATCAGATATTCAACAAGACCAGTAACATTTAAGAAAGTAAATTGGGTCAATTTTGATTTCATGTTGAGTTAACTCATACAAGCTGTGAAATTTCTCATTTATTCCTTTTTCTGACAGCCACCAACCTCTGCACCCCACCTTCTTTTAATATCTGGATATTCCTAAATATGCAGCAAATATGCTTTTGCAGGATTCCAGGAAGAATGTGCTAATTATCTCCTGTTGGAGTGGAGTTGTTCATGTGGGTTCATGATGATAGCCCTCTAGTCTTTTTCTTACAGAGTTGCTCTCCTCATGAGTCGTCTCACTAACAGCTTGACTTTTGGGAATCAAACTGAGAACTAAGGGCAGCGAGTGTCAAAACACCAACTTTGATGACGCTAACTTTCTCTCTCAAACTCACACCCTCAGCTCAGTCTATTTTGAGGACTGACTGTTGGTTAGTCTTACTGGAGGGATTTGTCTGGATTTAAGTTGGGGAATAATTCATAAATTCAGGGCCAAGTTTGATAGACAAGGTTTAATTAAGTAGCATTCTTTTGAGCCCGATCTTTTCAGTTAATTGGTGGAACCGGTGCAAAAAAACAAAGTGAAGCATTTGTATGACTTGATTTTATGAATAATTTATCAACATCATATCATATGAAACTTGACACTTTTAATAAGTGTATTAGAACATGCAAAAACCTTTGTAGATAAGGTTCAAAATGACATTGTTGTTATTAACTGAATCATGGCTGCAACAACCTCAACTGGGACATGTACAATTACAGTCATTAAACAGTACGTATTCATTTTTAATTGAGTTGAACGTTTATGCCTACATATTTTTTGTTAATTCGAAATCAAGTGGCCATGAACTCATGTAAGGGCTTATTTTGAAATCCTGTATTTTGAAGTATCTATAAATGTAATAATTTCTGTGAGCTTTTGAAATCCTTTCAGTGCCCCACCAGACTCTTAGAGGAACCTTTCCTTGATCTGCCGCTCTCCTCAGCTCTTCTGTCCACCAGCCTCTCGTCTCTTTGAAGATTTTAAACTGTTTCCCTTTAATAGCTTGAGAAAAATACAGTTCAAGGAAGGGACACTGATATGACATAGCTCAGTGGAAACTTTTTTTTTGCTTTAAAATGTCATGAAAAACTAAAACTCATGCTTTCAAATATTGTATCATGTACATTACTGTTCAAAGCTTGAGGGTCAGCAAGATTGTTTTTTTTTTTTTTTTAGAAATTCATATTTTTATTCAGTAAGAACCCTTGATCAAAAGTGACAGTGAAGACATTTATAATGTTACAACCGATTTCTATTTCAAGTAAATGCTGTTCTTTCAGACTTTCCTCAAAGAATCCAGAAAAAAAAGTAGCATGGTTTCCGCAGAAATACGAAGCAGCACAACTGTTTTCAACACTGATAATAATAATAAATCAGCATATTATAATGATTTCTGAAGGATCATGTGACACTGAAGACTTTCAGCAAGAATGATGCTGAAAATTAAACTTTGCTAACACTGGAATAAATTACATTTGAACATATATTGAAATATAAAACCATTCCTTTAAATTGTAATAATATTTCACAATATTACTGTTTTTACAGTATTTTTTTAGCCTTGGTGAGCATTAGAGACTTCTTTCAAGAACATCTGTAGCAACCACAAACCTTTGAACGACAGTGTGTGATGTACATGATGGAAGACAACATTAGCATCTTTAATCTTTCAGGATTAAAATAATCTAGTCAGCGTGAGAGGATGTGACGTTTTCATGCACTACAGTGAGTGTAATTCAGTGTCTCATAATTATTCATGAGACTGCATGGTGTCATCCTATGAGAAAGCTCTGTCTCATTATTATTCTTGACACCACGTGACATTTTTCTAAGACGAGCGCTTCAGTCGCTCAGCGGGCTCTTCATCGAGTTGATTTCATGCTGAAAGGTGCGAGTGTTTTTGGTGTGTGTGGCGTCCCTGCAACGCTGGCAGAGCGACAGGCTTTCAATCAATGACCGACACCTTTGGAACATTTGCGTGCAACAAGCATTTATTACGGAGAGTTTCTAGATTTATGGAGACGTGCACCGGGGCTTGTTTGATAGTCCCAGACACAAACACCATCCATCCTTACCGTGAGTGTCAACCGATCAAACCACTCATGTTTGTGAATCAACAGCACATAAAGCCTGGAAAATTATTAAAAATGCAAAAACACATTTGCATATATTTTCGATGCAGAGCAGCCTACAAATGCAAATGGCTCAGCGTGTATTTGTGCATTGGATTGCCAATGTAATATGTTGAGACTATGTAAGTCTCTAGTTTTCCAGTATCCCTGATCCAAGGTTTCTCTTTCAGTCTGCCTATATATTCTGATCTTTAAGTGTTTTGGGTTGTTGTTTTAACTGTTGTAATGGTTGCCACCTACTTTAGACCATGTGAGCTGTGATTATTGTAATTGTTTCATCATCAGTCCTCCTCTGCTGTCACCCTGAGTTGTAAATTAATAACTAACTTTACAGGCTCACAAGTTCTCTATGTTCCAGTCTTGCCTTCATGCTGTTCTGTTGCTCAGTGCCCACTATTGCCTGGTTTTCTTTGCTGCATTGGGTTTACATGTGAATGAAATATAAGCTTCAAACAAGCGTCCATGTACAAGATGTTGGACAGACTCCCAAAACATGTTCAAATCAAGTGTTTGACAGAATTTTGCAGAAGCGGCGAGCAAATCTCAGGTGTGTTTCAGAAATGGTGACCAGATACAGATACAGAGAATATACAGAGAAACTGAATATACAGAAGATACAGTGAAATATGTCACTGTATCTGAAATTACAAGGTGATCTCATAAATCATACAAATCAATGTAAAAAGAGTTTACATTTTAAAAGCATATTAACCCTTGTGTGGTGTTCATATTTTTGTTATTCAGCCAGTGTTCGTGGGTTCGTGGTGGACCCGCTGCATTTTTGGGTTTTTAATTAAACATAATCAAACAATTTATGTTAAAATACTCAACAGATGTTTACTTCATCCCAATTACAAGCAATATAAACAGCATATATGGTTAAAATTTCCTCTTTAGCTTTGTTAGATCACATTTAAGAATTACAACCTTGTGCAGGAACGGCATAGCCTGGTTAAAACCAGACCCTTCTCAGTTGAAACTGCGTGTAGGGTCTGGCGAAGCTATGTAGACAAATCATTTCCAAAGGGGCGTCACCAACCGACGTAGCTCAAATTCCTCTGGGCGCAATTGGATAGTCTAAAACCAATCAGATCGATGAAGGAGATGACGTATGCTTCGAGTGTTGTTCTTTGCTCCGGTTTTAACGAAAATGGTAAGTTTAAATCGCTCAAAACAGACGCGATAACTGATTCGTTTATATACTGTCTATGATTCGAACGAGTGATGTTCCACGGCGGCATCCATCTTTGTAATGAAATCTCCTTCAGCATCGCTGCGCTGTCGTCATCATGTAAATGATCCCTCCCCAAACGTTTCTGATTGGTGCCGCGATTTCGGCGGCACAGAAATGAGTTTGAATGGGCTCTTCTCCAGACTATCCTGGAGAGAGAATTAAAATTCGCCGGAAGTAGTCTGGGTTTTCCCAGGCTAGGAACGGCAGGGATAGAAACACAAAACTCACTTTTGCACTCACACTCTCTCACACTTACACACAATCTCTCTCTCACACGCACACACACACACACACACACACACACACACACACACACACGCGCACACACACACACACACTAACTTGGATATGTGGTTTACGGGGACTCTCCATAGGCGTAATGGTTTTACTAATGTACAAACTGTATAATCTATCCCCCTACACTAACCCTACCCCTAAACCTACCAATCACAGAAAGCTTTTGGCCTTTTTTGAATTTCAAAAAACACCATTTAGTATGTTTTTTAAGCCGTTCGGTTTATGAGGACACAGATGTCCTCATAAACCATGTTTACGTTGTAATACCCATGTCATTATACACATTTGTGTGCTCATAAACCATATATAAGAACACACACACACACACACACACACACACACACACACACACACACACACACACACACACACACACACACACACACACACACACACACACACACACACACACACACACACACACAATAACAGAAAGCCCTGACAGGAGGAGGACAAAGTAAAGGTACACAGGACCTAACATTTACACACTTTTATTAGCCCCGGGTCCAGTGGACCCGAACATCCTTAGTGTAATATAAATATGTAGGGGGGGTGTACAGTGTGTGGTCATTGAAAATGTGTTCTGATATATGTTCTTCATAGAAAATGAGCCAAGGCCAATGAGTCTGAGGTTGAAAAAATAATTAATCATATCATTTTTCTTTTCATAAAAATGAAAACAGGTCCTACAGACCCGAACAACATACAAGGGTTAATATCAGCTGGCCATTGATATCTACTTTTTCTATTACTTTTTCTATTCATGTGTAGAGAATGCAAGAACCAACCTTTACATGTGGATACTTGTGAATACATGTGAAAATGTAAATTCCCAAAGTAAGTGTACACCATACAGTACACTTTGCATTGTGTCAGAGAGCTTAACCAAATAGCTGTTCTGATTGAAAAGGTCAGTTTGACCGACTGATAGAGATGATAGAGATGATAGAGCATCATTCCGAACAAACATCATTCTGAGTCATGACATGCATGGAAAGTAATTTAATGTCATATGAACTCACTCGGTTCCTCTTTGCTACACTGTAAAACCCAACAAGTTAACTCAACTCAAACCGATTGAGGAAACTGATTGCGGCAAACCATTTGAGTTTAAAAATTAATACATATGAGTATTGTGAACTTATATATATTGAGTCATATATATAATATCAATATATATAAGTTCACAATACTCATACGTATTTATTTTTAAACTTAAATGGTTTGCCGCAATCAGTTTCCTCAAACGGTTTGAGTTGAGTTAACTTTTGGGTTTTGCAGTGTAGTTGGACTCTTGAGTTGGTTATATTCTTCTTCACAAATCCAAAATGACAGTCTGTGAATCTAATTTAATCCATTTATTCACCTTCTTGTTCCTCCAAACCTGTAGCCTGTAGTTACATAATCTTTTCACTTTCTTTTGTGAAATATTTTGATGTCACATTGCTTCCATTAACATTGCTCTTAGGTTAATGTTCAAATCATGCTAAATTACGTGTTCGTCTGGTTTTGTTCATGTCAGCTCCAGTGCTGTTGTCATTAAAGAAAAAGAGATTTAATTATGAAATGCAATGTTAATTATACAGTGTTTACTCAAATTGTTATGCTAATTATTACCAAAAAAAAAAAAAAAAAAAAATGAATACGCAGGTGCACACTGCTATGATTTCAGACTAGTTTAATATTTCTGGTTGTTTTTAGCATTATTTTGTCAATTTTATCCACACATTCTTTGTATATGGAAAAAGAGCTGCACAATCTGATATAATTTTCCTTTTGTTTCCCTTAGAAGAAAGAAAGATATACAGGTTTAGAACAACATGAATGTGCTCCTTTAGAAGAAGTTTTCCAGTTACTTTAAAGTAATTTAAAGTTGTCCACCTTTGTTCTATGGGCCTTCATTTTTATGTGTGCAAACTCAAAGTTGAACTTGTGATCACTGCTGGTTACAATGGATTCCAATTCTCTCGTACCAGACAAGACTGAATAGCCTTACTGTATCAGCAAATTAAGCAGCGATATTAAAATCTGAAAGTTGTCCAGAATTATTAAATGCTGCGCTTATGTTCCCCTCTGCATGCCGCCTCCACGGAGGATGCTGAATGCTGCATCATTTTCCTTCCTCTTTTGCTTCTCATTACAAGGTTTTATTTAGTCCAGAGCGAGAAAACTCTGTTGAACATTTTGTTTAATGGTGGTGGTGCTGAGGGAACCCGTGCACCAAAGCAAGGCAATTAATTTTTTCTTCTGCTGCCAATCAACAGCCACCCAAGAGAGAATGAGTGTCTAACGTTCCTCTTCTATTCACTCCTGCAAGTTGCATGAGGACCTTCCCCTAATTAAAAACCTGATGACTGATTCTGATATGGCAGTTTACAGGGGAGTAAGAACATGGCAAGCAGCGAAATTAAAAATAGCATGAGCAATTGAAGCACATGCTTATGAACAACACAAGAATGTATTGATCTACCACGTATGAAGCATTACTCTGTTCCAGTGGACGATCAATACGGTTAATATTCACAAGAGAACTTTTGCACCCAAATATTGCTTTTTGTTAGACTCTGAAAGGCAGCTTAGGTTTAGTTATGCCCTTGCGAGCATCATTTGTTTTAAATAATGATTGATTTGTTGACTTGTCAAGGCAAGCTATGTTTTATTTATACGACACATTCGATACACATTGGTAACTAAAAGTGCTTTACATACAGTGTAGGCATATTAACGGAAATATATGTGCATTTCCTGACGAAAATAGCAGTGTGTGCAAAGAAGCAAGAGAACAGGCTTTGTGCGTAAATGAAATGATGCATCAGAACTGGCGTTGTCATGACATTCAGTGTTTGTCTGACGTCTGTGAAGAAGAAACCAACAACAATCTTAATTAGATGCATTGACCAATGGTTATTTTGATGCAAGGACTGAACCAAATTCAGTATGCAAATAGTTTTTTATAATAGTTTTTAGTTTATCAATATACATCAATGGGGAATTTTCAAAACTGAATAACTTAAAGTGTTTCGTGACTCGTGATTTTCACCTGAATGGGCTCAGTTATCAGGTTTGCCAGGAGGTGTGATGATGTATAGATGATGTTATTGAAGTATCAGTGAAGACCTTTTGAAAGAGAGAGGTCACAGTCATCCCGGCCCAATCTTATTCCCTGTCAAAATATGCTGCCGTAAACAAAGGATCACAGCGCATCGCCAGTGGCATTGAAAGCGTCCTCTAAACTACGTCAAGATCTGTTACATGGCATACCAATGGCACGCAGCGGGCTTTGTCCATCTTCTGCAATCCACTTTAACGAAACGTCAATTCTAGCATAATTATATAAGCATTCACAAAGACTCTTAATCACATCAAAACATTCAGTACGAGCTCACATTGTGTTTCATGTCATTCATCAGTATGTATAGCAGCAACGATTCCTCTGATTCCCTTGAATGAAACTAGCATTGCCAGTTTGACTCATTTTTTATTTTATGTTTTGCATCATAATTTCTACCTATTAGACTTGACATGCTAGAAACAATTGAGATTTATCTGACCATGAAATTAAATAACACACATTTTAATATGAAGTATGTTTGCTTCGGTGTATGATTGAAGTTAGACATAGGCTACTTGAAATGAAGTTTGGAAACTGAGAACTGAATGAGTGGAAAAAAACAACAAAGATAAAGATAAAAAAATAATAAATCACTTTTGATGAAATAAGCCAGACTTGTGTTTCCGAACGAATACAAGTGCAGATATGTGCAAGAACTTGAACAAAAGACAAACAAGTAATTAACTTCAGTTGCTGCCGGCTGTTAACTTAGGAGAGCACAGCTAATGTTGTCATTATGTTTTTGGTTATAATGTTATTAAGACAGAAATGAGATGTGCAACAAACGCTCACTAGCCCGGCACATGTACTTGAGCGGTGAACAGGCTTGAGGCGCAGGGGTGTATCGATTCCATGGCAAATTGTATCATAATCAAACATCCAACCGAGATGAAAGCATTGCAGTTTTGTGCAATGTAATATGCTATAGATTATTCAAACAACAAAAATATGCTAACTACTGCAAAGGTGCGTTGAGAAGCCTTCAGGAGTAGCTCGGCATGACGTCCACAACCGCCCCTGTTCTGAGGAAGAGACTGCAGGCAGTTTTTATTTGACAGGAAATATACGTCTTTTAAACAGTTTAAGCATTTATGTCGTTGTAAGCACAATACTTATTCCCACAACACGTTTTTGCATTTAAAAACGCAAGATTATGCCAAAAAATGGCATTGATAAAAACACCATAAAGGCCTGTTCACACCAAGGACGATAACTATAATAGCTTTAAAAATGGTTCTAAATGTAAATGAATACAGATAATGATAACAACATTGGAATAACTTTCTGAATTATTTATTTATTTATTTATTTTTTCTCCAGTTGGGGAACGATAAAAACATTGAAAGCCAATTAGAATCCACCCGACTTTAGTATAAAGTAGTTATCATTATAGTTAGGCCTAGTTATCGCTCCTGGTGTGAACAGTCTTGGTCACTTGGTAGATTTTTTAAAGAAGTTTTAAAACATCTTTTAACAGCGTTTTAAAAACACAGCATGCTTGAGAGTCGAGCACAATGGTCAGCAACATCTGTTTAGTTTGACAACAACAGAAAAGCAGCGATAGAACTAGCAATGATGGCACAATTAAGTGATGTTGGTTTTACAACGGTAAACAAGAAGGTAATAATGATTAATGATTAACATTTTAGACAGTTATTGGCAGGGCAAGTTTATTTATTTAGCACATTTCATGCACAATGGTAATTCCACATGCTTTAAATAGAAAAGGTTTTGGTTTGGGGCTGCCAGATCTTATTAGAAAAACAGCCCACAATAAACAGAAATAAATCCAAATGCTCAATGCTGAAAATAAGACTAAAATATCGCAAACCACACCTGTTCACTTTAATAACTCTGCAAACTTGATCGCTTTATGAGCCAAACCTAAACAAGCTCAAAATGCTTATAATAAGTGGACAATATATAATAAGCAAAACACAACACACCCATCGACTGTGATTTAGTTAAAATTTCGTCACTGTAATAGAGACACCAGAAGGTTGCTATGAACGTTGTCAATCATCACAGTTTCGGGAGTGAGTTGTGTTCCATACACACATGGAACGATAATGGAAAGTTGCGGTTTTACAGTGTGTACGTGGCCAGAGAGCACACGAAAAGTACCGCATGACTCAGTGAATGACACATTCCCCCCTCTTAATCGACATGACTCTCTTCATGTCTCTCGTTTTCACTCATCACCCACATCAACTTTTGGTGGCATCCCCTGCCAGTCACGACAAAGTGGCCGATTACACCACACAGACTGCATCGATTGTGCGGGCTGATTGAAATGCGGGTAGCCATGGTATCCCACGCATCTGCTCCATTTGGGAGGCTCGCTTTGGCATGTCTCCTCTCTTCACATCTGAGGGAAAGTGGAACGTGATGCGTCCGCAACGTTTTGCTCTTCAGTTTCTGAAATGATGCCAACTTATTAAGATGTGACAGTGCAGTAGCCCTTCAGTCGAGAAAATCTGTTGGCTCAAAATGAAATGAATACTTCACATAAGATGATGAGTTCGTCATTATTTTCTTGCCCTCGTGTCGTTCCAAACCTATAATCTGCCATTTTTTGTCCGTAAAACACAAATGGAGATTTTTAAAAATGTATTTATATACTCTTTAAAACACTGTAAAACACATTTTCACGTCCAGGAGCAATGCATAGTGGCTTCCATTTTGTCTTCTGATGCCATGTTGCTTTCCAGTTTCCATCTTTATCTAGATTCTAAAACACCTTTAGCAGTGCAATGCAATACATTTTTCCTATAGAGTTTTCTTTAGAACTGTTGACGTCATTTCTGGTCCTATAGGCTAATTAGCTGAGCTTGTTTTTAAGGGTAGACAAAGGCAAATTTCTCTTCTTTTCACTGTGTTAATTCTAAGGTCAGAATCGATTGGTTTGAATGTCAGTTCTATACAGGCAGTACTTTTCATTGCTTAACTGGCCGTATTTTGCTATTTTCTGCTTCCTTGCTTTTAGGAATAACAATCTTAAGCCAACAGAGTCAATAATTTCACTAATCTTGGACTCTCTCCTGTGAGCAGTAGTTGGTAAGACACAGTTAATTAGCCACCGTTTGATTGAACATTTTAGAATTGACAGGATTTTAGGCAGCGTTGTATCACTATTAAACACATTTGAGAATGAAATCCACATTATTCATTCATTTGTATCTATAATTGTGTACACTTGTGACTTTGTAAAAAAAAAAATGGGCATATAGGATATATATATATATATATATATATATATATAGGGCCATTTATATTCTTTGTAAACCCAGCATGGCAAAAGAATCATGAATATTTTATCTTTCTAGCAATCAATATGAGACCCAATTGAATGTTCCACTTGAATGAACCATGCACTTTTCATGTCATTTTTTCCATGTCCTTATTTAGTGTATTGCAGACGCTCCATGTCTTTTTGGCCCATTTTATTTTTCGCACCTGTTCCTTTCATCATGTTATCGATGCCATGATGACACGAGAAAATAAATTACAAACGCAAACCATTTCACTTCTGTAATGGAATTTGTACTTATAGGATTCATTTTGATTTCATGTTGATTTAAACCAGGATTATGGCTTTATCTAACACAAAGCGATTGATACGTTAGCACATTTAAACTGTTTACCCTTCACAACATAAAGACATGGTAATTCTCATAACTCTCAACTAACATGTTTTAAAATTTAGTTCTGTCATGACTAGCGATAAATTCCCAAAATCGATCATTGTTTAAATTAACAGTCAGTCAATTAATTAATTAATTAATTAATCGTTAGCCTTAACCTCTTAAATCCGAAGCGGGGGCGCTACCAAGTTATTATGTTACTTAAAGAACCACTTCCTTAAGCAACACAAAATAGGTGTCATTTTAAAGCTTAGAAGCTTAGCTTTACAGTGAGTATATGGAATATGACCATCAGTAAACAGATGCGTTTAAATGCATGCAATTACAAGTGCTCTATTTTCATAGCATGAAAAAAATTATTGCTTTACATGAAAATGTGATCTGTGAAGTCATAGCAGCCTACATAACAGATGGACTATAATTGAAAAATTCTCAACTAGCAAAATACAACAAGCATATTTGTTTCAGTAAAAGACCACACAATACCAAGTATTTTTATGAAAAATAGTGTAAACTGTGCACATGTTGCTTTTGTGCCATGTTTTGGTTTGTAACCTCGCAAACAAGTTGTAAACAATAGTAGATCACATATCTTTATTTAGAGCAGCTGGTCTCGAACGAGCCCAAACACAGCAAGACAATGCTCACTGAGAGACAGAGATTCCCAGCATCATTTGAAAGTTGAAAGTCATTGTTAGTATATGACAACTCTTGTGTTTGGCATGGTAATGGATATGACTATGTTAATGTGTTTGGTCTTGGCGGAACAGATCTGCTACGCTGCTGCTGCTTCTGCTACTGTAATTAATGCTATAGAGCAAGTACGGGATTTACTTCCAATACATACACAACACGCTGCTCCTGTACAAAATAGCATACATGAATTACCCGTAGCAGATCCAGGTGGAGCTGGGGAAGATGGAGAGTTCTGAAAGCTGCTAACAGCAAAACTGCTACAGCAAATGCTGATAAGCTCATTTGCTACTGATAAATCAGGAACCAATCAGCTGTGCCCTATAGATAATGATGTCATTGCAAGCAGATTGAGTTAAGGACCAGCTTGCGCCATCTAGAGTTTCATCAAAGAACTTTGTATTTGTTGTCAGATTTGAATGTAGCTGAATATGCTTGTGATTTTTATGCTACTGAACAATTGAGTCTTGAGTGTTTCTGTAGCCCCAAAAAGAAAACAAGCCAAGTCAATTTCAAACAGTGTGCATATATTATTATATATTTAATAAAATAATCACATACAAATGTTTAATACAAATAATATTTAATAAAATGTAATGTTTGAAACAAATATTTAATATTAATTAAAAAAAGAAAAAGTTAAATGATCACAACATTTGTTATCATTGATAGGCGGTTTGTATATTTTTTACTTATTTGAATATCTCAGATTATCTTCATTATAATTCAAAATTATGTATTATGTTGCAGTTCCTTAGAGTTACACGCCAGCTGGCATAACATTTTAATCCCTTGCCAAAGAAGATGTCATTCGCATTTGGTGATGCACGAGTAATCATTTTGGTCCCTGTCTAAAAGTATTCAGAAACGTCCACCATAAACCTGTCAATACTAAATGAAGACATGGTTCCCCTATACTCAATCTATATACTTTCCTTAATGAACATCTCTGCATTACCTCACGGGTGTGGAAATGGCCTTTCAATTCAGTAATTGTGTAGAAATGTGTCTATTTTAGTCCTGCTCTGTTTCTGGCTTTCTTTAGTCTCTCATTACCTCTTATTCCCATCTATTCCACAGGTCCCTTGGTGAGAAGCCATTCTGAAAAAAATCAATGCTGTCGAAAACAAGAAGCCTGGATATTACACAAGGCTAAAGCCTATTATGTCAGTGACGACAATAAAAGTATTTTTCGGTCTTTCACATGTGCATGTGTGATTTGCATACTTATTACGTTCCTTGAAGATTATAGATGAGTGCTGTGCCAATGCTGAACGGTGGTGGGTCTTCTAGTCTTCTGTGTGTTTCAAATCTTTTGTGGAGGCACTGATCTGTCTTCTGTTGATGGCTGTCATAATCTTTGAGATTTTGCTCATTTGTACTTACAGTTTATTGATGCTCTTACATCAGTCCATGCATTGCACATGTTTGGTTGAATTTTGTATTTACTGATGGTTTTGAGCTTTTGAAAACACAAACAACCTTTTAACACCTGCAGATATATTTGATGCATATTAAGAAAAAAAATATTATTAATATTATTTAAAATGAAATGTTTGTGGGTCAGGTTCTACCTGGGCATGTTTAGCTAAAGGATAGTAAATCCTGAAATCACCAACAGAACACTGCGTGCACCAGCTAACGGTCCCCAAAAGACAAACATGTCAATAGACATGGATTTCTTTTTATTTTTTTATCATGTAAAAATGCAGAAAGCTTTGTGTGAGGATTATGGGGAGTGTTGTTTTAGTATCTTTGATATAGGCTACTAGTTGTTGTAAATGTTAATATTTTAAATTATATTTTTATTTTTGTTTTTCTCATTTTGAATATTTATTTTTTTGAAATATGACTAAATCTTATAAATCTGTATTTATTAGTTGTAGATATTTTAGTAATTAAAGTTAATATATATATATATATATATATATATATATATATATATATATATATATATATATATATGAGTATTTTTTATATTTTATTGAAGGATTTTTTTATTATTATTTTAAATTATTTCAATTAACATCTGTTAAGGAAGGATTTTTTTTTTTTAATGGTTTTCATTTTCATTTCAGTTTTAGTTCATTATAATTAATAACCCTGGTTATGCAACAGTAAATCATGTCAAGGCAAAATCCACAGTATGACAGAAAAGCTTTTGCACACACTCATAAATGCATGCTAAATAATAGCTTTCTATTGATATTTTAATATGTGAATAATATTTAACAGCACAATACAGGACTTGTCATTAGTTTGTTTTGCTCACCAGCCACTGTGGCTAGTGGTTTTCCAAAGTCACTCGCCACTCAGCATTTTGGCCACAATTTTGACAGATAACATAGCAAAAAACTGGCATATAGATATTTTTATCATCTCATAATTTGGCAGCTACCGCTATCACTTTAAGACCTGACGGTTTTCTTTCTCAACTGTTTACATTAACTTAAAACAACTGACATTGTTTACGTGAATAGTCGCCAAAACCAGCATTTTGACATTATTTTGTGTGTATATAAAAGTTTAAGCAGCAAAAAATAACTCAATTTAGTACTGAAAGGCGGCTTTATGGGAATGGGTAAATTATGTGCAATACGCGCAATCCCACGCCAAAATCCAAACCCTGTAACACCAGCAATATTCATCCAGAGCAAATGGAACGAGTGAGTGAAGGGAGGAGGGTTTGTGTGTCTACTCTCTGTCGGAGAGATGAGAGAGAGAGAAAGCTCGGCTGGTATTGTGTATTTAATATGCGGAAAATGAGTATTGGAAGCGTTTCAGATATCTCAGTATCGATATGTATCGAAAAATGACCAAAAAAAACCCCACCATTGCTCTTAGTTTATTATTTCAGATACCTTTTTAAAAGACTACAATATACTATATTTAGGCTAAAATTAAACCCACCCAAGTGGCTAGTAGGAGTGACTGTGTTACACTGAATTCCTCCCGCGGGTGTAAATGTCAAGCCCTGTATATATACAGCTTTTTTTCCCAGCTTTCCTGACACAGCAGTCATAGGAATAACCCCTGACCAGATATCTTAAGGTGAAAATAGCAAAAATCTAAAGCTATTGTGAGCGGTTTAGCAGGAGAGCTGACAGTGAGCAGTGATTTGGTGGACTGATATGAATGAAACATGTCTGGTGGGGAGATGCTTCTCACAGAAGAGCCGAGCTGCAGTGTGAGGGTGGCTGTATGACTGCTGCTTTCATCGGCCCCTGGGGACACATGACAGTGAGTCATTTATTCAGAGTAAGAGAGCTCGGGTCTACTGTATTGTTGTCGAGGCTGAATTGGGCTGTGGAGGAGAGACTATACACTCAAAAAAATAAATCGTTGGTGTAACTTAATATAATTATGACACACATGTCCACGCATTTGAATTATGTTATCTCTGCTTAATCTAGGCAAATAGAACCCATAAGCAAAAATCATTGATTCAACTTATTTACTATGGTTGGACACAGCTTAATTTAATGTCAACATTTGTCAGCCCAACTAATTTGCAATGTTTTGGACCAACTAATTTACTTTATTTGCATCCAACTTATGCGATTGTTATTTTCATCATACATTAATATTTCATTTATTTTAGTGACACAGAAGTAAATTGATAGACTACAGCTAGCTATTTGCTAACAGTAGCACATATCAGCATCTTAAATGCTAAGATTTACATGCTCCTTCAACCAAAGCAGTTAAAAGTAACTGAATCAGTCCACAGCCAAACAAAATGCTCCACACGTCTCCACAATGGTAACCCACTGTAATTTAAATGGTTCTAATAATTCCAATGTAATTGAACATTACACACAATCAAGTCTTCCCCTTTTCTCATTTTCTCAAAAAAAACAACATAAAATAACACTTAATTTTAACATTTATTCTCGCTTAATTCAACCATATGAAAAGCATGCTGGGAACTAACAAGCACTGCCCAGTTTCAGTTAATGCAACACAAATCATTCATGTAATCCAACACAAACGGATTAAGTAACCTTAAATTTTGCATATTAACCAGATTGAACACAATCAAATTAAGTTAGGGCAAAATGGCAGTTGGCGTCGCACTATACTGCCACCCGCTGGATGTAAGAATTTTTTTACTTAACATAAATGGTTTGTGTTTAGACAACACGTTAGGATTTTGTACTGTTAAGTTGAGACATAATTACGTGGACCTTAATAGAAAAAAACATTTAAAGTCAACAAACACAATTATTATAAGTAAACTAAATATAAATATATTATGTAAAGTGCACAACCTTCCTAGTTCATTTTTTTGAGTGTAGGAAGTAAATAGGAAGCCAGGCTGGAAAGATTTGTCAGGCAAACAGACTTGTTTGGTATCTCTGGGTATTATTTTTTTTTTTCCCAAAGATAAGCAGGAATATTATGCTGTCTCTTAAGATACCTTGTTTTGATCAGGAAGTATTGCACATGCAGTTGAGAGAAGTGTCTATTGTAAATATATTTTATTACTTGTAAGAAATGATCTGGTCCAGTTTAGAGCAGAGGGTGATAGTTTGAGTAAATATAGAAGGTCAAATAATAAAAAAAGCAATAAGATTTATAGCATGCTTTTAGGAAATAGATTGGATTAATTTTATTTCATGCTGATTTTAAAAGAGTAAAAAAAAAAAATGTTTCCCTCTGTCTGCTACTAACTTCACAGCACTGTTGTCTTAGAATTAATTGTATAATATTATAGTTCATATTCATATTTTAAATTAGCTTTTATTTATTTTTTTTATTTTCACTTTTCTTTTTAATTTTAGTTTTAGTTTGATTTTTAGTAATTGTGTTATGTGCTTTCTGTTTAATTTATTTTTATTTACGCTTTTCTGGTGGTTTAACTTAAAATAATTTCAGTTAGTTCCCAAGGCAACATTTCCAATTTGCATTTATTAGAATTTTCTAATATTTATATCTTATTTTATTTCAGCTTTATTTCAATTAACAAGTTTTATACTGTGTTCATGCCATGTTGTAATTACTGTAATTTCGAGATGACAGCACGTGACGTTCTCGGAGCTGTTCACGTCCTCCGACTGGGAATTATGCGTTTCTATGGCAACACTATCAACACCTGAATGAATCTGCAGTGGTCAGTACAAGTCGGAGCTCTCAGAAAATTACCAGTTACATGTTGTAAATACGAGTTCAAGGACTTGAACACTTTTTACAAGTTGGAATCTCGTAATTACGACATGGAGTGAACACAACTTTAGTTTTAATTAAAGGTGCAGCATGTAATATTGACAGCTAGTGGTTGAAATGAGTACTGCAGACTAAATTCATAATATTGGAGAGATATGTCCCCACCCCCTCCTCCTCAGACTCTACGCTCACTCGGGTTGCCAGATTGAGGACACTTATCAGGAACCAGCGCAATTGACAATGGAAGGCGACGAGCCTTCCACTGTTTTCTGCCAGCTGACAAGCAGGGGTGTTGAAATACTATTGGGTAAATTGGATGTGGGCGGGATCACATGGACCAAAACGAAAAAAGACAGTTTGACATTGAACACACATTTCAAAGTAGAATAACTGGCTGTAGGATTGTTCTTCGAAGAAACAAGTGTATGTGAACTTAGCATGTTTCCTAAATATATGTAAACCTATTATGGTATGTTTATGCTTTAGGATAAGCACCTTTAACAATAATAACCAGGCGTCACACACTGTCAAAAATTATATGATCAATAGGTTATGGCAACGTATGTTTTTACATTGCTTTAACTCATCAAAATAAGTAGTTTAAGTTGAAACAGCTTAAACATCCAAGTTGACTGTACTTAAAAACTTAAGCAACTGATGGTTGCTAGTACTATCAGTCAATCAGGGTTGTCATGACATAACTTTCCTTTCCTGTCTCTCTAGAGTCATTATTGGTCACATGACATAAACAGCTCAGCTGAATGGCTCAATAAAGTCTGGAAGCGTAACTGAACACCCATAGCTCACAATGAGCACAGTTTGCAGATTTCTAATCACATGCGAATTCTCACATCAACCGAGGAAGTGTCACAATAATGCCAATGGTCTCCAGGTGATATAAAGACCTACTCGATCTGGATTGCTTAGAAATTGCAGAGGTAAGTTTGATTAGAGGTAGAAGTAAATTCTCAAGGAGCTGAATAGCCCTGCACTGGAATCATGTGCACTTGTGTGCTAGAATGCTGACAGCAAGGGGACTCGCAAGGGTTTGGAGTATTATTTCTCAGAACACAATGCATCATTAAATATTTACTGTACATCATGTACATTATTTAGCATGTCATCGTAGTGCTAATATCTGTTTTTGTTTATACTTTGCTCCGTTTTTAGCACATGCACTGTATCAGGGTTTCCTAAACCAAAGCACATTGTAAAAGGTCCCTGAAATATGAACAATAACACCTCCCCCTCAGTGTCTCTGGTGGTTACAACCCTGCTCATCTTCACTGAGGCAATACCGTCTATTGTAAATGAAATCACAATAAGCCCTGAGAATATTAAAAAAAAAATGTGATTTATAATAGGCTATACCACACATCCCTATCACAAAAGGACGCTGTCAAAGGATGCAATGGCTCAATACACATAATGTGAAAGAATCCGAATGCCCAGTTGTGTTACATCAGTGGATCCAGCACGAGTATCTTAAGATTACACAGTGGCTAAAATCCCCATACAGACACTTGCATGAAAAGAACATGATGCAACTGAAATGTAACAAATATCTCACATTTGCACCTTTCTCTTTATGTTTAATCATAAAAATTTTTTTAAAAAGTATGTGGGCGAGTTCTGTTTAAATCACTTTCTTTTTAACATTGTTATTTATAATTAAAAAATACGTCTTTTGTATTAGATGAAAAAGTGAAAACTTGTTTGGTTTTTTGTATGTGTTAAATAATAGTACAACATGATTTGATACATTTTGAAATTCCGAATAACAACTTGCAATTAAAATATATCACACTATTTCCCTTCAAATGATCATTAAACTAGATTCTACATCAGACTTCCCGTGCTCATTTAGAGTGAGAACAATTCGGCGGTCACTGACTTTTCTCCTTTTTTTCCCCCCTGCTGGTTGCTTAGCAACCTCCTGGATCCGTTTCAAGAGCCGCAAATGCCGGGGGTCACGTGTGTGTGTCTGCAGCAGAATGAATCAGCCATTGATGGGACAGTAACTTACTTAAATGTTGTAATAGGGTTTAGTCGGATACACTGTTTTAAGTTTACTTTGTTTTAACCAGTGCATCTTTAATGGTGCTATTACTTTTCTAAAGGAGCAGACTTACAATATTTTTGAGGTGGACACAGAAAGCCTTTCATTGATGGAGTGCTTAAACTCTCAACCTCTCGAGGCACCATCCATAATCTCAGCACTGGAATATCATACAGACATGCGGGTGAAGCATTTAGAGGCACACTTCAACTTAAGGCTAGCATTACTCACAAATAAACATAATTCAAATTAAAACTAAATAAGAAAATAGACAAAGAAAAAAAAAACTAGTCTGTCATTGTTTTGTCAATATCTATCTAAGAATATTTAGGTGTAAATGTACAGTCAACATGGGCTCTATTACAGAAACTTCCCATCTTAATTCTTGACTTAGAGTGAATGAGTATGAATTAATAGAGATTTATTTGCTCAAATTTTGTCTTTTGTTAGGGCAGTAACTCTAAAATCATAAAGCCATATGTTCTCTTTAATGCATCCTCTGCCGCTGCCGAGAAACCGTGCAATCAAAAGTTTATTGTGCACACAAGTTTTTTTGGTTTTGTTTATTGCAAAGGTCCCTTTGAGGGCTCCGTACTATGCAGACATGACATGATTCTGATGTTTCTGTAATACAGCCATAAGTCATTAATTGCAAAATAATGCAAAAAATAAATAAATAAATTACTTGACATCCTATGTGACTCCTCGAGAAGCGCAATTTCAAAGATGGCGTAGACTGTCAAGCATAGTGTGACGTTAAGTTTATAAATTATAAAGGTTCTCTTCTTCATGTATTTCAGTGGCTGTTTTTGAAGTGAATGTGAGCATTTTGTGTTGTTGGTAAACGGATACTTCACCCAAAAATGAAAATTCTGTAATTTCTCAATCTCATGTCATTCCAAACCCGTAAGACTTTCGTTCATCCTCGGAACATAAATAAAGATCTTTTTGATGAAATCTGAGAGCTTTCTGTCCCTCCGTGGCTGGCGTTTGTTTTGCTCTGTCTTCTGCGCTTCCACATTCGACAATTCCAACGCTATCTCACGACCAATTCGTACGAATTTGTACGAGTGATAAAAAGGTGGCTAATTCGTACGAATTCGTACGACCTCACTCGTACGAATTTGTCCGATTTGTCTAAACCCACGTGTCAGGGGAAGGTAATTCGTATGAATTTATACGAATTGGGCAATTCGTAAAATATGTACGATTTAGCAAAAATCGTACTAATTTGTACGAGTGAGGTCGTATGAATTCGTACGAATTAGCCACCTCGTAGAATTCGTACGAATTGCCGTGAGATCAGGCTGACAATTCTCACCTAAACTTACTACGTCATACATCCTACGTCATGCGTCGGGTCAGAGGTCACCCTTCCACCAGAACTAGACTCTCTCATGAACGCCGTTACCAGAAGCCAGTTTTGCTTAGCTTCAGAAAGCATTTATTGACCGACTGGAGTCATAATGATACTTTTATGATGGATGGTTGCGCTTTTTGGAGCTTCAAAAACACAAAATCAACAAAAATGTTTAAATAGTTTTAGATAACAAATTTAACCTAAAGGTATTACTTTTTCTATGGACTAGTTATGTTTGTTTGCTTTTTTTGTTGCTATAATGTAATGTTCTTTCTCTATTTTAAGTACATGAAAATGAAAAAAAAAACAATATCCAGCTAGAAATCTTCATATTTAAAATCTATGAGGAAACTTCAGCCATACATTTTTTCTGCAAATGTGCCAACTGTCAATGAGCAATTTTAGTAATCTAGTAATCATCTTTGTGGGAAAGAGGCTTTTTGCTCCATTAAAATCCCAAAAGATAAAATAAATCCTACTGAAGTGACATTAAAGTAAAAAGTTTACATATCGAATCCCAGTATGTAGAGAATCTGAAAGCATATAGCTGAACTCTGTTTTACCTGACAGTGATGTGCTTCTCATACGCTCAGGACTTTCAAAAGTGTACCTTTAATCAAGACTTTGTGCTTTTTGTATTTACGTACAGTCAGAAGCAGAACTTGAAATGTATCCCATGAGGCCCTTGTTGTCTGCCTGTCAACTTAAAACCGGCCTGCCAACTACAAAAAAAAGTCATTGTATTGCATTTAGAAAGCCGATGAATCTTTACAGCACGGCATACTGGGTAAAAATAAATCTTCCAAGAATTATGCATAAGCACTCATATCCAGGAAGACACATTGGGAAGTAGATGAATGATGCCATTTCTAATTAAGGAAACAAATGGTGACCTGAAACATTGATGTTATAGTCTTTAGATATCTTTATTAAACTCGTCAAAGTCAAAATACCAAATGGATCCCAAACAATCCTCAACAAAATTGTTAGTCTCATTTGATTTATTCTCTTTCAACATCTCTCTAATAACTTCAAGGACCTTTGACTGCTGATCCTTCTTTTATGAATAATTCTGGACGACCGCGGATCGTCCTACATGGAAGGAAGTAGAGGCTGTTTTTCTATTCTTTGCAGGAGAGGTGATCTATGCTAGTTCCCTGACAGGCCGGGTGATTACCTTTGTCTTCCGTTGTCCAAGATTGTTGCTGTCATCCGTCTCCATTATGGTCAGGATGTTGTGGTGGCCCTCCTCTTTGTTTAACAAATGAAATGCTTTTCCACCTGAGTAGGCAAGAGGAAAGAGCAGATGCCTCAAGATGACAGAAAGGTTGCGGAAAAGGCAGAGAAGATGATGTAGATGAAAAGAGCTTTGGTTTGGGGGGGGAAATAAATAAATAAAGAGGTGACCCAAGCTTACCCTTGATTTTTGATGTGTTGAGCTATTATGAACGTTTTAAGCTGTAAAAGAGCAGGGCTTGCACTTTTTAACATTTTATAGTGTTCTAGACAGTAAAATATGCTGAAAGACCCATTAAATTGCTTGACAAATGCAGTTTTCTTCCATGTGTTGGCGCATTTCCTACTGAAGCAGGACGTTGGTGTGTGACAGTAGCTTTTAGTTTACATCAGTGAACCAAGCTGAGCTACTTGCTAATGCCAGTCAGAGGCGGGTGTTATGAGGGGGAGGGGCTTTCTCAATCTAGAGAGGATTTGATTGGACAGTTGTTGTTCTTTTGGTGTTTGCATAGACACTGAAACATCTGACACTGACAACATCTAAAACGCAATGAACAATTTTAGAAATGTTCAAATGCTTAGGTTCACAGAATACTGCAATCAAATAAATGTTGATTTTAAAGGTCCCGTTCTTCGTGATCCCATGTTTCAAACTTTAGTTAGTGTGTAATGTTGTTGTTAGAGTATAAATAATATCTGTAAAATTCTAAAGCTCAAAGTTCAATGCCAAGGGAGATATTTTATTTAACAGAAGTCGCCTATACCGAACGGCCCGTTTGGACTACATCCCTCTACTTCCTTCTTTAATGACGTCAGTAGAACCGTTTTTTGACTAATCTCCGCCCACAGGAATGCTCCCTCAACTCTACCGAAATTCGTTTATGTACTTGCACACTTCTTATAACTTACTGTGTTTACTCAGCTCTTACGGTGATTTTCTGGAGTAAAACTGACGCTTCATCTTTTGTGTGATGTACAATAAACTTTATTAAACTCATCAGTATATGTTTGATCATCATTCGGACCTGGTCCGAAACAGCAGACTTGTAGGCTGTTAATAAATAATGGATACATACAAGCAGATGACAAATACGTTATAATAACCGAAATTAAACTATTAAACTATACCTGTTCCATCTCTACACAGCACTCTGACTCTGTAGGCATTATTGTCCGACTCGAAATGAACGCCGTTACTGAGAGTTTCTGATATTATCATCATTCCGTGAGATGAAATTGTCCTGAGAGACTGAGCGCGAGCTCATGAAGCTCCGCCCCCTGGGTCGTCCAGCAGTAGCTCATTTGCATTTAAAGGGCACACACTAAAACAGCGCGTTTTTCTGAGCACCAAAAAGTGACAATTTAAACATGCTGTAAAAAATGATCTGTTGGGGATTTTGAGCTGAAACTTCACATACACACTCTGGGGACATCAGAGACTTATTTTACATCTTGTGAAAAGGGGCATAATACGGGACCTATAAGGTATTTAATGAATGAGACTAATTACACATGTTTAATGCCATCACATTTAACTAATTTAATTATTTATTATTTCACAAACATATTTCTGAAAAAAAATCTGTATAATTGAAGAAAATATTGAATATTTTGGAATTTCAATATATAATATAAAGCATACGTAAATAATTTATGTAAATACTTTTTGTTTTAGGTGCTATAAAAACATCCATATTTTAGATTTCAGTCTATCTATCTATCTATCTATCTATCTATCTATCTATCTATCTATCTATCTATCTATCTATCTATCTATCTATCTATCTATCTATCTATCTATCTATCTATCTATCCATCCATCCATCCATCCATCCATCTATCCATCCATCCATCCATCATTCATTTTTCTTAGTTAAATGATAATTGGAATGCTTTTAGAGATGATAAAATGCAGCAAACTGAACTATTTCCTCATAAAGTGATGCGCTCTAATATTTAAGCACGAACAAAAGCTTTAAGGAAAAATCCACATGATACCTAACATTTAAACAAACTTTTGACATTTGATATTATAGCTATTAGTGTGTCACAGAGACACAACCTCCCACCCGGGAGCCAGATGCGGAGGTATTTTTATACCCCGTCGATGCGAGAGGGAATGGTTGTATGTAAGGAGGCTGGGGGTGGGATGGAGTGAATTCACATGTTGCATAGCAACAGAGAGGGCATTGTGACAATTATGATTCATAATGTTGGCATTGTTTTTTTCTCCTTGGCAGCACCACATCAAACCCTCCCAGAAATCAACCAAACAATGTTAATTAGCAGATTAAAGAGCCATGGCAAACAATGCCTTCTGTTTGATTTCTGCTCCACTCGCACAATAGAAGAGCTTTTCACTGAAGAGGTTCCACGATGAAGTACAAACTGCTGTCACCTGGGGAGATGTTTGACATTTGCTGCTTAAAAAAATCAAGTTTTGGAAGACAAAATGTTCTGTTTTGAAGTTATATGCCAAGAACACGTAGTTAAGTTACAAAATAAGGTGGGAAAAACCCTTATATAGGTGCTCCTGGTTTGGATTAGTCATACAGGAGAAAACAGAAAAAAAAAAAAAAAAAAAAAACTAGGGCATTATGATCCTATAGTCACTCCATTTCCTCACACGATTCAAAACCTGTATGACAGTGAAAATACAAATAGACTTACTTTAAAAAATGTATCAGTGTTTATTTTACCTCTATACAATAAAAGTCAATGGGGACCAATTTTGTTTGGAGCTCCAACATTCTTTAAAATAAATTTGTGTTTCACAAAAGAACAAATTGCATACAGGTTTGGAATGGGTGAGTAAACAATGACCATGTTTTTGAGCCATGCCTTTCTTTTTTTTTAAGAATAAAGTGCACTCGCTAATCATGTGCCAGCTACTCAATCCGTGCACCAGCCTTTATAGTCCAATCTGTACTTCCCCAAATGGCATTTTAAAGCCTCATTCACATGCTGATGCAGCTGCCAGTAATTGGCATCACTAATTACAAAGGCAGGGTCATTAGTGCAAGAGGCTGGGTGTGTTCAGGCCAATTACAGACTGATCAACTCAATCATTGCCCACAGGACACACCCACTGACCTGCCCAAGGGGTCAAAGTTGAGTGGTTTAAGTCAAAATGAAATAAAAATGGTCAATCCTTAGTCCTTGTAATTTTTAATCCAATTAATTTCCCCTCCCTCTTGCATCGACTTCTCTTCTCTTCTCTGATAACGTGTTTACTGGCGCGAGGGCAGGGCAACCTGTCACTCACTTGAGATCGACCAATCAATTCCCCATAAATGAAATCAAGTCCCGTCCTACATTTTTTATTTATTTTTTTTAAAACCATCTCACTCGGATATCCACTTAATTTTTTTACACGGAAGTAAACTGTTTCCTGTTAATGTGCGAAACTTCAGATTCATTAGCTACAGGAAAATAATGAGAAGAATATTAAAGTGCAGTAAAAAGTAAAAATGTTTGCGCTAACACAATACATTCAAATAATATGGTGAGAAATACCAGTTTGCAATATCATGCAGCATAACAAGCTGTTTTGTACAGCTAAAAATAACTGGAAGAGAATGACACTGGAAGCCAGACACATTTAATTTACAAATGGCCACACCTGCACTTACGTGAGAAATAAAGTGAATATGTCACAATAGGAAAGAAAAGATTATCTCAACTTCTGTTTCACGCTGACTTTTACCTCAGGATTTGCCCCTGCTGGTAAGTGCAGTAACTACACCATTAAGTGGGCAAAACATCAAGCTCACGGTAGATCTGTACTGAAAGGTTTATGGCTGTGTCCGAAATCACCCTATATATCCTCATTTAGCCTACTATTCCTTACATTAGTCCACTAATATAGTCCACTTGAGGGAGTTGATGAAAACGAGTAAGTGAATTCAGACACTGAGTGCACCATAGTTTGCATAGTTTGTGCTGTTTAATAATCATTTAAAACTTTGCAAACTGGCAGCTCAGTAGTAGTGAAAAGATTTATCTTGAAACCTGTCAGGGAATAGAATGTGTAAACCTTAATTAAATAATTTAAATTAGATAGTGCCCTATTTAAGGATATATTGGATGATTTTTGAAACAGCCAATTTTATTAAAAGTCAGATTCTCTATGGATTTTGAATGGATGTGATTTTAGGATCCCTACTGTTACGCTTTATTAAAATTATGATAATTACCCTCATAATTTTACAAAATTATGAGATCTCTGTCAAATCATGAATTATTTAAGATGTTTGCTATAATACAGGAAAAAAGCCAACACATTTTAGCAACATTTAAAACTAATGTGGATTGTGTTTGTCATCAACATGGCATTGCATAAATAACTTGCATCTGTATGTCATCAGATAATATTTAAAAAAGTGACAGAGATAATATTTAGCAGCCAATGAATTGGAGTCATTTTGGCTGTGCTTGAATATGTCTATTTAGCAGCAGTATATATATATATAGGCCTGGCTTCACAGACAGGGATTAGATTAAGCCAGGACTTGAACAAAAAAAAAAACAAAAAAAATGATGTGCATATTGAGACAAAACAATAGCACTAACATATTTTAAGATATGTCAGTGCAAGTTGCTTTCAGTTAAAACAGCTCAAACATGCATTTTAGTCTGGGACTAGACTTAAACCTTGTCTGTCAAACCAGAGTTTACTAGTATAGTGACTGATAAGCAGCAATTTGCATGACATATTCATAAGGGTCAGCATGACATGTTAGTTGACCAAGTTGCACATTTACTGAAAAGCTTACTAATCATTGACTTTTTCTAAAACTTTTTACATGATTTAAGGTGAAATAATTCCAATAACATCTCCTACATTACTTGGCTCATTAAAAACCCGACTCTTTCGAAGGCTGCTAAATGGATATATATATATAGAGAGGAATCCTTTTTACGGTCTGTTCCAGCCAACTTTTCCCAGTCTGAGCTATAGAGAGAGCTTTAACCCAGTGCTCGTGGCTCTTGTTAATCTAATCAGCTTGCTAATGATTGTCATGTGGAGGATGGATCTGCTCATTTGCTTTTAAGCTGCTCTTAAATACTTGTAGTCATATTTTAGTAAAACATGGAAGCTCTGAGAGCATGCGTTTTAAGCTGATTTCTTTCCAGCTCACAAAAGAGGCAGACACATTTCCATGAAAAGGGTGCAAAACAGGGCTTGAAATGTGAATTCAAATTGAAAATTAAGATTTCAATGAAGTTTCTTTTTCACCAAAGGGTCAGTTGAAGGGAGTGTTTAACCTCATGAGATGTCTTATCATTATGTTATTTTTGATAAACAGTAATAATTGAATAAAGATTTATTTATTTTTTTAAATGTGTTCTAATTTTTTTTTAAATATATAAAAATTAAATAAAAAATAAATTTTAAAGAAAAATAATACTTTGATTCAACAATTGTGCATTCAATTAATTAATAGTACAATAAACACTTTTAGAATGTTAAAGATTTCCATTTTCAAATAACTTCCATTCTTTTAAAACATTCTATTCATAAAATAATCTAAATAAAATAAAATAAACCTAAATAAAATTGCACTATCACGGTTTCCACAAAAAGAGTTTCAACACTGATAATTAAGAAATGTTTCTTGAGCAGTAAATCAACATATTAGAATGATTTCTGAAGGATCATGTGACACCGATACTGTAGTAATGATGTGGAAAATTCAGCTTTGCATCTCAAAAAAAATTGCAATTTAAAATATATTACAATAGAAAACAGTTATTTAAAATTATAATAATACTTCAGTGTTTTTTATGGTCTTATTGATCAAATAAATGCAGCCTTGATGATCATAAGGGACATTTAAAATATTAAGGACCCCAAACCTTTGAACAGTACAATAGATTTGCTTTAAAAAAATGGGGCATCAACTTGAACCGTATTCATAGTGCAAAAGAAGCAGCAGGCGGTGCACTCGGCAGGGAATCTCCTAATTTAACAACACACACACACACACACACACACACACACACACACACACACACACACACACACACACACACACACACACACACAGAGACAGACACACACAGAGACAGACAGACAGACAGACAATCGTATAAAAGTACCACAGAAGGCTGACCTTGAGAAAACACATTCCAATGACCATTAGTATTAATGATGGCCCTAAAGGGTAAAAACCTTGGCTAATAAATACTTTTTTTAAGAATGAACCCCAGAAGTAGAGATCCATGAGCAATCACCGTTGAGCCCTTGAGCGAAACACTTAACCTCGGGATACTCCCAAGGCATTGTCTCTCTAAATGCCCTGTGAGTCACGTTGGTTAAAATAACCAAACTAAATAACTATTGACTAAAAACTGCAGCTTTTCTTATATAACATTAGACCACTGTGTAAGCTGACATGCTGGCATCGTCATGCCTCTTAGTTTCAAAAAAGCTCTTGCTTTCTTCAGATGTGTGTGGGCAAATTGAGATGAAAGAAAAATGACTGCCCACCTGAAAATTATTTCCATTAAGTTGCCCATAGGGGAGGGCAAAATGGGGAAGTAATGATGGGGACATTACAGTTCATCTCAATCAGAATACAGTACAACAGGGAACAGCCAGGTATTATAAATGAGCTGAGCTGCACAGCAACAATGTTGCCCAAAAAAAATCCCCCATGAGCCTCATTGATTGGACAGGAGAAGGAAAGCTCTTTGAATGGAACCAAAATCACAAATTACACTTACAGAAAAGAGACCTATAATAAGACTACACCCCACCAGCCCCATTCCGGTCCAGTGGTGACACCTCAAAATGTCAATGCAGGTCGAGAAAGTTTGAAAATGAGGAAAAAGATGGAGAGAAGGTCCTATGACCTGAGTGGTGCTGCAGGCGGTGTGTGTGTGTGTGTGTGTGTGTGTGTATGTTTCTGTGCGCTTTAGAGTAAAGGTGGGCTAGTGGATGTGTGAGCGACCCAGCGGTCAAATACTGGACATTGATGAAGGGTTTTGATGTAGAAGGGCAGTAATCAGATCCCTGAGGGTTTTGAGTGTGTGTGTGTGTGCGTGTGTGTGTGTAAACCCATAACAGCAGTGGAGCAGGTGGATTCCTGCCCTTTGCATGGCGAGATGCATATGGTGGCATCTGGACACGTGTCTCTCGCCAGAATGTTGCCCTGAGGTCTTCCAAGAGTCATCCAGTAGTGCAGGCAAACAAAACAAATAAAACTTAATACTAAAAAGAATTAATTTCACAATATAAATATCAAGTAGAATTTTTTTTTTAGACACTTATTAGGATCAATGTTTTCTAGGCGCTTTAAATTCATTTGAAAAAGTTGCGCAGTGTGTTGTCAGCACTTTTTCCCAGAGGAAGTGGATCAGGAAAGGATATGCAGACAGACACCTCAGCCTCCTCATTTACTCGCTCTCTACAGAACATTTACAATCTTAATCTTCTTCTGCTCTTCTCCCGACTTCCTCTGTTCATGAAGTAGGCCGTGTTTTCCTGTCACCCAACACACCGCCTGTACTGTGGAGTAGATTTGTTTACCCTCGGTAATAACTGCCATTGACAAAAGTGTGGATCTGAGGGATTTCTGCCATCTCCACATCCTTTGATAAGACACTTACAAGCAGCACATTATTGACAGAGATCTTCCCTTCTGGCTGTTATGAGAATCTCATAATTCGTGCGACAGCTGGTTTTTTTCGTGCATCTAAATGACCTATTTTCACCGACAGAGTAGAATGAGAATTTTGAAGAAAAGTTTGTGTGAAAGGAGTATTGATCCATTTAACAGCCGGAAAGATCGTAGAGAAGTGCGTGGAAGAGGAATATATAATTTGAAAATAAATAAAATAATAAGTAACTGAACTTCCTGGTCCTATTTATTTTGCTTTAAATGGGAAAATAAAATTTGCTATATTATGTTGCTAAATAAGGACTACAACTGCAACATCAATGTGAGTTTTCGTGCTTGTCGAAGCAGATTATTACCAATGATTTCAAATGTAAATTTGTTCAGTTGAGTTGGATTGTTAAACATATTTTACAAAGCTGTAGTAATATAAATAATAATGTAAAATAAAAAATACATACCAATATAAATAACTTTTTTGTTTGTTTGTTTGTTTGTTTTAAATAAAATTTGAATATACACAACCATCAGCAAGTATGCATGAATCAAAAGTGACCGTAAAGACATTGACAACGATTAAAGATTTATATTTCAAATAAATGCTTTTCTTTTGAACTTCAAAGAATCCTGCAAAAAATGTATCACAGTTTCCACAAAAAATATTAAGCAACACAGCTGTTTTCAACTTTGGTAAGAATCAGAAATGTTTCTTGAGCAGCAAATCAGCATATTACAATGATTTCTGAAGGATCATGTGACACTGAAGACTGGAGTAATGATGCTGAAAAAATAATTACATCTTAACCCATATTATAATAGAAAACAATTATTTTGAATTGTAATAATATTTCACAATCCTACTGTTTTTACTGCATTTTTTTAAGACTTCTTTCAAAAACATTGGAAAAATGTTTAAACAGTAGCATAATATGCATTTTATTTGGATTGTTAAAGATCCATACAAAGTTGATAAAGGGCCAGATCTTTGAACTCTACTGGTCTGGGTGAGAGAAAATGTTCAAAAACAAAGACAAATATTGACATATGGAGTTATGGACCACTGACAGTATTGACAACTCACTGCACAGCGGTTCTCTTGTGTAAACAATGTTCATGCAAATTTACATCTTGATATGTCAGAGGAACCCAAGTGAGCATCAATCATGTTTGTCACAATGACTCTACTTATGTCAGTAATGCATGTCACAGAGTGAAGTGCTTTGATTTGCATATTTCCTCATCCATCTATCGTGCTCACATCCCTAATGCCCATGTGACATTTTCATATTAGCTTCTGATATGAAATGTGACAAAACATCTTCGGTGTTCATGGGAAACAGGAGATAGCCGTTCACTCTGTTGTGATAAATGTAACCATGCATCAACTTTTGTAATTCGACGTTTCAACCTCAGCTCATCAAAGTACTTCTTGATCTCCGCATCCATCATCATTATCAGCACTCCCTGTTATAAATATGCCCATTATTTTTCAGCAGTTCTTAATGTCTGATGGCACCGTCGCCATGGATACTGCAGTTGTCACTAGAGATGACTGGCACGAACAAGACTCATTAGCAGTTCAGGCGCCTGAATTACACACTGACAAAAAAAGGAACAAATATTGAGTAGACATAAAAAGCTTATGAATAAGAAAATAAAAGTCTATTTCCCCCAATCTAAACAACTTTGATGTCCAAGGGCACTTCAAGGGTCAGTGGATATTCAGGGCTCAGTCCAGACATCTGTAGAGGCGTCTGGGATCATCCTTTCATCTAATATTGGACAACACTCCATAAAAGTAGTCCATTACTGCTGGGTTATATTCCAAATCTTCTGAATCAATTGAGTATTTTTGTGAAGAGCACAGCGTTGAGTAGAACACTTAGAGAAGAGCAATCATGACCTAATATTAAATACACTCTCTTAAATGTAATTAGGAAAGGAAGCCAGATGTTTATTCAGTAACCCTTTAAAAACACATTTCAGTGTAAGTATAGTCAGACATGAAGGGCCTTATCACACACCCGGTGCAATGTAGCGCCAGGTGCGACGCAAGTGTTTTTTGCTAGTTTCAGCCCAACGCAGTTATCATTTTCACATCCTGCGTCACGTTGTTTAAATAGCAAATGCATTTGCGCCCATTTGTGAGTTCATGGGCTGCTGGTCTGAAAACAAGTGTGTTCAGGTGCATTGTCCCCACGTTGCGATTTTGAGGCGACTAAAATAGACTGAAACCTGGTCTAAAGTCAATGGCGCAGTATTTCGTTTTTTTGTTATTTAAAGAGCGCGTTAGTAATGTGCGCCTATAGGCGGGTCCACAACTAGCGTACACTTAGTCCCGTAGATGGTCTGCTCGCTCGCTTTAACCTTGCGCACGAGCAGATCCGTTTCCTTGCTAAGCGTTCAGTCTTTCCGCTTGCAGAATCCGCCATGTAAATAAGGTTCAAAATGTATCGTTTATAATAAAACAAGAGAACCATTATTGACATATATCGGAAACAGGTTGGGTTGGTTGCATTTTATTTTGAGACTATAGAAGCATAATTCCTAATGAACACTTAATAGCTGAATAGAGAATGTGTGTAAAAAAAAACAAAAACAAAAAAAACAACAACACTGTACTGGAGCACACAGTACAGTATATTGATATAATTGAGAAACAGACTGCTATTTTTGCAGTCAGAAAATCATTCCGGACTAATTTAACCCCTGATCATAACCAAGATGTTTATCTCCTAATTGCAAATGTTGAAATGAGATTGTTGACTCCCATGGTGGTACATCATATTTGTACTGCAATCATATTAGCCTGTTGATATGTGTACAATCAAAAATTAATGAAAAACCAAGTGCACGGGAGAAGAAAAGGAAGGCACAATAATCATTGCTGAAGCTTCCCTTGAGCTGGTGCACATAAAATAATATTTCAATTTGATCTATCACAAGAGACAAGCTAAAATCCACGAGAAACTCATCAATTCCTTTCCCATGATGCACTGCATTACTGATCAGCAAAAATGAACAGTATACACAGGCGGAGCAGACATTATTCTTTCCAGTGGTTTCCATTCCCAGGAAAATGTGAAATATTATGAGATTAAAAGAAAACTTTAATTAAAGACCTAGCAACAAAACATATAAACTGAGTTTTAAATGGATAGTACACCTAAAAATCTACATTTTGCCAACAATTACTCACATTCATGTCATTCCAAACCCATTAGACTTCCGTTCATCTTCAATGAATGAAGATGTTTTTTAATGAAATATGAGAGATTTCTAAATTCTTATGAATCTAGCAGTTTAATCCAATACTTCGGAAGAGACACGGTTGCTTTTATGATGAATAGATTTAATTTAGGCTTTTATTCAAATATAAAAAATGATCAGCGAACATACATACAGCACTCCAATATGTTCAATGGAAGTTCAGTCATGCTGGTGTGACACACGAGAATGAATCTCATTGGTTCTCACTCATCAAGCGAATGTGTTAGATTGGTTCATTTAAAGTGATTGAGTCTTTTCATTAAAACTGCTTGATTCATATGAATTTATTATATGATCTCTTTATGAAATTTTGGGTGAATACATTTCCAGTGGAGGAACCCAAATCTCTCAGGTATCATTACAAATTTCTTCATTTGTGTTCCGAAGATGAACGAAATGGAAAATATTGAAATGAGGGTGATTAATTGATGACAGAATTTAAATTTGATTGAATTATATCTATTTTCCCCTATATAATTGCAATGCAGAAATTAAAAATTTGAACGCAATTTGAATTTCTGAATATCTGTTTCTGCATGTCTTTTGACACAACCTTAAAGGCCTTGTCAAACTCAAAACGTTTGCATGTTACGTAACACTTTCTTAGCCTCACACCATGCACTGCACTGTATGAATCACATATTATGTGCTCAGACCAAATCCACTGGCTAATGCATGAGTGCAAACAGCAAAATCTTAATGTCCCTTGGCTCTTTTTAAATAAAAATAATAAAAATGCTTCATTTGAATCCTGTCCTTGATTCAACCTTTTCTGGCTGCAAGTTGCTTTTTCAGATAATTAGGCGAGAATGCAAAAGCAGCTGTTGACAGGAGGCCGCAGGAAGTCCTCCAGAGGTCTGCTTCTCGCGGTGCTTCTCATTTATTTCTGCAGCTAGTGGAGGATATGACACATGAGACTGCCTGTTGACCTCTCACTGTTTGTCTTCAGAGGGAGTGTAACCCTTTACTGTGCTGCTTTACAGGCACCTCAAGGTGTTTTGGAGCTGGAACAAACAACATGTTGGGGTTGAAACCTCACGGTGAACTTAGCAGTGTTACTTTGCAAATTAAAGTATATTAGCAATTTTTATTTTATTTTTATTTATTTTTTTTGCAGGTGAGATCTAGATATATCCAGGGATTATCAGGGTCTTTTATGAAATTTGAAATGTGATGCACTTTAAACTAAGTTATCTCTGCATTACATATTTTTTTTATTTTTATTTTTTTATTATTATTATTATTATAGGAGCTAAAATTACAAAGCTCTCATTTAACAGTTTTCATTTTATACTTGCACTTACATGGAATCATTTAGTGATTTGCGAGTTGTGTTTTTACAGCTGTTTAGTCTACAGACTAAAAAATTCAAGCATTTTGACCTTATTTGAATAAACTTGTTGAGAAGAAATATACAAACATGGGTAACACTTTATATTAGGTGTCTTTAACTATATGTTCTAAAACTTAAATTAACCATTTGACACGATGCAATTTTATTGTGTAAATACATGTTTTTATATTCAATTCAATTCAGTTCAATTCACATATTTGTATAGCGCTTTTCACAAAACATATCGTTTTCAAACAGCTTAACAGAAAATGCATATGTCTACATTACAATTCTGAGTGATCTGTTATCAGAGATGACTGTGTCCATGTATTTCAGAAATGTACATATACAAATCACGCACTTAGCTAACCATGTATTAATTTAAAGCAGAAACAATGAGCTCACTGAAGTAAAGAACGCTGTTAAAGGGATAGTTCACTTTGAAATTAAATGTTGGTATGTTTTAGCTTACCTCAAGGGCATCCAAGATGTAGGTGTCTTTGTTTCTGCAGTAGTTTCAATTTTGATATTTTTAGGTCAAACCGTTCTTGTCTGTCAGTCATATAATGCAGGTCTATGGTCACCACCTCAAAGAGCATGCACAGAGAAGTCCAAATTAAACAATTCCCCATCGTAAGTACACATTGATGGCCTAAGACACGAAACGAGCGGTTTGTGTGAGAAAACGAACAGTATTTATATCGTTTTTAAGCCAGAACGTGTGCACACGTCACACACCAGGAAGCGCGCGCGCCCTCAGATCGCTTGGACGTGGTTGTGTACAAGAGGTAAAAACGATATAAATACTGTTCGTTTTCTCACACAAACCGCTCGTTTCGTGTCTTAGGCCATCAATGTGTACTTACGATGGGGAATTGTTTAATTTGGACTTCTCTGTGCCTGCTCTTTGAGGTGGTGACCATAGAACTGCATTATATGACTGACAGACGAGAACGGTTTGACCTAAAAATATCAAAATTGAAACTACTGCGGAAACAAAGACACCTACATCTTGGATGCCCTTGAGGTAAGCTAAAACATACCAACATTTAATTTCAAAGTGAACTATCCCTTTAACAAATGATTAGGATATATAGAAAATATTCGCACTGGTGCATGTTGATTCCGAGTTTGCGTTTGTTGTACTTGTAATGCATGAACTTACAGCAGTAATTATTTCTGTAATTACATCTGTAATTACACTGTTGACCCTTCCCTTACACCTTAACCCACACTTAAACCTACCCATACCACCAAACCTGTCCCTCACTTACCAGCAAAATCCCACAAGCAGGAGTGTATTAAGGCTGTATATCAGCACGGCCTCATATTTTAACACCACAGAACCATGATCTGCTGTTGCTAGTTCGGTAAATGTGTCCAAAGCCACGTTATTAATTTGAAAATATCAGATTAGATTTGGCAACAACAGCTTTGGCAGTTTTTGACACATTATTAAAGTCACAAGGAGACAGCACAATTGGGTAATATTGCTTTTATACAACACTTCAATAAACAAAAAGGTTATATTGAGTAGCGCACATTTCATTCACAAAATTGTCAGATAATATTCTCTGTTTTTGCTCCATCAACGAAAATAGTTCATAGAAAAGCAACGGCAGAGCCATTGCAAAACTGAAAACCTGATTGATTCAGTGATTTAAATAAGATAATCAATTATTCATTCATAAAGACAGTCACTTCTTTCGTTTGTGAATGAATCAGAGTTTTTAATGAAGAGTCGAATTAATAATTCAATTATTTTGTTCATAAAAAAAAGCAATTATTCATAATGAATCCTATTTTGAAACCTCGAATCTGTTGAATGAATGATTTGAATGATTCAGCCACTTGTTGCCACCCATTGGTGTTTTTATGTTAAACCTTCTTCAAAACACATGAGCACACATAGCAGAGCAGAGTCTGCAGAGTCTTCCACATTATATATATATATATATATATATATATAAATAAATAAGTTGTGGTACACACTAGACATTATGGCAAATGTGAAAAGTCAGCTGTATGATGTATGTTGCAGAATGTTTAACCACAAAAATGACCATGAACAGTTGTTGTACAGAATAGGTCTTGCAATGCATCTTGAGTCTATGCAGTGTATGTTATAATATAACACTATATTAAAAACAATAAAAATACATAGCACAGGGGAATAAATGCATGATTGAATTTTAATGAGTACAAGCTTAATGTCTGAGTGAGGTAAAACAAAATAGCGCTAGAACTTGAATGTATGTCCGTTTAGCTTGACAAACAATGTTCCACCAAAGTAATTATATCAGTAATTATATACCCCGTTGAGTTATCAGCATATTTTTTATTACAAGAATTGTATTGATACAACAAGAATATATATATATATATATATATATATATATATATATATATATATATATATATATATATATATATATATGAAGCAATCTGCAGTATATGACAACCAAGTGCCGTTCCCATTCAACGTATTGTCTCCAGTACTAAGTCTATTTAAATCTTGTCAGTATGAATGCACTGTGCATGAAAACAGAGCCAGATGGAGATATGGCAATTTAGTCCAATCTATTGAATGATTTGTGTCCATCTCTGAGCTGAAGTCACCATTTAAAGCAAATCTTAGGATTGATCTTCATTTTCCCAGAAAATGCACAGCAAATTAAGACTGCAAATGAGTAGCGCTGAATGAGCTTCGAAGGAACCTGTTTGAAGCCGAAGTATACTAACCTGCTCTCGTGTACCATTAGATAAAAGTGAGAATCGAGCGGCCACAATATGACTTCCCTAATGCTAACAATTACTCTTTGATGTGGCTATGGATGCTAATAGGTCTCTTGAGATGCCGAACAGAAGGATTCATTTAAAGCCTCTATCTTAGAGTAAATCACCGACTGATAATTTAATTTTAAACAAACCATGAAGAAAGTGGCAATAATAAACTTTGTTTTACCCAGAGGAAATAATCGAGGAAATATTAGTGTAATTTGCTCAGTTGATTGCTTTCAGTCTTCAGTATTACAAACACCTATCTACTGCAGTCTCAAAAATACAAAGAAGGGCTTTTGTCAAAACAAATGTTTAACACAGCATGCTCTGGTCTAACTCAGATTACAGAATATGTTAATGATCAACAGTGAACATTCACTTTTTCAGAAGCCTAAACATTTTTCACATTCATTCTTTTATTTTAAAACATTTTCATAAGCTATAACCAAACCAACATATCAAGTTCAGTTTATTTGTATAGCACTTATACAACAGCCACACGACTGGCCAAAGTGCTGTACAGAGGTTCAAAAGGAAGGAAAAAGATAAACAAACAACACAGCTAAAACACAGTTAAAACAGTTAATTAACAATTACAAAAAAAATAAAAAAAATAATATATATATATATATATATATATATGCCATGGAAAACAAGTGCGTTTTTAGTAGAGACTTAAAAGTGGTCAAGGAAGAGGCTATCTTAATTGCTATCTGAGGTGCAAATAGTATCTATATACTCTATTTACTAAGTATGAAAAGAATTGTGAGATAAAAAGTCCAAATTCCTTTTTTTTATGTTTTATTCTGTGGTGGAAACAAGCTTCCAAATTAGTGGGGGAAAAAAGGCAAAAGTAACGTATTTTACGAAGAAATTATCTCATCATCCCATGAAGCATTCAAATGACATAAATCAGAAATCACAATAAGTATAAAGTATAAAAGTGTTTGGAATAGCCTACTCTTACTATAGCTGCAGTAGATAGCATTTGCAAAAAAATGTTCATTGTCTGTATACACAGAATACCTAGATATATTTGCCAAAATGTACATTATACACAACAAAGCATACTGCATCCCATAATGCAGTGCACTTTCCTCAACCTTTTCAGTGTGATGAATGAACCAAAAGCATTATTTGATTGGACTGCCAAATGTTAAGATATAGATACATAACAGGATTAAAAATGGAAATATGAAGATGAAAATGGGACACCACTCAATGAATTATGTGTAGCAATGTAAAAAAAAAATTACAAAAAAAAATATTCTGCAATAATACCTTCTGTTTTGCTTACTATTTTTTAAATATTAGGCATACAGTATCCTGCATATGTGCTATTCCATTCTGCACATAACCATTGTATAAAATATCTGATATATAAAAAAAACGTGATGGGAGTGGATGCTCATTGCTAAGACTGTTTTGATTTCAGCTTTGATAGCAATCAGTTTCAGGATTGTGAGTAATGTAAAATTTCACAGAATATTCCACAATTCCAAAAACGCTATTTTTAAATAATGACATCTCACTGACTTGTAGCTTCTACAGAAGCATAAATCACCGCTTAACAACCTTAGAGCTCATGATAAGTCTGTATTGAAAGGTTTATGTCACATTGCTAAAAATCTGTCTCTATGGAGAAAATGACTGGGATTTTAACTTCCTGAACTCGACTGTTGTGCTGTATTCCATGGATGCTGTAAGAGAAAAACAGCTCGGTGAAATGTTGCAGCTGTCCTTTGAGTTCTGCGAGGCATTTGATCATTGAGGGATTGCATACTTCCTGACTCCCCGAGCCTGTCAACCCTTTGCAAGAGACTAGGGGTACACAGAGCTGCCTTCAGATTTGAAGCGAATTAAATGCATTATACTTGTATTACAGCTGGCCTGTCTTTAGCTGCAAAACTCGACTTTTCATTATGTTTCGCTAAATTATTTAAACTTTATTAACTGTACTGTGATATTAGACATCTGAATTATGGATGTGACTTCAGCATCTGCAGCAGCAGCTTCTCATAGACTCTCCTCCTCTTTTTATTTATTTATATTTTCCTCGCTGTGGCCGTCAGTATCGCATGAGATCCTCAAAGGGCAGTTCCTATGGAGACGTACTGTATCTCGCCTTTATTTACTGTCTTGATGTGCACAGTGTTATTGTTTTACAAATACCTCAATGGCCAGAGAATCTCAGTTAAAGTAATATATATACACACACACACACAATATATTTTTATGTCATTACCTAGTGATGCATTTTCTGTAATTTTACCCTTTATCTTACTGAATGTAATTGGCTACAGCATTAGGCTTTATCTTTCTCAAACAATTAGCATGTGCGTAACATTGACAGTCACAGTGTAAAAAAACATGGTCTTCGAAGAGCCTTGGTCCAGTGCATTCTATTGATTATGCAGTCGTCATCAGAATGTTTTTCTCTCACTCTTTGCCAGAAGAAAAATGTTAAGATCACTGGTGTCCCTTAGCAGAGGATTTGGCTGATTTTATAATAAGCTAATTAAAGGAAGAGACCTGCTCTGGCCTCATGCTCTCTTATTAGTGGATGAGAGACACAAGGAGTGAAGATGGAGTCAAGGGGTGAGCTTATACGGTGGAGGTGTGAGAAGGCTATCATTGAAAAGAGCCTCTGCACCACATCAGGTGGTGGCCAGGTGGTGAATAGCAATCACAGGCCTCACTGGGAAAAGACTTGTCAGATTCATTTTGATTCTGCACCATTTGTTCATACACCATTCCTGGAAAATCATCAACCTGAATAATTTACAAGGTATCTCTGGCATTATTCTGTAGAGCATTTACTGTATGTAGTGTTTTAACTGCAAAATCTAAAGGATATAGAAATATAAATGTATAATTTGCATAAAGAATATTAAGCCTATATTAAAGCTGCTCTAAGCGATGTTGGGTGACGTCACTTCTTGTTGACGTTCAAAGTATTGTCAAACAGAACGGAGGCTAGTTCGACCCTCCCTCCTCCTCATCTCATCCCCTCCCCCTCCCTTCCGTGCTTCCTGAAGCAGTCATGAACCATGAACCCACCTGTCCAGCAAAAACAGAGCCACATGAATGTCGGATTGGAAGCCCTTCTGCCGGTGGAGATCTCGCCACCTTTTGAACGCTTTTCCGATGTAAATTCGGAACTTTGCGCGTTCCTTCTCCTTTTCCCTATTCTTTGTTATTTGTTCATCGGAACGTCGTCTCTTTGGTCGTGTGTCGGCCATATCAAAATTCTCAAGAATATCCATTTTTTTAGTTGATAGTCGTTGTTAGGACATCTCTCCTCTAGCTAACTTCCCTCTTCATGCTTCTCTCTCCTCCACTCCACACACCCCCCTTCATGTGCACGCACACTAACCCCCCCAACCCCCACCCCCAAATCATTCTTGTCGGTTATTGGCTGGAACACTGTTTGTTATGTTTCGTGGTCCAGGCTGGGCCAGTTTGTTTTTCTTGCCGTTTGTGGAGCCTGAGCTGTCTACAGAGACCGCGTTTTTCTTACAGTGTGTTCAGGGGACAGGCAGCTAGTGGATAGTGAGGAGATGTTTGCTGGATGTGACAAAAAAAAAAATGTTTTGGCTTAAAAAACGCGTGACATCGCTTAGAGCACCTTTAAGACCATTATTATAAGTTACTAGCCACTCCACATTTTCACTGGCCATTGTATCCAATTTTACGGATACCATGAAGAAGAACTGCCCTATAGTTTTTTTTAACCCTCAGGGGACCACAAACGCGCCCGCGCGTTTTGCTCGTTTTTTTTTTTTAGCAATGAAAATAAACACCAAATGCTCTGTTAATTTTGATCTTTCATTTTCGTGTAATACATCAATCGATCCTGTTCAGTTTCTATTTTTTTTCTGTATACTCACAATAAAAATAAAGTGTTTTGCTTTTTGACAAATAAAGAAAAATTAACATGATGCGATTTCTCCCTTCTCTCTGTCCGTGAACTCCCATTAGAAAAACGCGTTCGAAAATGATCTATAACTCCGCGAAAATTCAGTCAAACAGGCAAACAGACCCACGGGCATAAAGCTTGAGATCGCATCTGTTAAATGAAGTAACTTATATAAAAAACAAATATTCTCAGCTTCTGTAATCTGTATAAAAAGAGAGCGACTCCAGTCGACCTCATTAAGAGCTCATTCACAGTAATGTGACCACTCCCCGGAGAGCGCGTGCTATTCAAACGCAAATTCTGAGAACTATTGAAGATCTGTGAAACGCCCATCAGCTGTAAACACAGCGCGTCGCGATCGAGTGAGGCATAATATAGCCTACCTTATGGAGAAACGATTCCTCAGAACAGTGCTGATATGAGGAGCAATATCTCCTGATATGAGGAGCAGATTCCGCTGAGGAGTGAGGTAGGCTGTTTTCTTTTCTCACGTGTGGAATAACGTTATGGAATAACGTTAGTGTAGGCCTATGCAAACCGCAAAAAGATGAATCGCATTTCTATAATATGACTCGCCTTTCTGTGAGATGAATGAAGGGTACATGTTTGTAAAGACTGTTTAGCCTAAATATGAATCGCGCGTCTGTGTGTGAAATAATAAACTGCTTTGCTATAGCCTACTGAGATGAGTAAAAATCCACTGGAATATGTTGAAAAAAATGTATTTGTATAAGCAACGTATTAAACTGCAAAAAAAATACTATTTTTTTCAAAAATAAATTCATAGACTAAGATGTTAGATGTTCCAATGTTGGCTATATTCAAACTAATGAATACATATGATAAAATGTAGGCCTATAATCTTTTTTCTTTTTTTTTTTACAAAGAAAGAGTACACTTGAAATATTGTTGAAATTGTAATTATTGTTGTAATTGTAACATTTTTAATAAAATAGCAAAACATATTTACAAGAGAAATGTAAGCGAAATCTTAAATGGTCAATATAAGTCTTCTTCTAAATACATCTTTTGTCCTTGTGGCTCAGTCAGTGTCACACCTGAATGAATGGCTCATTAGGCAGAGTCATTATGCAGAGTGGGTGGGGAGATTATGCAGAGATTATGCAATCTAAGGTGTAAACTACTCCTCCCCCTTGCATATTGGCTTTCCAAGCAAAACCTGTTTTACAGCATTTAAATCAATGTATTTTTTTTTGTGAACGATAAAGCAAAACTATTTTCACATAATTTTGAAGCTAGAACACAAAGGGAGAACATCCATTAGTCAAAAGTCTCGTGGACACATATTTAATATGTGTTTTGTGGTCTTAATTCAGCAACTTTCATTTTAATTTTTTCCAATAACCACGCATAAACATTATTCTCTTAAAAATACAAACATCTGCATACACGTTGCTCGCATATTATGGTAGCCCTGTTTGTGCTATATAGAGTGAATTTACACCTTTGCCATTAACATGTTTATAAATAACTGAAAAAAGCACAAATGTCAAGGCATGTCAGAACATCTCAAAGGCCCCAAAAACACAGTGGTCCCCTGAGGGTTAATATTATCTCATAATTTGGCAGCAGGTATATCAGGCTGCTAAATTATGAGATATAAATGTATATCATGTAGTTTACCTCCCAGATGAATGACATGAAAGAATCCTCATGACATACGCTAGCAAACATTCCAGCTCAGCCTGCAGTTTAAATACTGACCCTTTTGAAGTTTCCAGACTGCTTTCCTCATTAAAGGAAACCTTCTGAAAGAAAATCCATTTGTTGCAGGGGCAGTTGGTGCTCAGTTTTGTTCTTTACTACTCAGTGATTCACCAAGATGGGAAGCCATTATCTTCAAACCAAGCTGACACCTGCTTCCAAGCATGACGCTGGTCGTATATATAAAAAGTCTGTCATCTTTCATGGGAAAAAGACTTCTGTTGTGTGTTCTTTTTTCCCTCATTCTCGTTCCTTTCTAGTGCGCCTGTGTTGCAGACACTTGTTGTAAAGCAAGGCAGCACCACATGCTGCTTATAAAGACCCGAGGGTTGATTACGCTTGCCCCTCTCCATTTAAAAGAGACTGAAGCGAGATGATACATTGTCTCCCTTAAGGCACGATGACTACAAGCGGATTCTTTTTAAGCACCACAAAATTGTGTGTGTCAGTGTCTGTGTGCAACCATCATTCTTGTTCAAAGACCCTGATCTCAAGAACAACACGAGGCCTCACCGCTGACAGCAGTAGCAGCAGAGCGCTAAAAGCGATTAGCATTGCTAATGAGGACACAACCCCAACTGCGTCTCTGTGCACATTAGACCCTCCCTTTAGGCGGCAAAGCCATTCATCCTGCTGAACAAAAATGAATTTCACTCTCATTGCGTTTGACCAACAATATTGTTGCTACCATCGAGAGGCTTTGACATGAAAATAATTTGAAAATGTTACTTTGCTGATCAGATGCGCAGCCGGAGATTTCAGGAAGACTTTTGAAGAGTTTGAATGTCATTTTGGTTGACGAAGGGGGCAATCTGACATAATTTGCCCACAAGGAAATGTTCAACCATAAGTAAACAAATCAACCCATTTCAATGAAATACACAAGGTGATTTATAAAAGTGGGACATCATGTTGTTGCTGAAAAATTCTAGATTATAATCCGCTCTAAAATGTCTTCACAATGATTGGTCTGTATAAAAGTATATCATATTTCAAATATATTCAAAACCAGTATGTCGGAACATGTAGTACTGCGTGAGTCATGTATTGAATCAGATTGTACATATTGCAATTTCACATGTTTAGGAATGACCATCTTTACTGCAATATGGACACTATGCAAATGTTTTTATATTTTTATATTGTGTGTGTGTGTCCACAAAGATGGCAATATCTGAAATCCATGTCCTTGTCGGGACATTTTTGGTCATACTAAGTGATGTTTTTTGAAAATGTAAAAATGCAGTTTTCTGTGATGGGTAGGGCTACTGTAAGGAGATACAATATACAGTTTGTACAGTGTACAAATCTTTATGCCTATGGATAGTCCCCATAAAACATGGAAACCCAACAAAAAATACAGTCCCTCAACATTTGAATAGTTGTGTAACTGTAAATGTATGTGTTGGCCTATGTTTTATTAGAAAATAATACTACATTTCGGTTGACAGCACTTCATGCTGTGCTCCACTCAAATATGTCATAATATACAACATGTGCTGAGCAAAGTTTAACAGAATCCTCTGAACTGAGGTGAGAATGTTTTTTTTTTTTTTTTTTTCTGCAGTTTAGATGTTTAAAATGCTCACTGGCCTGTTTCAGACATTTGGTAAATGTTTCTAATGTCAAGATTTTTGTCAGATACCGGAGAGTCTCAAAGGAAATGTTACTGTAGCGACTTTCATCCTGTACCACCAAAACATTGCTGCTGTAACATTCCCAGCTCAGTTCGGAGGATTCAGTTAAAGCCTTGGTAATCTTCGGGTATAATCACATGTTTTAATGATGCAAAACACCAACTTGCACTATACTTTATTGAGACTTTTTTAATGCATTTTTGGAGCTGAGGGTGAGAAATTAGGGACTTTAAGCAACAGTTGCTGATGAAATGGCACATGCTTGACTTTAACTGCTACTTCATGGCGTACTGTAACCTTCTATAGGAGAATTGCTGGTTTGCTGTTTACTATGTGAAAGATTAGGTAAGTAAATGTTATGGTTTGTGGCATAGTATATTATTTTTTTAATGATTTTTTTTTTTTTAAATGGCATTTAAAAATGCCTTTTTTTGTACTTTGTTGAATGATGAAATGATCTGTTACACCATCCTCTTCATTGTTGCTTTGTGAATTTTGCATTCTTTGGCAGCATTTAACAGTTTACTTCCAGTCGCCGTTGCCATCCATCAGCAGCTGTTGCTTAAAGTCCCCTATTGTACCAAATATTACAGCAAACTCTTTTGTGTTCCAAATCGAGATACAACTTGTCACAGCCTTCATTTGATATGACAATAAAGGCAGCGTGTTTCTACTAGCCATGTTTAACATTTTCAGATACTTCCAAGCTTTTCAAGTTCATTCCCAATAAAATCAACTTAGTCTAGACTAACAGCCACCAAACAAATTAGGGAATTGAAATATTAATATCCTTTATTCCCGGCAACTGAGAATCACGGGGTCTGAAAATAAATAATTCAATGAGAAAGGTTAGGATCATATGCGGTTTCACCCATATTCTTTTGACGATGAAATGTTGATGCTTCTGTCAGAATATGTCAGGCAGTTCATGTCCCCTTAATACTCTTCATTGTCACTTTATAGGCACCATTGAATCTATTATGCAGGGCAATTACAGCCAATTGCCAATTGAGCCCTTTAGAATGAACTAGATTATTATTGATAAATGCTTTTGGCCTGGTCATAATATAAAATGTTTCTGACCTGCATTTGTGAAGTGAATGCCCAAGGTAAATGTGGATGAATAATACATTACGCAGTCTCATGTGTCCTGTCTATCATTGATGTTTTAAAAGCATCAAAGAGAAGAAATTGCATAATTTGAAAAGAAATAGTCCTTTTTTAATGTTAATCTATTATGTTGGACATTGTTAGATCTTGAAAATACTGTATAATATAATTAAAATGGTGAGATCATGCTGTGTTCAATCAAAATGATTTAACATTAGCTTAACTTTTAACTTTACTTTAAGTTATAATTAAAGTTTAAAACACCTGAACTTATTTTGAAAAAGATTATGAATAATAAGAACACATACAATAGGCTTAACAAGTGAAAAATATGTGTGTGCTATCGTTTCTTAAAATAAATGCCACGGTTTGATATTTTGTTGTTCAACTTGATGGGGCATTGTGTAGTAGTTATATAATAAAAAATATAATACAATTCATGAAATATAATGCAATAAATACCAGAAATAATAATAAACAAAAATCATTTGGCTCCAGCAGCCTGTACAGGTTAAAGCTGGGCACTAAACTACAAAAGATGGTTATCGTCACCTTGAATAATGAAGCTCCTGGAGTATTGTTGGCTGGTAGATAGCTTAAAAACTTATAGGAACCCAAAACAAATTGCACCTTCCAACAGAAAAGGCAGGCAGGGTGTGTGAAAATGATGAGTTAGATTAAAAAAAGGGTAAATGGGGTGGAGGAAGGGCAAGACGTGGAGAGAACGCAGCATAGCAGTGGAAGACAAAGATAGGATCAGAGCGTTCCTTCAGACCATTAGGAAGACCGCGGTGGAGGGGAGGCCTACTGCAGATCATTTAGCAGAAAACCTTTCTCTCATCTGCTTTTTATCGCTCTTGCCTTCTTTTTCCCATTGTGCGACGGATGCAGCGAGACACCTCATTAATTCTTCGTGAAACCGCCGTCTTTGAGGAAACGCAGCATAAATATAGAATGTGGAAATGCAAAGGAGAAGTTTCCCGCACCTCTGTTCACACCTGGCTCCAACTTTTCAAAGCCAGAGATAAAGATTAAGAAGTAAATATGAAGTGATTGCATCATTCTGATATCAAGAATATGGCACAACAGCCAGCGTGTGTTTATTTATGTTTGTATACACGGATTAAAGCAGGCGTACAGTATCGCAGGTGCTTCTGTATATGGAAAAGCCTATGATTTGACACTTATTCTCAAGGTAAGGGCATACGACTCTTGCTCTGATGTCAATTGATTCTCAAACGGTCTAAAATTACCTTTTTCATAAAATTTTGGTTTCCTTTGCATCAGTGGCTGAACACCAGGAACCTTTCATGGTGAATCAGTTGAGGTAAAAGTTGTTATAAGAAACCAGACCGGATCTCTTTGATTAGGAACACAGTGGAGGTCCAACTGGCATTCTTCTGTTGCAATCGCAAAGAAATGTTACAAGTTTAATCACTTACCAAAGTTTTACTTGCATTTAATGTTTTTTACCCTGCTGCTTAAAATTATATTTATAATCATATAAAACAAACAACAAAAAAATACATACATACATACATACATACATACATACATACATACAATCTCACTGGCCACTTTATTAGGTTGACCTTGCTAGTAGGTTGAACCCCCTTTTGCCTTCAGAACTGCCTTAATTCTTCGAGGCAGAGATTTAACAAGGTGCTAAAAACATTCCTCAGAGATTTTGGCCCATATTGTCATGTTAGCATCACACAGTTGCTGCAGATTTGTCGGCTTCACATCAATGATGTTAATCTTCCGTTCCTCCACATACTGGATTGAGATCTGGTGACTGTGGAGATTAGTGAACACATTGTCATGTTCAAGAAACCAGTTTGAGATGATTTGAGATTTGTGGCATGGTGCTTTATCCTGCTGGAAGAAGCCATTAGAAGATGGAAACACTATGATAAAGGGATGGATGGCCAGCAACAATACTCTGTGGCGTTTAAATGATGCTCAATTGGTACTAAGGGGCTCAAAGTGTGCCAAGAAAATATCCTCAACACCAGTACACCACTAGCAGCATGAACTTCAGGATGGATCCATGCTTTTTTACACTAAATTCTGACCCTACAATCTGAATGTTGCAGCAGAAATCGAAATGAGTATATCAGTATTTGCATTAATGAGCAATTGAACAGGTGCACCTAATAAAGTGGCCAGTAAGTGCATTCCTATTAACACACTGAACAAAAAATTTGGTGTACAAACATTTTTTTCCCCTCAGAAATTGCCAGTAAAATTCACAAATATTTACAAATAAATGGCAAGTAACACATTGAATTAAATGTTACATTTTTAAGCGGATCAATTGGAATAGTACTTTCTGTTAAAACAAATAGGCCTGAGTCTAACGGATCCAAAACAAGATTAAACATAAAACCGTGGCGTGGCACAAAACTTTGGACATAAACGTGAACATAGACTTACACAACAGTGGACTACAACACTACTTGACAAAACACATGGCAAACATGAGGGCTTAAATACACAAGACTATTGACCTGACAAGGGACACCTGTGAACAATGAACAGACAACTAACCAATGAAACTATCACACATCAGACAAGGGAACACATGGCAGGATCACATGACTAACAGGGAATCACATGACAAGGACATGAAACATGACCAACATGAAACAAATACAAAACAAGACATGACAGATTAGTAACAGGAACATGAAACATAACCAGATCAAGACAAGATGTTACACTGAGTTTATATACATCTTACAGTGTGATAATCATTATTATTTGAAATTATATTGTTTAAAAATATTTTTTTTGTTTTAGCAAGAATAAAAGCAAACCATATAATATATAGATAAATAATATGAAAATATAACAAAATAAAACTATTATATATATATATATATATATATATATATATATATATATATATATATATATATATATATATACTATTTCTAATTTCCAACTTTATTTTGACTCCAATTATGTTTCAGTGGATTTCTTTCTTGTATGGCATGGCAACATGCATTACTCATTTCCACTCTATAACATCATGGCAGCTTCATGACAGCATGAGAACATGTCAACACATTAACAAACTCACTAAAATAGTCACGCTTCAGGTGAAACCTTGAGCTGGGATTAGCTTCTATAGACTCAACATCTCATTATTCATGTTTAAAGCCGCAAAAGCATGTAGATATGGTAACTGCCTCTGGAAAAACATGACACTTCTGCATTTTAGAGGGGTTTTTTTTTGCATTTTTTTAATACATTTAAATTATAAATATGACAGTCCACTATAGGACATTCAATTATTCTGTTATTTAATTTATCACATCCAAGCAGTACTAGCAAACACAACCAGCCTCTTAAAGTCGAGTCAAGTCGCAAAAATCATTCTGAATCTACTCTACAGCCATCAAACCTTAAAGGCAATCTTTTGAAAATCCCTCAAATACTTCTTGAAATGCATCCTCCATTCTGGATGTCTTAGTAGGACAGTTGAAGCAAAGGGATTCAATAAGGTTACAGAGCTAAACAGCATTAACCCGCACACACTCCTGTGACCACACCGCCCCTGTACCACAAAAGCAATTATTTAGAGGGATGACTAGGGTTTCAGAAGCACACTTCATTTTTATGGGATTTGTTTTTTTCCCCAGATCCACTCTAACTTGTAATGAGGCCTCCTCAAAGAGCAAGACATTGCTTACAAGTTCTGATTTTATATGACTCAGCTTTTCTTTCCTGAAATTAACTGTAAACTCTCCTGAAATTAACTGTAAACTCTTTATTCTTTGACCATATTGACCATATTGATGGCTATGTTGTGGCTATAATGTGACATTTTGTAATTTAACCATTTTTGTCTATACCATTAGCCGCTTTCCGACCGGAGGAACCTTTTCACAGTTTCTAGAACTATTGGCTAAAGTACCCGGATGTCGGCGTGTTCGCACCGCAGGAACTAGGAACGATTTTAGTTCTAGGAACTCCATTTGGAGGAACTAATTTAGGTCCTACTTCAGAGTAGGGTCTAAACCAGCACTACAGGAACTACCTGTGACGTTAGTGTACGCTGATTGACCGAGCGCACGCGGAGCACCTGCACCCGCCATTTTTAAAACAGCTAGAATGTAAACACACAGATTATAGCCTATATATTTACTCCAGAAACTAACTATACAAACATGGAAAACAGTGATAGATGGGTCTCTAAACCTTTATGCTGAAGAGAAAATCCAACGCAACTTTGAGGGGACCAAGTCAAACATGATTATGTTTATCTGCCCAGCTAGCAACACTGGACATCAACCACACGGCATAGGCTAATAACCTTTTTTTCATATACTGTCTACTTTCTATAACAGTTCAATCTAATAACATATTAAACAGTACTGTTAGACAGATCGCTAACTAATAAACACAGAGAATGCGAGCATTGTTTGCTCTGGCGTTCTCAACGCCGCCAAAATAAAGGTCCGTCGCGCCGTCAAAATAAAAGTCACCGTGCTTGCGTCACTCCCTTACCCCTCCTACCAGTTCCTATGGCCACTTGGCCAGTGCGAACGCAAACAGCAAAACCGAGTTTGGGGGAGAGTAGTTCATAGAACTGTTTAGAAGTGGACAGTTCCTATAACTAAGTTCCTGTAACTACTTGGTCGGAAAACGGCTATTGATGCAATTTAAAGGTGCAGTAAGCGATTTATGAGAAACACTGTTGAAAGTGGATCGGACCGAACACCATAACACAATTGTAGCCAATCAGCAGTAGGGGGCGTGTCCACTCATGATGGGGGAGGAGAGAGAGTGAGCAAAATGGAGATTTGAAGAAAGACTGTTGAAAGAGAGATGGCTGAGAGACATTACAAAAGAGAAAAGGTCAGAGGAATATTATGATCAGGCAAGAGCTTTAGGATCACAGTTAATATTAGAAACGCTTTCCAGCGCTGGAGAGATGTTCTTCTCAAGAATGTCGATAACTATAAAATAGTTAGTTTAGTGGGAACTGTTCTGGAGATAACGTCAGCCAGTTTTGGTGAAGATTGTACAAACTTTGTTAGACAAGTACCGAAACAATGTTTTGTGAATTGTGATAATAATATGTTATAAGTGAATCTTTTCGATGCAATTTCTTTCATACATGTATTTGAACGTATATTTAATTAATTTAACGCTTTAACACAATTGTTGAGATTGTTATAATTTTTACTGAATTTTCACAAGTTTATTTCTTGTGGCTACTGTCTAAGTCTTAACATTCTGACAATTATTTGTATTATGAGTTGAGTGAATGAGTAATTTCAATGTTTCTAGTCATATGAATGTCTGCAGTAGGGCTGTCCCCGACTATGGATTTTCAAAGTCGAATCAGAATCGTCATGTCTTGCCTATAGTCGACTAATAGTCGAATCATGTGTATGGGGGTGGGGCTGGGGGTGGGGCTGGGGGTGGGACTGGGACTGGGGGCGGGGCTTTAACGTTTTAAAGCCGCGATGTACAGAAAATCACACAAAGATATAGAAGAAAATGTATAAAAACATTTTTGATCAATAAAACTAAGAAATAACACAAATAACTCCAGAAAGGCCACACTGCAGATTTGCATTTCACATGCAAATCAAATTAAATCAGCTAAATTACCTGTACGAGTAGGCCAGCCTACAGCAGCACATCGATGCACCGAAAAAATAAACAATTAATTTACTAAATTAAATTAGAACAGAATATAGGCCTACCTTTCTAATAAATAAAAATACAAAACGAAATAAATCAGAATCAAGTCACAGGATGAGGAGCAAATGTGTGCAAAAAGCCTAAAGTGCAGGGGAACATATATTCAAAACACAAGCCACAAATAGTTAGATAAGATAACCCTGACAGATCAATAAATAAAATAAAAATAAAGAAATTATTAAAATAATGATAGTAGCCAGAATTTTCAACTTTGTCTTTTTAACTGCAGAAACAACAATAAATGCTAAACTGGAGAGGCAGTCTTTTTAGCTAAAAATGTTCACAGCATCCAAAAATAAAATTAGAACCGGTTGAAAAGTTTTGAAATCACTTGTACCCTACAGTACCTGATCGAGAGAACAAATCCAGTCTTTCACTCTGTCTGTGTCCATTGGAGTCTTTTCAAATTGTGCGCGCGGATAAAATACATTCTAACGTGAAACCCAGTCTATAGACGCGTGAAACATGTTAACGTTGGCCGGCAGAAGTGCGATCATGGTTTTCCTGATGCTAAATCCAGCCTTGGAGAATATCCTTTCTGATGGTGTACATCCACACTTTAGATTTTCTTATCCCAGACATTGTTAAAGATTTAAATCCTTGCCGCGAAGACGCTCCTCTGTCGGTCACGGATTGAAAGTGAAACTTAAATCTGTCACGGTGTTTAGATTTATTCACGCACGTTAAAAAAAATATGTATTAAAAGCTTCTTTCTTTGCACATTTTTATATAGGCCTACAGCATTATCATAATAGGCTGAATATTAACGTATTGACATAAAAGCTAGTTCTATGTGAAATCAGACATTGAGCGCCCTCATATAGCCAAAGTGGCATGATCCTCGTTTCATAACACCTCTGCGAAGATTCGACCGTGAGATCGGTAGTCGAATCAGGCTCCTCCTATCGAAGCATCGAATCTTCGACTATTCGGGGTCACCCCTAGTCTGCAGTAGCTTCTCTTCAGCCAAAGTGATTTGTACTTTTTCTATTCAAAAAGGAATGTTGCTTTCGTGTTTATTTAGTTATAAATGTTAACTAATGGTACTTTGCAGTTTATGGTTTCCTGTTATCGTCGACAAATTATTGTCCTGTACTAGTACACTGTATTATTAATTACAGGGATATTGCTACAGTTTTCACGTATACTGTTATTATGTGTTTAATATGAATCATACGGGTTTGGCTGTATGGCAGCAGAGTCGAGTGTCGCTGCTGTGGTCTTATGAATGTCTGCAGGAGTTTCTCTTCAGCCTAAGTGATTTGTACTTTTTCTATTCAAAAAGATAAAGGCAAGTACAAAGAAGCCTACGTCTGAGTGTGTCTTTCCACGTCCATTACACTTAAGACCAGTGTTGTTACTGTTCACTAAAACTATTCAAAATCTTTTTATTGGTAATTGAAATAAAATAAAACATAAATATTAGATAAAATCAAAATCTTATTTTAATAATCTTAATTAGATTTTTTTTTTAAAAAAGACTTAATAAAAAACTTAGATTAAACCAGGAAGATGAAGCAGTACATTTCACATTCACACTATAGATAGCAAATCCAATGGATTCAATTGAATCAAATGTAAAAAATAAAATTTTCAATACCCATCATTCATGTACCCATTTGAGCATTGTGCTTCTCTCAACAAGTTACCAAGTGTCGTCGCTGGCCTGTTTTTCACGCCGTCTCTGACACATTTCACCATGAAAAGACAAGTCTGTACAGCCAAAAACCGGTTGAACCCAGTTTCTGCCACCCTCCTCCGTAGTATTCATGATTTATGATTGTCTTGAGGGCAAGGAGACTCGACAAGGATGTCTATTTCAAAGCTTCTGGACCGGCATGGAACACACACAAAGTATGAAAGTTGGTCTCCTGTCACCTTTCGGCCTGAGAAACTTCACAGCGTGTTAAAGTGCTGAGAGAGTCGCCTCAGTTCAGTTTGGCCAACCTATTGAGATAGTACAAGAATATAAGTACCTTGGCACAATAACTGATGTTTTGAATCACACACTGATGCTGTTTGTGCCAAAGCCCAGCAGCTTATGTACTTTTTGACATTGTGAATTTTAACATTGACCCCACTTTGATGAGAATGTTTTATTGTTTTATTGAATGTTTTAACCTTCTGTTGTATCTGCTGGTTTGGTTCTCTGTCCATAAAACAAAAAAAAAAAAAAAAAAAAAAACGATTAGAGAGTATCGTTAGGACATGTAGCGAGATTGTAGGCATCAACTTCCCCTCTCTCTCCCACATCTACTCCAACAGAGTGGCAAAGAAGGCCCAATCTATTGTAGCTGACCCTAGCCATCCTTTGTCCTGCCAGTTTAAGCTACATCCCTCAGGCTGTAGGTACTCCATGCCCAGATGCCGGTCCAATAGACTCAGAAACTCTTTTTTTTTTTTTATCAGAAACTATTTCGATTTTAAACAATTTGCCAGAACTGTTTTAAAGGGATAGTTCGCCCAAAAATGATATTTAAGCCATGATTTACTCACCCTCAAGCCGTTCGAGATGCATATGTCAATCTTTTTTCAGACGAACACATTTTCAGTTATTTTAGAAAATGTCTTAGATCTTTCAGTGGTTATAATGTGAAGAAATGGGGTCCAGCTGCTTCAAGTCGCAAATTGTGCATGCATCCTTCACAAAAATAATCCATCTGGCTCCAGGGGGATAAACGAAGGCCTTCTGAGGGTAATCCGTGCGGTTTTGTCGTAAAAATATACATATTTAAAACTTTATAAATGAAAATAACTGGCTTCCGGTGGCGGTCGGCGCGCGTTCATGGAGATAGATGCCTGCATATGACGTAGGACGTGGCGTAGGAAGCGTCGTGACGTAGAACGAACGCAGAGTTTTGTTTTGCTCTGCTCTCTGGCTGCGCTGTCACGCTCGTTCTACGTCACGACGCTTCTATCTCCATGAACGCGCGCCGACCACCACCGGAAGCCAGTTATTTTCGTTTATAAAGTTTTAAATATGTATATTTTTACGACAAAACCGCACGGATTACCCTCAGAAGGCCTTCGTTTATCCCCCTGGAGCCGGATGGATTATTTTTGTGAAGGATGCATGCACAATTTGCGACTTGAAGCAGCTGGACCCCATTTATTCACATTATAACCACTGAAAGATCTAAGACATTTTCTAAAATAACTGAAAATGTGTTCGTCTGAAAAAAGATTGACATATGCATCTCGAACGGCTTGAGGGTGAGTAAATCATGGCTTAAATATCATTTTTGGGCGAACTATCCCTTTAAATGTATTTCTTTACTATTGTGTTTCAGAGACAGTGAGTATTTTATGTTTTGCTGTATTGTTGTGTGTTTTTTCCTTGTGTTCATCTGCTGGCTGTACAAATAATTTGCCTTCTGGGAAAATAAAGTTACCTTGACCTTGAGTTTGAAGTTTCCAGTCTCGCCACAATCAAGACCGAATAACACCCTGCGCTTTTTATCTGATTTCTCCAAAACGCTGGGCTTAACATGGAAACAACAATTTTTACAAACAGAAATAAAACACCTGATTATATAATGTTGCCAACTTCTAATCAGCCCCTTCACGTCCTTGAGTTTGCAGCTTTGATATGAACCCCTTTCCTTAAATAATAGCTCACAATTTGCAAAATGAGAAATAACATTTCCATCTTAGCAATTCTGTTCGTACTCTGGCACTTGACCTTTTCCAAAAGTCATTAATCAGCCCTGAAGGCTTTTGTTGTTGACAAAGTGAATAATCTGATTTTGCTATGAGGAACACGCCGCCGCCAGCGCCAACCAACTTTCGACTTTAGATTATTTCTAAGTCTCATTAGCCAACACGTTTGCTTCTGCTGAATTCAGGTCTTCCTCGGCCAAATGTCCCGCATCCCCTCACGACATACTCTGCCTGGTCTATTGTTGCCCAATTTTTCAAAAGACCTCTCAATAAGGCCTTCTAATCCATAAATCATGCAGTGAGCGTTTCACTAAGTAAACCCTTTGGGGCAATCACAGCAACTCACGAAAGCCAATATACCTCACGCTTGACTGTAATTCATCTCCTGAGTGCAAAGCTCCAATGCACATAATTCAAAACGCTCAGTCGGGGTGGGAGATTTCACCTGCAGATTCGAGCTAAACATGCCAGTTCTTTGGTCATGGCTAGCATCCCCTGTTCTGACAACTGCTTGGTGAAGGAGAGGCACAGAAACGAGGGAGAACTCAAAGAGCGTTGTATACCATGAAGTTTAAGGGTGTGTTTATACTTGTAGTTCGGTTCGCTTGGTTCGTTTGGTCTGGACCAAAAAAACAAACAGAAAACAAAAACAAAAAAAAAAACATTTAGTTGCTCCGCCTAGTGTTCACATTGGGATTTTAACACCGAACCTAAAGGCATAGGGATATCTTCACAACTTGTTTGGTCTGCTTTTATTACGTATATATTTTGTGATGGAACTTAATGAACATCCAAAACAATGCTGTGTTCTGGGCTAAATGCACTCGTTGTATGTGAGTGGCCGACATATGATGGTATTTTGATCCGCTGAGAACTCGAAAACAGCGACAGGAATCCTTTTCGTCAAACACACAAACAAAGATCTGCTGCGAGGAGACGCGGTTCTGATGCCTGTACTAAACTGTGATGGGCAACATCACGACTATGACGAGAAAAAACAGGTATGCTTGAGCATTCTGTTCTTTTTAGGGTCACATCTGACACGTCCCGTTTTTGATTTGTTTACATGTCTTTGTTCCGTGTTGCATTCATATTTCATTCAAACCACACAAGAGTTCATTTGGAAGCGGACTGAGATGCATCTTTTCAGTGGTCTCACTTGTTTGGTGTCACCAGGGTTCGGATGCCAGCATTCACACTTATTCAAATGAACAGCACGAACAGAGCAATCGCACCAGGGTTCGTTTAAATCAAACCAAACATGCCAAGTGTGAACACAGCCTAAGATGAAAATATATTTTGTAATTGTCAAGCCACCTGCCAGATGTCAGATTAACAAAATCAAAGGCTGCTATATGCCGCTAACTTTAATAGAAATGTCTTTGATACTGTCATCCGTCAGAAGATATATAGAAGAAATTTAAAGAACATTTATTTGAAAAATAAATCTTTTGTAACATTACACATGTCTTTACTGCCACTTTTGATCAATTTAATGGCCTCTTTTCACAGACAGCGCTTATATTATATTCGTTTAATTAGGGCATTTAAATAGCTTTCATAAACATGCCTTAGGGGGAAAAAAGCATTACTGGTGTGCATCTTGAGACAGAACAATGGCACTGATATTTTTTTAAGATATATCAGTGCAAGTTGCTTTCAGATAAAACAGCTCAAACATATTAGTCTGGAACTAGTCGTAAACCCTGTTTGTGGAACCGGGGATAGAATAAAATAAAATCTTACCTACCCCAAACTTTTAAACAGTAGTAAAAAAAAAAAAGACCATCATAATTGTATTTAGTCTCACTTTTGATCAATTTACTGTGTTGTTGCAGAATACAAATATTAGTGTCTTACGCATAAAAAAACCTTACGCACCCCAAATGTTAGGGTTAGGGTTAGGGTTAGTCTGTGTCTGTGGGATTTTTTACATCCATTTTATTGTCATTAGCAGTTTTCAGAGAAAAGTAATACAACAAGGGATTTTGAGCAACAGTCCTTCCAATGCTTTTGCAAACACAGATAATACAACACAAACTTATACATAAAATATATTTGGTCCCAGCTTAAAAAAAGTGCTATTTTGTGATGTTCTTATGGTCTCTTTCATCTGAGTTTTGTACAGGTCAGGAAGTGTGCTTGTTTTCCTCTTCCCCAAGTCATCATTTTCTCTCATGTTGTCTTGTCAGGGCTGGTGATTTGCAATGATTTCACTCCACTGACCTGATTGACTTTCTGTGTTCACTGTATAACCTGACATCATGGCTGGTCTTTGAATGAGGCTACTGTAACGGAAGATCATTTGCTCTGACCCTGAGCGCTTTCAGTGAATGCGTGGTATTTTTGGAATGCCTTGTTATTATTCGTATTAATGGGATTGCTCAAGTTTCTCTTAAAGTAGACACCATGGGATTTTCAGAGATACAGTGTTGGACACAACAAGATCTTCTAATTGGTCTTTAAATATTTCTGACATCACAATTCAATTCACATTTTATGAAAACGTAAATATCTTATTAACTTTGTTTACACAACAACAATTTACTAAAATATTTCGTTTGTATATGTCGCTTTGTAAAGAAACACTATATGCGCCTATAGACTGAACATGTAATACGCATGTACATGACATCATCGTTTTCACAAACACAATCACTTGCATTTTTTCCTGATAATGGTGAAAAGAACTTAAAATAATGAGTAGTAATACATCATTCGAAACTGTAAAGGGTCTATTTTTATTTGCGTACACACAATAACAACAAAACGCTGTGCTTTTGTAGCTTTCTGCCGTCTCTGTCTGTGTGAACTTCTTTCTGAATCGCGTTTCAAAAATGAACTGAAACTCAGCGAATACTTGCCACACAGACATGAGAGATGTCTTTAGAAAGCTTGAAGTGTCTACTTTTAAGTGAAGTAAGTCATATCGAAAACAAATATTCTCTATTTATGTAATCGGTATGAAACCAACAAGAGGTACAATCTTTCCTGTCTGACCAACCCGATCTCATGGCAATTCCTACGTATTTTACGAGGTGGCTAATTCATACGAATTCATACGACCTCACTCGTACGAATTTGTACGATTTTTGCTAAATTGTACATATTTTACGAGTTGCCCAGTTAGTATGAATTTGTACGAATGACCTACCCCTGACCCCGCCCCTAAACCTACCCATCATTGGGGTTTAGACAAATTGTATGAATTCGTACGAGCGAGGTCGTGAGATAGCGTTGGTTTGACCTCATTATTTTTAATGTGACCACGCGCAGCGCAGGCTATTCACACGCTAATCGTCCACGTATGGGACACGGACCTGTCATCTCGCCCCCATCATCTCGATAAACAAACATCAATCTTCATCATTCCTCTGCTTTTCATCGAGTAATTTCACTTGCGTTAGTCAATGTGTTATTGTAAAGCTCCAGTTCCCATTCAATGTACAGTACTATAATGGGGAGAAAAGCCCAGTACATTAATCAAAATGTCTCTAATTGGTGTTCCTCTGAAGAAAAAAAAAAGAAAAAGAAAAAAAAGTCAAGACATGAGGGTGAGTAAATGATGGCATGACATAGCTTTCATTTTTGAGTGAAGTAATCATTTAATACATCACCATATTGTGGTGAAATCTCATAGCTTTGCACATTCCTCTCTTGTGTTTGAGTTACATCTTATTAATGTGGTTTAAATATGTGCAAGGATTGAAGCACAAAGGCTATGTGTGGAAAATGTTGGTTTCAGTTGCCATAGAAGATGGAGTTAATTCATTCAAAATATTAAGCTCAAGTCAGGCGTGGGCTTTATTTGAAGCCTGCATCTCTGCTCAATTTGATCCCCATTATTTTCACTGTGATGTGCTTGCTAAGCCACTGGAGAGTAATTCACTGCTGAACATATGGCAGAATGACTCGCTTCACAAGGGTTAATGTTTCGATTGCTCATTTTCCGGAAGCGACTTTAATCTCGGCCCATCCCTTGAACTTATGCTTCATTGTTGTTTTCCCAGGTTGCCTATTGGTTCAATTGGAAAACATGCAAATGTCAGTCGATCAGATTACTTCACCTTATTACTTTCCCTCCCAACACACTTGTCTGGGTCTGTTTCAAATAGAAAGGTATGCCTCAATGCTTCTGCTTCAGCCCTTGACTGCTAGATCAATGATTAAACATGAAGTGTGTACATTCAATAGCACAAATAGCCATCAGCTAGATAGTCCAACTCAAACTCATGCCATTGTTTGAGCCAATGCTGCTATGTTGGGATTCTTAAATCTTGATTATTTGATAAAATCTTTAATCTTTTTGAATAAGCAATTACTTTGCAATCAAAACCATTCTAAAATGCATTTTGTTGTTGTTGTTGTTGTTGTTTATGCAAGGACACATTAAACTGATCAAAAGTGACAGTAAAGACATTTATAATGTTACAAAAATATTTTATTTCAAATAAATGTTGTTGCTTTACTATTCATCAAAGAATCCTGACAAAATTCATCAGTTTCCACAAAATATTAAGCAAAAAAAAAAAAAAAAAAAAAAAAAAAAAAATATATATATATATATATATATATATATATATATATATATATATATATATATATATATATATATATATATATATATATCAGGGTTTCCGTTGTCCGGTAATTGCCGGACATTGGCCGGAAAAAAATGAAATGTCCGACAAAATTAAATCTCTCCGGTCAAATTGTCCGATTAAAATTGCCTAATAATCCCGCCCCCCTAACACAATCTGAATTTGAGAATAAGCCTAAAATGTATAAAGCAAAAATACACCGACCTTTGGCTATGTTGTAAAGGAAAAGGCTCTACCGTTTGAAAGTTATTAAACATTATTACATGGCTTGGTTGAATTCCAATGTGGAATGCGGTCTGTTATTTCTTGATATCAGACCGCTGCGAAGCACTTGCACAGGATTTTGATTGTAGGTGGGCCTCCAGAAAACTGGATAAGCCAAAAAATAAAAAAATAAATAAAAACGGGTTCCCCTTCATCTCCATTTCAGCGCTTTTCTGGACACTGAGGACAGCGACTAAAATTATAGGCCTATTATTTTTAGTTTATTAACAGCAACAACAGCTGTAAAGATGAAGTTGACGATCGCCATCTCCGTAGTGAACGCGCCTATAGAGAGAAATGCACATCATGGATTACATAATCAGAGAGTAGCCTATTTCTTTTCGTTTTAAATTGTTAAAAAGACATTTCAAGCTTTCTTAAGATATATTTCATGTCTGTGAGGCCTACGCGCTGAGTTTCGTTAAATTAGGATGAGATGCGCTCTTGTTCAGGAGCAATGCAAGTGACCGCGCGGGCGCTGTCATGTAGGCCTATCGTCTGCTATATTAAAAATTATTATTATTATATTAAATTTAGGCAATTGGTTGATAAAAAAATTATTAAAATTAAGATACAATTTATACAAAACGAAATTCACTTCAAAAAAGGCTTTCTACAAAACAAAAAACTTAATTAAGTGGTCAAGATCATGTCTGACCCGCTCCATTTCTCTCGATATTGCGCATACTATCTTACACGTGCGGTTCACTTTTCATAATCCACATAAATAAAAAAAATAACATTATAATATTTTAATAAATATTAAACTAAATTAGCTTATTTAATGGCTACAACACGTAGTAGACCTAGACTCTCTATTTGTACAAATTGCTGCACATTCATTTTATTCTGAATTTTGCACATATAAGTTGAAAAGGCATGTTTGTGCATGCATAGCAAAACATATCTGCAACATTTATCAAGTTCACTGATAATTATGCGTGCATTTATTAATTATTATCTTAATGAATAATGAAACAAGGACGAAGCATATAAACTGCGTTGTTTGTTTAGAATGGAATGGATCGCAAATAGATCCGAATGAAGAAACGTACAAAACCATAGTAGAAAATGGGTCTCGAGTGTTCCTGCAGAGAGGGGGTTCTCGCTGCAGAATCGGATCAAGACGAAGCAGCGAAGTCGCCTTGCGGAGAACAAGGTTACGCGGCTTATGCGCATTGCAAGTTGTGGAGAGACACTGGGAAGTTCGCTTGAGTAAAAACAATAGGCTTCAGATAGTTTATGTGGGGAAGGGGGATTGGCAATGGTTTGGGTTAAACTATGAATGTGAAACCCTAGTAAAAACAATTGGCGTTGATTGACGCCAATCGGACGTTCATGTTTTTTCCCGTCTATTTGAAAGTTAGGCTAATAAACATGTTGCATTCTATATGGCCTGATTATGTCATTTTTTAAGTTACATAGCCTGCCTCCAGTTTTCCTCAACTTGACTAATTGAGAGGCGATATTTGACCGGCATATTATCAAAATGTCCGGAAAACGAAACCTCTGCTGGTCACTTTGACCGGCACCATTTTTTTCTAGCGGAAACTCTGATATATATATATATATATATATATATATATATATATATATATATATATATATATATATATATATATATATATATATATATTAGGGGTGTAACGGTACGTGTATTCGTACCGGACCGTTTCGGTACAGGGCTTTCGGTTCGGTGCACGTGTGTACCGAATGACTGAATGCAATATTTTGTGTGCGGAACATAGGTACATTTTCGTGTTTCCACACGAACATATTAAGTGGCGGAAGCCTTCGCGTTCAGCGCAAATCCCGCCCTGCAGCTGATTCTAAAGTTTTACCCGTCGTCACTGTAACCTAAACCAATGAAATCGACTGCAGGGCGAAACAAAGCTTTTCCGCTCCATCTGCGCCGCCGCACTCTCCGTTCCGTGTGTGTGTGTGTGTGTGTGCGTGTGTGTGCGTGTGTGTGTGTGTGTGTCTGCGCGCTGCGCTCTCTGCTCAATGTTCGACTCGCGCTGCGCGTTCTGCTCTGTCGTTAACGGCCCAAACACTCCAATCATGTACCGATCATGCACTGGAAAAGCAAAGTCCGCTCAAATAAGGTGACATTTCTCAGTAGTAGCCTTCTGTTTGCTGAGCTGGTATAGTCACGCTAGCAACAATGCTAAAATGACCTGCTCTGATCACATGCTCTGGTAATAATAGCTTTGTAGGAATATATTTTATTTTGATAATTAGTAAAAAAATGGAAAAAAAAATCTTAAATTGATTGTTGATTGATTATTGAAAAATAATAATACATTGATATATATGTTTAATATTATTTTAATATAGGGCTATTTTCTGTTCCTTTTTTTCCCCGGTGTTTCATTTAATTAGGTGATTCTAAGTTTAATTATTGATGATTACAAGCTTGGAGGAATTGCAATTAATTACAGCAAATTGTGCAATTAAAGTTAATTTTTTCCCAGTCTTAATTTTTAAATATGAGCAGGCCTACAAGCTGGGATTGGTAATGCTGCACTGTAATCATAGTTATTTATATTTTTCATTAAATTTATTATGTGATATTGGTTTGAGACTGAGAGTATTTTATTTAGTGGAGAACTTTGCAGCAGTATTTTATTTCTTATTCTTTTTTTAATTTGATATATATTTTATTATATTTTATTAAAAAGTGTTTAAAAAAAGTGTAAACAAATTGTTAAAAATGTTTATAGTAATAAACAACCTGCAGTTTAATGTTTGCATTTCTTTCCCTTACTGTACCGAAAATAAACCGAACCGTGACTTTAAAACCGAGGTACGTACCGAACCGTGATTTTTGCGTACCGTTACACCCCTAATATATATATATATATATATATATATATATATATATATATATATATATATATATATATATATATATATATATATATATATATATATATAATAACCATTATTAATACTTGAGCAACAATAATAATTCAGCACCAAATCAACATATTACAATGATTTCTGAAGGATAATTTGACACTAAAGACTGAATAATGATGCTGAAAATTCACTTTTGCATCACATAAATATATTACATTTTAAAATATATTCAAATAAAAATAATAATAAAAAAAACACTTATTTTAAATTGTAGTGATATTTCACGTTTTGTACAGTATTTTTGATTTAATAAATGCAGCCTTGGTGAACATTAGATAAAAAATATAAAAATTAAAAATAAAAAAAAATCTTAATTATCCATGTTGTCAGACGAACATTTAGTTAGAAGAATCAAACACAATTTGAGTTAGTAAGTTATAGTGAATAGTCAAGTGAATTGAATCTGAGCCTTTGGCTTCCTGTAAAAATGAAATGTTCTGATTCTCGGTTCCCTGCATGACCCAGGGTTATCAGTGAGGAGCACTGTTACAATTATCTTTGTTTTAGGGATCATGTAGCCTTTGTTCTACCTCTTGTGCGTCTTCTATGTCTGTCTCTCGATTTCTATTATTCATCTGCCCTGAATATTCCGCCTAGTGTCTGTCTGTTTGTCCCTAGCGATGCCTCTTCTTTGACTTCAAACAAATTAATTTTAGATAATATGGGCCACTGTGTTAGTCTTTTCCCACTTTAAGGCAAGAATACGTGCCTTGAATATGCAGCGGTTTGCATAATGCTGATCAGCAGAAATACTAAGGTGTTAATTGAAAACGTGAAGTTGTACAAGGTAACTTAATAAAACTGGGGAATTAGAAATTTCACAGATGATTTAGAGGAACAGATCAGCTGAAAAATGAAAAGTCTTTCATCATTCATTCTTCCCATGCCATTTTAAACCCTGTGGCTTTCTTTCACCCATGGAATACAGAAGGCGAAATTCAAAATGTTGACGTGGCTCTTTGTCATTGACTGAAAGCGAATGGTGACCAAGGGCTGTCAAACTCCAAAAAATTTGAATAAAAATACATAAAATAATCCTTATGACTCATGCACTACTTTCAAACTGACAGAAGAAAGACATTCTTACAGGTTTGGAACGACATGAGGGATTCAATGATGGCAGTATTTTATTTTTGGTTAAAATATCTTTGTAATGGATCCCGATTAAATGATTAATTTTAATGTTCTTGCTGCAGTGAGAAATAATGATCCTCAGATAAGATTGTAATTATAATAGATATTTAATTTGTTGAAACTTAATTTAAAATGAAATGCACACTTTTCTTGATTAGTATTCTACTATGAATAAAAAAAGATTAAAAAAATAAACTTTTTATTGGTACAATTGGATTAAATAAGCTCTATTCATTTATTATTTCTCAAGTTCATTGTTTCTGGGTTTCCAACCTTCCATGGAAAACTGGTTGAGGCTGAAAAGTCATGAAAATCAATACAATCTTATGTTAATTTATGCTGCATGTTATATAAACACAGAAGAAATATTACTGGGTTTAGAGTAGAAAAGGGTGCCAGAAGGAAAATGAAGGGCTCCTTTCATAATTATAATTGTATTTCTCTGTTTAAGTCTCTGATGACCTTATCGTTTGATTTAGTGGCCTTACCTAATTCCTCACTAACTGCCCTTCGGCAGAGTGAGTGTCTTTTTAATAAGAATATCTTCTGTAAGGCTCTTTATTAGTTGCTAATAGTGGATTTATTTCATGAACTCTGGTGTGATGACAATTTCAGACTTAATTATGAGAAATATGATGGTTATCACCCACCATTCTTATGCAAAGGGCACCAGAGTGTAAGTGCGCATAGACTGCATGTCAATAGATCAGTGAATGCCCGCCAACAATGACAGGTGACTTTGACAGTGTCAAAGGGGTAAATATTGGCCTTTTAACAGGGATGCTTTGTCAAATTATGCAGGTTAGTGATGTATATTTTGACATTATGGAGCCGTAAGTGTCGGAGATTGTTCGCCCAGGCGACTGGGTCAGCCATGAAGAGGGGAAACACATTGGGCTGATTATGAACTGAATTATGGGATAGTCCAGCTGCCACTGGGATGTGTTTCTGCACCCAAACACTAATTAACCATTACAGCATTCAGTCAAAGAAAGTTGTTAATTGCAAACACGTTAATCTACGAGCTGGTGTTCTCTCGCTGGAGACACTTAAGATGGAGTATTTGCATATTAAATAGCTAACAGTCTGCAGTAAAGCTAAAATGGGCATGAGAAATGTAAGTGTAATCTGCAACACCCATTATGGGCCGAATGAGTATCAAATGTCTTCTGACACCATTGATTTCATGACATGTAGAACCACTAAATGTACAATGTACAAGCCTATCAGTTCAAAGATACATACAGAGGGTCAAGATTTTTTAAAATAAGTCTCTTATGCTAGCCAAGGCTGCATTTATTCGATCAAAATACAGTAAAAACAGTGAAATATTATTTCAATTTAAAATTTGCATTTTCAATTTTAATATGTCTTAACATGTAATTTATTCCTGTGATGCAAAGCTGAAATTTCAGCATCATTTCTCCACAGTCACACGATCCTTCAGAAATCATTCTAATATGCTGATTTGCTGCTCAAGAAACATTTCTCATTATCAGTGTTAAAAACAATAGTGTTGCTTAATATGTTTGTGGAAACTGATGCATTTTTCACAATTAAGTTCAATAGAACACATTTATTTGTAATGGAAATGTAAATGCACAGTTACTTTTGATCATTTTAATGCATCATTGCTGACTAAATAATGACAGAATTTCCATTTTAACCATTAAAGTTAAGCTTAAAGTAAACCTGAATGCCAGTGTGAGGTTTGAATGTCATTTGAACATGTTTCAAGAGTGATGTTGGGGATGGTGTAGGATAAAAGCTTCTAAAGTGACGTTTCCTTACAAGCCTGCTGGAATGCCCTGCTTAGATATATCTGTAGTCTAACAGCTTTTTGCAAAAATAAATTGTGCTGGAGTGTACTGATCCATATCTCCGTCCTCAAATCACACATTTGGACCTGCATTATCTCCTCTGCACCCCATCTTGGCATCCGCAGGTATGGAGCGTCTTCCCATTTCAAGGGCTTGTGCCGCTGAATGCATGGCTAGCGGACGGTGATATTGCCTTTTGTAGCCAGAGCTCAATCCTGTCCCACTCGTATCAGATTTATGCGTATTGATTAGATGCAGATTGTGTGGCTGCTATCAACACATCCGTTGAATGGCTCCTGAAGTCTCTTCTACACTCTTGTGATCATCATATCTGGGGCCCTCTGACATACTGCATTCATCTGTGTTCATCCATAGATGATAACCGTAATGCAGTTCTGAGAATGTGAAAAACCTCTTCATGGTGACCCTAAAAGGCAAAACTGAATATACTCAAAGTTGGATTCTTCGTGATGATGGATGATGGCAGACACACAAGCATTTGGACTGATTATATATGAGCGAGATTTATAACAACAAAGATTTATCGCAGTTCACATGCAGTGGGTCCAGGTGTGACTCGATACAGGATCATGAATTATTGAAAAGACACTCTTGATAGTTTTGCAGATAACCACCATAACCAGTAGGTGTTGAACTATTATACTGCAGCAAAGCTGATACGTTTATGGACATTTTGTGCAATAGATCATACTTTACAGATATTCGAGTAAACAATTCTACTGTTGATTTGCGAGTTGAATACAAATAAGACTCTTCAAAGACATGTGTACTTTGAAGTGCAACATGAAAGGCAATTCACAACAGTTTTAAACTCCTAGGCTATGTCTACATTATGGATACATTTAAAAACGGCGTTTTCTTTTAAAACGCTCTCCGTCCCCACTAGCGTTTTAAAGTGTTTTCAGGCGCAAAACGCTAAATTCACTTTACTGCACATGCGTAAAAACTCACGCAAGCTCAATGAGATGATACAGACGGAAAAATAAATAATAAAGTTAAAGCGCAATTCTTCTGACAGGATCATTTTATTTAGCAAAATATCTCGCCATTCACTGATGCGTCCAGGTTGCACTCAGTCACCATATGTTTGGTCTAAAACACAACTGCTCTCATGTATTGCCACATGTAAATTTTCATCTTTGCTGGACTGTGATATGAGGAGTGTGTAAAGTAACATATTTTAGCAACTGTGTGAAAGTGAATAGCACATGTCAGGCACAATACTGGTATAAACCGAGCGGCAACCTCCCTGTCTCTCTCTTGAAACCAACACGGAAGTGACTTAAACTGCAATTCATCAACTGGCCACTGGAGGCTGGATGCAAAAGGGAGTCAAATCTGTATCTCCCCTATGTTAAAATGTAAAACTTTACAGCCTGGTGCAAAAAGTGGTGTTAGTCTCTATAGCTAATTTTTCCCTTCATGACAACTGTGAGGGGGGTGAATTCTTTTATAACTCATCCGTTTAAATTATATTAAGCCTTAAAGTTGTGCATAATTAAGGGCGTGGCCACTTGAGTGACAGGTGGATTGCCGCTGCTGTCACTACTAGCCGTTTGTCTGCTGTCTGTTAGACGTCACCTCAGCTAATTTCAGCCGCTGAATTTGGCATCTCTGCCGTGTTTGTGCTTTTTTTCGGGATTATTTCATACAATTTAATACATTATATTGTACCTTCGCCCACGACGTTGGATTCCGTCGTTGTCGAGTATCGAGAGAACAACCAGCACTGTTTTTCAGTTGTTTTCCTCTGTGAACATGCACTCATGGATGTCTGACAATTACATATAAAATTATGATAACTGACATATAAAAAATACCATCAGATGAAATCCTGCAGGTGTCAGTGCTTTCACTCCGTCCACGCAATAAATGCACATCTTTGAATGGCGTGGATTTCTAGTGCATTTACTTGAACTTCTGAGGTAATATCTTTAGTTTGACCCATTTGAGAGGCGGCCAAAATCAGAATATAAAATGGACTGAAAGCTCTCTACGAACTTGACGTGCGATGCCGTGCTGACATGTATGCGCATGAATCACTGTCACACGCTCAGAGCAATAGTACTGCATAATACATATTTAGCAGAATAATACAGCATCACGATACACACAGTCTCAATTTTAGCTATGTCTTTTAACTATTATAGTATTTCGAAGGGCTAAAACATGAACTTTAACTATTGGCTTTAAATCATCAAGTCAGCAGTCACATATGCGGTCGCACACTTGGCACAGCCCTTGCAACGGTATTGCCAGCATTAGTCCCTTAGCCTGAGCAACCTCGATCACGTCGAGCTAGGCGGGCGTGGTTTCAGCAACCAGGAACCTCAGCTCCACCCACATCCCGCCTCTTTGCCCATTTTCTGTTATAGGGGTGTGACGTGCGGTAACGCGAGGCCAAGATGGCGACGGCCGGCTCTGTCACTTTAGGCTTAAAAAATGCTCTTCAGAAACCTATGGGTGACGTCACGGACACTACGTCCATATTTTTCAACATTCTATGGCAGGGATAGGCAACTTCGCTCCTGGAGGGCCACTGTCCTGCAGAGTTTATCTTCAGCCCTGATAAAAACTCAACTGTCTGTATCTAACTAGTAATCCTGAAAACATTGATTGCCTTGTCCAGTGGAGTTTAATTAGGGTTGGAGCTAAACTCTGCAGGACAGTGGTCCTCAGGACCGGAGTTGCCTATCTCTGGTCTATGGTATAAACATAAATATCTATTGGTACAATAATATGCCTCACATGACTAAACTTAAGTCATACATCCGTTTTGACAGTCCACACTACAACACGAAAACGGCTTTTTCAAATGTATCCACTATGGAGAGCGTTTTCAAAAAGCTTTGTTTTCATTAATAAAAACCCTGTCTCAGTGTGGATGGAAGGCCAAACCGAAGAGAAAAATATGCGTTTTCAAACTAAAACGTATTAGTGTGGACAAGGCCCTAGATATTCAATGAGGAAAAAAAATGTAGGGTGGCACTTTATTTTATCCATCTGGAGTTGATTGGATCATTAAAAGTTGCGTCTGATTTCAGAGGCAAAGCAATTTGAAGATAGATTAGTAATAAAGAATAATAATAAAAGTAAATACACTCCCCCGGCACAATAACATTTTTTTTTTTAAAAGTCACTCTTTGAATTTAAATAGGCAAATGCTTAAGAGTCTATGATTGGATCATTATTGCAGGGATTATTATGTGTCTAGCATGTTATATGTTTGGCAACAGTTATTTTAACTCTAACTGATGGAGTGTGTAGCTTTTAATTTCTTAAACAACCATGTAGGAAGATCTTGACCACAAATGTATGATATATTGATAATAATTGGCAAATAAGCATTTATCTGTTTAAATCCAAACAGCAACTGTTTTATTTTATTTGTATTTATTTTTGGCCAGGCAGTGTTGGTTGATTCAATTTGATATTGTCTATATGCAAAATTATTTGAGGCCCTAAAAAAAACAATTGATAGACTACTATTGTGTCATACGGTAATGAAAAGATTGATTGTGGCAAATGCATTGACCTGAAAAAGTGTAGAGAATGTTAATAGGTTTTGCTAAACCTGTTGAGAAGTACTAGGCATAATAAATAAGGTAATATTTGGCTTTCGGGGCATTTGGACCAATGCTGACATTTAGTGACATTTACCTTCCCCCAAGAGATTCTGCAGAAAATGGACAATATCAGGATGACCAGTAGCATAAAATGCACTGGTATTTTTTTAACCCAAGACAGGGCAAAGGATCTTTGATTCATGTCGAACACAACAGCAGGGCTATGGCAAGCCGTTTTAGCTTAAATTGTACCCAGCGTTACTCGTCGTAATTGCATTTTTACTAGTAAGAATTCAATTAGAGAGCTCTACAATTCAATTCTTACTAGTAGCAATTACAATTAGAGAGCTCTCTAATTAAATTATCACTAGTAAGAATTACAATTACAGAGCTCTCTAATTCAATTATTACTAGTAACAATTCCAATTAGACAGCTCTACAAATGAATTTTTACTAGTCATATGTCTCCATTGACTTCCATTCATTTTTAATTATGGAGCTCTACAATTGAATTGTTACTAGTAAGAATTACAATTAGAGAGCTCTACAATTGAATTATTACTAGTAACAATTACAATTATAGAGCTCTCTAATTAAATTCTTACTAGTAAGAATGCAATTACAGAGCTCTCTAATTGAATTTTTACTAGTAAAAATATGAATTAAAGATATGTATAATTGCAGAGCTCTGTAATTGAATTAAAGAGCTCTGCAATTACATTCTTACTAGTAACAATTACAATTAGAGAGCTCTCTAATTAAATTCTTACTAGTAAGAATGCAATTACAGAGCTCTCTAATTGAATTTTTACTAGTAAAAATATGAATTAAAGATATGTATAATTGCAGAGCTCTGTAATTGAATTAAAGAGCTCTGCAATTACATTCTTACTAGTAACAACTGAATTAGAGAGCTCTCCAATTGGAATTGTTACTAGTAATAATTGGATTAGAGAGCTCTCTATTTAAATTGTTACTAGTAAGAATTGAATTAAAGAGCTCTGCAATTGCATTCTTACTAGTAACAATTAAATTGTAGAGCTCTCTAATTGTAATTCTTACTAGTAACAATTCAATTGTACAGCTCCGTAATTAAAAATGAATGGAAGTCAATGGAGACATATAACTTGTAAAAATTAATTTGTAGAGCTCTCTAATTGGAATTGTTACTAGTAAGAACTGAATTAGAGAGCTGTGTAATTGTAATTCTTACTAGTAATAATTGAATTAGAGAGCTCTGTAATTGTAATTCTTACTAGTAGTAATTGAATTAGAGAGCTCTCTAATTGTAATTGCTACTAGTAAGAATTGAATTGTAGAGCTCTCTAATTGAATTCTTACTAGTAAAAATGCAATTACGACGAGTAATGCTGGGTACAATTTAAGCTAAAACGGCTTGCCATAGCAGGGCACAGTTACGAGCTGTTCAAATTTTAAACCGAGACTGAAAATACCAGTTTTTGCAGAGGGAAATCATTTTAGCTGAACATACAACAACATAAATGTTGGTTGATATCAAATTCAGGATATACAATTATAAAATCAATCTAAAATGCAATTATAAAATCAAAACGTTTATAATCTTTCTCACTCTCTTGTCCCTTTTTGATTTTATGCCTCCTATGTTTCATACACATTAGATTAATCAAACTAATTGCCTCAATCATTTCAAATAGGCAGGAGAAGCAGCAGTGGCTCATGAAATACTTCATCAAAAATCAGTGCCCCCGTATACATGCATAAAAAACCCCAACAAGGTGCAACTTGTTGAAAAGAAATTGATATTTGATTTATTCTGCTACAGGCCATTTTTAAATGAATCAGTTGTACATGATGTGGCTTTTTTTTTAATAATGACATTGACTTGAATGAACATTAGCACACCGAGTGCAACATTGATTGATCTGTAGATATCTGAAACACAAACCAAACACTCACTAATTTCACCTGAATGAGATTGCAGTAATGCAGAGCAGTAATGGCAGCTAAATGTGGTTTTCATGTCTAAATACAGCACTATGGACATCATCTCAAGAGGACTTGCAAAGATGTATGAAAATGCATGAAGAACATGTTGGCTACCTTCCGTGTGTGTGTGTGTGTGTGTGTGTGTGTGTGTGTGTGTGTGTGTGTGTGTGTGTGTGTGTGTGTGTGTGTGTGTGTGTTCACAAGATTTAATCACGTCTAAATGTCCATATGAAAGCCTATGAGTCATATTCACAGTGGTAATAATATTTATACAGTGAGGTGAGACTAGTATCTGAACAACAGGGTCATTAAAGTTCATGTCACGCTGTGTTTTAAGGGTGTGAAAACCGCATCAAGCTCAGCCTTCCGCACAACTAATTTTACTGATATTTGTGCTGCTGGGTATGAAGATGGAAATGTAGCATTGCTTCTTGAGTTTTAACCTCAAATTACCTCCGGTGTTGAGGTTCAGTCAAGAACAACAATTGTAAACTGTGTATAACAAAGCAAACACACTGAGAGAAAACATGACAGATACACGTTCACATTAATTTATTTGACACAGGCCTCAGTAGAAACAATATTTGCTAATGTCTGTTGGTTGAGTCTCACATTACAATAAAAACCAACTAGCCACACTAGCAACTGACTAACAACCACCCAGAACACCTTGGGCCCTATTTTAACGATCTGAAATGCAAGTATCAAGCACGAAACGCAAGTAACTTTGTGGGCGGGTCTTGGGCGCTGTTGCTATTATACCGGTGGGATAAATGACTCTTGCGGCCGACGCAAATCTAAAATTAATTGGTCTGAAGTAGCTTCATTATTCATAGGTGTGGTTTGGGCGTAACGTGAAATAAACCAATCAGAGCGTCATCTCACATTCCCTTTAAGAGCAGGCGCGCTTGTTCCATGGCGGTTTGCTATTATAACGGCGGATTTGCCAGGCGCGCGCCAGTAGCGGTTCACAGCTGAGGAGACCGACGTTCTCGTCAGGGCCGTAAAACACAGAGAAGTGACATTGGGGATGGAGAAACCCACCCAAATTAGCTTCGGTTGAACAGGCGTATGATAATTTGGGTAAATGTGTAAGCTAGATTTATGCTTTTATAATAAACTGGCTATCTATCTATCTATCTATCTATCTATCTATTGTAATAATGTATGATTTGCAAAAATTAAAACTGCTGCTTCTGTGAAGATGAGAGAATCAAAGTGTATGCGCATTGTACACACGCTACATTGATTATGGCCAAGCATTCGTCCTTAAAATAGCATATGAATATCATGCGCAACGCGCCACTGACTTTAGACTAGGTTTTTCCTAGTCAGTGGCGGAATTGTTTTCTAAACCTGCAAAATAGCATCAGGGAACGTTTGCGCCGGAACACGCCTCATCTTTGCACTGGACCGCCCCCGGGAGCGCAAGTGTATTTCCTAGTTTACCGACGTGCATCTGTGGAGGGAAAAGTCCGCTGTGCGTCGGGAGCAAAATAGGAATGATACATGCGTCGGTGTACAAAGTCAATTGCACTGGGTGCAAGATAGGGTCCCTTATCTACTTCATAGCAACACCCTAGAAACTGCATAGCAACACCCTAGCAACCAACCAGAACACAGGTCTGTCTGCCCGTCCATCCATCTATGCATCCATCTATGCATCAATCCATCCATCCATCTATCCATCTATCTAATGTCTGTCTGTCTTTCCATCCATCCATCCATCCATCCATCCATCCATCCATCCATCCATCCATCCATCCATCCATCCATCCATCCATCCATCTAATGTCTGTCAGTCTTTCCATCCATCCATCCATACATACATCCATACATCCATCCATCTATCTAATGTCTGTCTGTCTTTCCATCCATCCATCCATCCATCCATCCATCCATCCATCCATCCATCCGTTAGACTGTATGGCCTTCAAAACCTTCATACTTTAAGCTTTAAAACTACTTCAGATTGAAAAACTTCAAGCTGCTGAAACTTCAAACTTTCTGGTCAGGCTTTCTCAACTCATCTCATTGTGAGCTCAAATATGACATTTATATGGCCTTATGGGGTTCAAACCAGCAACATTCCAACACGTATGATTTTTCCCACCTTCTCCACCATTCCATGCATCTGTGATTTTTGCTCCACATTTTCTGTAGGCTGAAAAAAAAAGAAGACGACGATATTAAAGTTTGACATACATCAATGTGCACAGTTAACATCATCACCTCCGCATCGACACAGATGTGAAAGCATGGCAAAACACTCCATCACAACGCCAATTCCCGAGATACAGATCATCAAATTGAAAAGGTAATTTCTATTTCATCGTTGATAAAATTTGCAATCTTCGTGTTTGCTCTAATACCATAATACACCTCTAAGTGCGATTCATTGCAGGATTCGTCAGCCTCATGTTCTTTGCCTTGACTCAATGTCTGAGACTGCTCTTACATCAGCTAACATGGAATGGCAGCGCTTGTTCTCACTATCTTTGGAGGATCTGACCTTTAAATCAAGAGACAATGTGCATGTAAGCCTAGTCTGAAAATCAATGAAGGCCTGAGGAAAATAAATAACTCGGGGAAATATATATCTCAATCATGTGAGAGTTTTAGACATCTGGATTGAACCCTAACACCAATCACACATTAAAATGAATCACATGGGACAAAAGTTAAATGTAAATTAATTACTTTTACAACATGATGGGAATATCATGTACACATTTGAACGGCTTCTTCTTTCTTCATCTTTCTAAACTTTGAACCTGGAGCATGCTTATTTGCATCTGTGTTTGCATATTTGCGTGTTTTTCACTTTAGCTTTTTTTTTTTTTTTTTTTTTTTTATGTCAGTTTTAGCATCACTTTGCAATCCTAGATCCTCTGTCTAGACGTATTGAGTTCTTCATGACTCAGAGCATTGCTGTTGTAGTTTAAAATAATCACTCGGTTTTACCAAAGCCTAATGTTTTTTCTCAGACCATGTTTGTGATCGTCAGTTTCGAATAAATCATTTCAAAATACAATTTCCTTTTTGATCTTCGTCTAGCCAGAGTTATTTTGTCATCCGGACATATTTTCCCTGATGAAACAGAGGTCCATTAGTATTGTCAGTATTCACAGCACTTGCGAGGGGGGAATTGCAGTAAACTGAACGCCCTTAAGCGTGGAGGTCTTGATGCCACTGCAATTTGTTCACAGCCTTGTGGACCAGCAACACATTTCTTTAAAGACGTGCTTAAGATCTGATTTTGCAGATGAAAGACCCGAACCTTTAAGTTGTTGAAATCCGAATGGTGTGACCTGGATTTTTAAGCAGGAACTTGAAGCATAAAAATGAATCAGATAATATGACATACAACCAAGCACAGCAATTGCCTTTAAAGAGGCATTTCTAGTGTACTGCATAGAAATTGCCTGTAAATATTTGTGAAATTTACTGGCAGTTTCAGTATGAAAATCCTAGACCAAATTGTTTTCAGTTTCTCAGTGCTATTGAATGCTAATGTAGTGGCTACTGATTTCTGTAGGTTACACAGTTACACCAGTAGGTGGCAACAAATTATGTCTTTATGAGTAATTCATTCATTCACTCAACTGGTTCTTTCATTCAGGAATGAATGAATGCATCTGAAATCGCATACTATATAGTAGGCGAAAAACAGTATGTGACAAAAGTACTGTAGTATGTCCGAATTCACAGTACTCATAAAAGAGTGGGAAAAAAGTACCCGGGTGACCTCGTACTTCTGGCGAGATTCTGAAGTTTTCATATATTCGATGGACACTTTACGGGAGAGGATTTGTGAATGCGACACAACTGAAACTGGAAGGTCACAGTATAATTACAACATGGCGAATGTAGTGTGTCCTGATTACATTCATACAGAACATACTTTTTTAGCGTTTTAAGTAATTACTTATTCAGAATAAGTACCCGAGAGTATGCGATTTCGGACGCAGTCTCCATCTTCATGAGTGATTCCTTGAATCATCTACCCATCCGATTAGTTTATAGATGCTGATTCATTCTGGAATGAAACAAGTGACTGGCTACGTCCATCACATACTCTCTTGAGGAGGTTTGAATAACTAATTACTTTGCAAACTCTAGAGAGTATGTTTTATTTGGTATAAATGTATATGAATGCAATCTGGACGTAATACATTCACCATGTTGTCACTATCATGTGACCTACCAGCGTCAGTTGGGTCGCTTCACTGCCATTCACAAATCCTCTCCCATGGCCTCATGGGATACGTCTGCTATATAGTAGGAAGTATGTGATTTCAGACGCAGCCACTGTCTTAACGAGTGAGTCCTTGAATCGTTCATTCAGCATATTTGTTTAAAAACGTTAATTCATTCATGAACCAACGACTACTTTGTGTTGCACACAGTAGTGTTGTTTTGTGGCTTAGTTTGGAGTTTTGTTAGTGGAGTCAATTTGTTTGTTTTGGTTTGGTCATGAGCGCATGGATATTTCACTCATAACATTATATGTATGCACTTGCATAAGTATTTACATAAATATACATAGTATGAATGGGTAATGCTTTAAGGTCTCATTTGGTAACAGTAGTTAAAGTGTTAGCTAACATGAACTAACAGTGAGCAGTCTTGTCACTATTGTCATAGCATTAACCTTTGTTAATGTTAGTTATTAAAAAAACATTTGTTGACGTTAGTTCAGAGTGCATTAACTAATGTAACATACAACTTTTTTTTTTAAAAAAAAAATAGTAAAGCCTTAGTTTAGGGTCCAATTCTCACTATTAACTAGTTGCTTATTAGCCTAAAAATGAATTGGATATTGGCTGTTATTAGTACTTATAAAGCATATATTAATGCCTGGCCATTAATGGCCATATTCTACATCCCGTATTCCTACAAAATACCTAAACTTAATAACTACCTTACTAACTATTAATAAGCAATTAGGAGTTTCTTGACACAGTTAATAGTTAGTTAATAGTGTGAATTGGACCCTAAACTAAAGTGTGACCAAAAATTATTAGTAAATGTTGAAATAACATTAACTGAGATTAATAAATGCTGTAGAAGTATTGATTGATAGTTCATGTTAACTAATTTTGTCAATTAAGAAATGTTAACAAATTAAACCTTATTGTAGTTTTAAGTTGCTACCTTTGAATGAAAACATGACCTTTGAATAGCTAATTTTTATCCAAACATGATTTATGCCTCTGCAAAAATAAAAATACATTTCTCAGTATATCTTTGTTCGTGCACATGGGTCAGATTAATTCCTGAGGCAGAATTTGGTCCCTTGTTCCCGCATGTTGGAGTCAGCATGATTTGTCACTAAGTATTCCCATCTGGCCTCGACATCTACGATGTCCTGATCCGACACTCATTGCGTAATGACTCAAAACTGCCCTTGTCCTCCCATTGTGAGGTAAGTGGGATTAGAAAGACAGCTAGAAGTTAGGGTTTCAAGACCATCTTGTGATCGACATCAGAAGCCACCGAGTGGATCGATACCTCAGAAATGAAATACAATGTCTGAAATCCTTAATGTCATATTCCACAATTGTGGTTTTTGTCAAAGGCCACAGTTAACTCTCTCTGTCTGTATTAAGTCAAGGAATACTTCAACAATATTTCTATAGAATATGGAGTAGCCAATGATATTACATTTAATATGTCACAGAGTGACTGAATGATTGACACTTTCCACGAACAGTGTACCAAACAGAAGTTCTGATTCCCCCACAGGTCTAAACACAGTTTGAAACCCAGAATGATGTCACATTTTAGTTTTATTAAAATTTGAATGATCTTTTTATTTTTATATTTTCAATTTTAATGTTAATTTTATTTGAATTTTTGTATAGGTTTAATACATTTTTTTTTATTTCAGTTTTAGTTTTTATTTATTTACTGTTAATTATTTTAGTTATTCCAATTAACGGAAATGTTTTTAATAGATTTAGTTTTAGTTAACGATAATAACCCAAGTTATATATTAAAGTCATATTGTTTGATCATTTCTACTTACTTTAGTAACCGGCTTCAATGGTTGTGCTTATCAATTACAGTCACTAAAACTGTTTTCCTTTTATGTTGTAGAAATGGTCCAAATGATGTCACTTCCTGGATGTCACAATTTTTAAGTAGGAATATCATGTTGTAAAATGTTCAAATAAATGTGGGATATATCTGGTTAATTAGAATGATTTACAATTATTAGAAATGGTTTTCACCCACAACAATATCAATTTGAATAAAATTAGAAATATCAATTAATTATCTAACATATCGAATAGTTCTCATTAAAAAAAAGAAAGTATTAAAATTATTATAATGCTTGATATGAAGCTTTTTCATCACAACACATTAGGAACATGATGTTGTGAATGATTTATGTGCAGCACCAATAATGTTTCATCAATTTGCCCAGGATCTTGGCCATGTTCACCGAACTCTGAAATCACCTATTCCCTAGTCACACACCTAGTCCCAACACTAATATAACTGAAAGTCAGAAAGCTGAGCCCTGAACTGACCAACCATATTTCTCAATATCAGTAGTATTTAAGCAGTGCGCTCGATTAAAAAAAATAAATAAAAAAAAATAAAATAATCTCTGGGATAAGACATCAAAACCACAGAGTAAAGACAATGCTTGCACCTTGCTTTTGTCTGCTGTAATTCTTCTAAAAAACGGTCAGGTGACATTGCATGACAAATCCTGCTTAGCAAATTGCTCCATGCAAGTTCAATCCAGTTCCAGTCACCCGAAAGCTTGGTCAGTTTCTGCCTAGATGCTTGAACATAAGAGAGAAGCAGTCAGCTTGTGAAACAGTCAGCGTTAATTACTGCAGACATGCCAGACAGATCCTTCCTGTCAAAGTCTCCGTGCCTCAGGACATACAACCTAGACTGTTGTGGGGAAAGGACGAAGGGGGAAGAGGAAACGGGTGGACACAACACACCAAAGTTTCTTGGGAGCTATTTTGTTTTATCCTTGCTTGACCTGCACTAGCATTGTGAAGCGAAGGGCTGAATCATGAATATGAGGTGAAATTGCATTGGTATTCCTAAAGCATGCATTAGTTTGAATGGATGCATATTAGATCAACTAAAAATACCTTCTATGTTTTGACAGTTTTACTTATGGGTGTATTCCCATCTCCCAAATAGTGACAACTTGAAAAAGGGGTCGTTGCACAAGCGCGCTGCCGTAACTACCACTTCTGCTCCCGCTGAAATTGTGTTAATTGTAGTCGCAGAGCTTTGTTCAATAATGCACAAGAAAACTCCACGTCAATCGCGACAAACAAATCAATCACTTCAACAAGGAAATGACTGAGGGTGCGTTTCCATAAATTGATGTAGCCAAACGAATAATGGGTATGGTGGAAAAAAAAACGGGGGAAATAAAAAGACTCTTGTTGTAAATTGTTTTGCGAATTACATTTCAAGTTGTAATGAGTGAAACATAAAAGGCTGTGCGTAAGGAAAGGCAGATAACACATAACAGATTATGTGAGAATTATTATACAGATTATTATAGAGAATACAGTGTTTATTCCCTTTGAAACAAGAATTGAAGAGAAACTTTTTACCAAAACTTTAATGCAGAATTTTTGCAACTACTTTCTAAGTAAATGCTGCTCATTTTCAATATCTAATGTTCCTTATCCATCAACAAAGAGGCTATTTTAGAATAGTCAGTGAGGAGAATATATAATGAACAGTGGCAGAGAACATAGAAACAAAGCATTCAGCTTTTAAAGAGAAGATGCTTAAGATAATAGTTCACAGTGTTGTTATTGTTAACTAAAACTATGAAAATTCATCTTTGGTCATTGATATAAAGCAGGGGAAAATATGTTTGAGATGGAGTACTAAAATTAATAAAACTGAAATAAAAATGATTAACACTAAATAGATGTTACAGGTTGTGTGGTGGAAGACAAATGCACAATTAAGTATTACAGGCTTAATCCACAAGGCAAATTCCAACTTAGAATAGCAGTTCACAACGTATACACATGGACAAGACCCGACAATGAAACTCAAACATGACTGAACTTAAGTCCTGAACATGTAACACACACCTGAACATAATGATGAGATCAAATGAATAACCATGAATACTAAGGCAGGAATGCATCTTGTGCATTATGAAGTGCATTATGGGTGTTGAAGTTTTTCTACCCATTTGGCAAAAGAGAAGACAATAGCCTTTATTCTCTAATCTAATGTTTTCTCTAATCAGGTTGCACCAATTTCCTTTTTTTTTTTCACCTTAAGCAAAACATATTGCAAAAATAGTTGACGCCTTGGTTTGTATTTTAGGGTTAATGGGGCAGAGAAGGTTTGTATTTGATCTGCTCTGTTTAGTTTGAGACTCAAAAGACTGGGGGGGTGTCATGAATAAATCTCGTTAAGCACTTTACATTTCATGAACGCACCACAATTAAAGCTGGGGATTTTATTCAAAGTCTTATTCATCTAAATAATGCAGCAGTTAAAAATACTTCATATGTCCACGTTCCCTCTTAATCAGATAATCTATCAGCATGTGTTCCCAAATTAAAGACTGTGACACGCGGTAGGTGGTAAAAATAAGAATATACTATTTTTGAATTCTACATCCTTGAAGGTAACGTCAGGATGGGGTGCTACTCGCAGGATCCTTCTGAAAAAATCAACCCAATCCCTTCACAAATGAGGAAATTCATTTATCTCACCAGGGACTTTATATAGAGAGTAGCATATGACCTCATAATTATGCATGCAAAAGAGAGTGAGGAAAAGAATAAGTCAGTTAGACTCAAGTATCTCACAAAATTGTGCTCTTCAAGTGAGTGTGTCATGTTTAAAGAATAGGCAACTGTCTGGACAATGGCTCTTTTGACTTAAGAGTTCTCAAAATCACAGTTAAGATCGATCAACATCAGCTTGCGTTCTTCTCATTACGCTTTGTTGCGACTCACTAACAAGCAAAACAAGTTTGCAGACAGTTTCTCTGTATATCCCCAACAACTTCAGTGGCACTATCACGGTCAAATCAATTATTTCCATTCTGTGTTTTTCTTTTGTGACAGGAAGAGGCTTTGTAGATTGTTATATCAAATGATTTTAACTGTACTGTACCAGAGAAAAGAGTAATGGTGGCATCCAGAGTTTCTCCTTGGAAAGCGTATAACCGTATTGCTGATCTGAGATCAGATTAAAGCGGATAAGAGAAGCCTCTCGTATGAAAGGTTATGTTTTGATTATCTGTCTATAACGTGAAATGTGAAGTACTTACTAAGTCTTTAGGTGTCTGCTATATACTGTACATGGGGATTTACATTATGTCAAAACAAGGGCGACTTGGTGAATCTGACTTGTAATAAGATACATAAAGAGTGTAAACAATACAAATGCACCAGAAATAGCATTATAAGTAGGCCTGGGTTATATTTCACTTTAAAATCTTGAAGGTCAAAATGTTACATTTAGATAATCATATGAAAGTATAATTGAAAAATCCATATTATCATCATATTTTGCAAGAAAATTAAGCCTTTTTTTGCATTGTGACTTTATTTTCAAGCTCATTTCCTTTGTAACAAAAGTAATTTTCTCCGCACACATTTTTAGTTAAAATAAGCTAAATTAAAATATTATATTATCATCATATTTTGCAAGAAAATTAAGCCTTTTTTGCATCGTGACATTATTTTCAAGCTTATTTCCCCTCTAATAAAATTAATTTCTCCACACACATTTTTTGCTAAAATAAATTAATTTAAAATATTAGCATCATATTTTGCAAGAAAATTAAGCTTGTTTGCATCGTGACATTATTTTCAAGCTCATTTCCCCTGTAATGAAATTAAGTTTCTCCGCTCACATTTTTCTAATGAAATAAATTTAATTATAATATTATATAAAATAAATACTGTCTTTATACTTTACTGTGCTTTATGTATACTCTTGTATCATGGACAAGACTGAAAAGAAATACAGATTAGCTTTCAAAACAATCAGCTGAACCTTAGACAGTTTTCAAGCCATCTTGTAAAATTTAATAACTAACATGGAAATATAAACACAACAACTGGACAATAACAAGGTTAAATACTCATTTGAAATCAATTAGCTCAATTAAAATATAATTTGCAGATACAAATGCGCCGACTAACAGCAAGTGTCAATCTGTATTTGCACATACAACAGTGACGCTCAGGAAACCTGTAATGAGAACATGTCATATTTCACCCCATAATCAAAAGAAATACATTGGAAGATATATTTTGCTTTTCAAACATGCAGCCTGTTTTTAGGAGCATAAAAACATTTGCATGGCAACTAAGCACATTTATTATTACCATAATGCAAAGAATTCCCTCATCACTGTAATGTGAAAAAAAAAAAAAAAAATGTTGAAGCTTTAATTGCCATATTACAATAATGAGAATCTAATGAGAAACACCATTGAGAATGAAGAAGAAAAATTAATTATGGTAATGAGAATTCAGGGGCAAATGTGATTAATTGTCATTAAAATATTGCCAATGTCTTTATTTTATTTTATTGTATTAATATTCTATAATATTATACAAATATTATACATTTTTATGTTAAACTTGAAATGTGACCTGGATATGTTGTGAGGGACAAAAGCACTATTTAAACATAATGATCAAACAGCTGTTACTGATACTGTAAAAAAAATAACTGTAAAACTAACTCAATAGCAGCCACGTGTTGTGCACTTGGCTCAGCGCAGCTCTTCCCTTTCTAATGTCTCAGCTTGGGAATTATTATACTGTAAAAACCGCATCTCAGTTGTCTGTTCTGCCAAATGCTTGTATGTGAAACTCCACTGTTCCCCACGAGTTCCCCCGGCTCTTGATAATTGCTCTGTGAAAACGTTTATGAATCTATCACGTTGCAAGGTCGGCCATGTCGTTCTAGACTGACGTGTTGAAATGAGATCACTCCGAGTTAATTAGCGGCTTGGCAGAAGTAAGCACAAGAGTCCACAAGAGACTATGGAATAGAAAACACCAAACCAATAGAACAACTTGCCTGAATTGCCAACTCCTCAGCTATGCTCTGTTCTAGATAGTCTACAAGCTCATTTATCCTGAGATCTGACATCCATAATCCACAATCTTTTCTTCCCTATTGTGACGTATATCCGAGTGAAACGGCTTCTGGAACAAGAACAAATGTAGGGCGGGAACTTTTTGTTCTTTTGTTTCTAGTTTTAGATTGTTTCAGTTTACTTATTTCCAGTTCAGTGCTTATAGTGCTGTTTTAGTGCTACAACTCATTTCAATTTGTTGCCTTCTAATTTCTGGTTTAAAGTAATATTTTGTTCTGTTTTGATTCAGCTTTATTTCAATTAACATACACATTTTATATAAAAGAAAACAATTATTTTATCGTCATCTTTTGCAAAAGGTTCCTATCTCCTTTAGGATAGGAGAAAACCTACCTCTGCCAAACTGACTCCACTCTCACCTCTGCGCTGCTTGTTTTGATTGTAAATTGGTGCATCTCTAAAGGATATGATTGCACTTGGAATTCGACTGGAGATGTGAAAGCACGCCCTCGTGTGCAAACCCATCATAAAGGGCAATTTCCACCAGAGGGGACAGGGATAAAAAGGAGCAGGGGTCAGACGTGTTGCAGCGTGCGGCTGCAAGAGAGCTCTGCTCAAAGAACACTTGCTTTAAGATACTTTGAGTGGACTTGCTGCGTAGGCCACATAAATCTAGCGCTGACAAGCACAGTGAAAGTCATTACTCAAGCACTGTCACGGCACCAGGCCCGTGCTAGCCTTACATCAGCCGTAGGAACCCTCTTCTGTCGCTCTGTTGTGCTTTATGCTGCAGCGTCGCTCGCTTTGGCTCATTCATCTAATGGAGGCAATGAAAATGGGGGAGGCAAATTGATGTGGTCCATTTAAGGCCTCGATTCAAGCCAGCGCCATTGCTTTTAATAAATAGGGGAGTATTGATATATTTCTATCTCCCCGCGAGAGCAGAGGGCAGAGGATTCCGGTTATTGGTGGAGGATTTTCTTTTTTTTTTTTTTTTTAAGAGGCCCTGATGTATGTTAGCTTGGTAGATATTGGATTAGGAATCATGTGAATAATTCAGTTCAGAATCTATTGAAATTATTAATATGTAAAATGTATTTCCAAAAGAGATGGCCAGTGATATGTTAAACACAGAAACTCTACCACACACACACACACACACACACACACACACATATATATATATATATATATATATATATATATACATACTGTGTGTATACCCATACCAGGGGTGCTCAATCCTGCTCTTGCCGATCGACTGTCCTGCACAGTTCATCTCCAACCCTAATCAAACACACCTGAAGCATCCAATTAACATCTTCAGGATCACTTTAAAATTAAAGGCAGGTGTGTTTGATTAGGGTTGGAGATGAACTGTGCAGGACAGTCGATCGGCAGGAGCAGGATTGTGCACCCCTGCCCTATACAGTGTATACTGTATATATATAAAAATTACCTCCAGAACTCTAATATTGTGGTCTATTATGGTTATGCATAGTTTTTGTTGGGTCTGTCTAATTCAAGTGAATATACTGTACATAAATAGGACAACTGAAAACAAATGTACATTTCAGTGGTTGGATATTGACTTGATGTCCTTTCTAAAAAGAATGAGCATGATCTTATCCGTACAATATAACTGAGACAGGATTCACATCTGGCCATGTTTTATCCACTTCTTCTTTGAAGCGAGCGCATCAATGATTTTTATCCAACATGACTTCAGGAAGTACATCAGTGATGACACAAAATGAATGCATAAACAAAGACAAACAAATCATACCTTGAATGAAGAACATGGACAGAGTATCTGTTATGAGTATGTATACGCTTATCAGTCAGATTTGCTGCTGAGAGACACCAGAATAAATAAATAAAAAGCCTATTCCTCTGAGATTTGGCCAAATCAACACTCTTTCTCTAGGAAGCAAGACCGAGCTGATGCTCACATCAATGATGACAGGCCATTGATGCATGGGCAGCAAAGTGTGAATGAACAGAAGCTGCAGTGTTACTAAAAACAGAAGAAAAAAACACACTGTTACGTTCAAAAATATGAAAGCAGTCTCCTGACAGTAATCCACTGACAATGACAAGATGGAAATCACCACAGAAGATATATGATTTGACATAGATTACATTAGTGTTGGACAACTGAGCTAAATGGCACTTTTTTATTTTATTTCTATTTATTAGATGTGATGAGACGAAATGCAGTGTACTGAGAAAAAGGTGCTCCTCATGCAATCGTGCGAATGGTGTTATCCGATTCACGAAACAGTGAATCTTATGAGCTGATTCTTTTCAGTGAATCAGTGTGCAACCAGCATAATGATTCACAGACAAATGACTCTTTTGATCCAATCCTTTTAAATGAATCATTCAAAAAAAGATCCACAAACTCAGGAGTTTCTGTTTCAGTCAGTCTAATGGATATAGAATTTGCTGAATATAGATTTTGCTGAAACCAGAGTGGTTTATGAATTATGCAGTATTTCCTGTGGTGAAATATTATATTATATAACAATAATTATAAAAATAAACATTACTTACAAATTGTAATCCATTACTGATTATTCTGACATTCTGAATGTATATAAGCAACACGCTTTTTTTAGAAAGCAAAAATATAAAACATGGATAAGAACAATTAGGGAGAATCAATAAATTATGAATGATTCAGTGCCATTGTGTGAATATGTAATCATTAAAAAAGTAACTGTTGTCTGATTAAGAGTATTTTTAAATGAAATATAATCTATTTACATGTACTTATATATTTTTTGGAATCCAGATTACATATTATCAGTTACTTTTTTCACATCACTTTTTAAGGATGTTAGTATATTATTTTTACTCCATAAACAAGACAAACGTACTGATTAAAATAATGATATTTTGTGAACAATTCAGTCAATTATATCTCCAGTGCTCTGAACATTATACTAACTCAATATGATGCCATTTGACAACATGCCATGTGCACTTGAGAATGTTGCTTAACATTTGATGTCTGTGTTTACTATTGAATACATCTTCATGTAGCGTATACTGTTGGATGAACCCCTTTAGTTGTAGTGTATACTTCATGTATAAGTCACTTTGGATACAAGTGTCTTCTAAATGTATATATTTATCCGACGCTTTGTCTTTACCCATTGTATTTATATGTTGCTATAAATTTATCATGTTTGAGTCATGCTCTCACTGACTTCATGCTCCACTTGATACGTAAGCCTAACCCAGATGGAATGGGACTTGCATAACTTTTCTTTTAATTCCTTTTAAGTTAAAATATCCTGAATTGTTGATGCAACCCCTACGGTTAGTTCATCCACTTAATCAAAAAGAAAATCGCCCTGAATCCTCGACAAAAGTTTTGAGATTTAAAGAAAAAAATATGAAGAGACAAGAAATGTTCATCCATTCAATGCAATTCCCCTTTCATTCTTCATCCTTGATATTACACAGCAAGTGTGTTTCAGTTCAATTCCTTAATTGAGGAAAATAAATAGAATATGGTTCAAATTTGAATTCCATTTTGTGAACCTTAATTGTCATAGCAACCCGTCTCGTTCTTTAAGCATGCATGTAGGATTCTTTCACTAGTGAAGACTTGCGGTTTTCCTAATCTTCTAACTTCTATTGTTCAAGGATGTCAGTTCACTTATGTTCATAAGTTACAGGCAATAAATAGCCGCTTTCCGACCGGAGGAACCTTTTCACAGTTCCTAGAACTATTGGCTAAAGTACCCGGATGTCGGCGTGTTCGCACCGCAGGAACTAGGAACGATTTTAGTTCTAGGAACTCCATTTGTAGGAACTAATTTAGGTCCTACTTCAGAGTCGGTCTAAACCAGCACTACAGGAACTACCCGTGACATTAGTGTACGCTGATTGACCGAACGCACACGGAACACCAGCACCCGCCATTTTTAAAACAGCTAGAATGTAAACACACAGATTATAGCCTATATATTTACTCCAGAAACTAACTATACAAACATGGAAAACAGTGATAGATGGGTCTCTAAACCTTTATGCTGAAGAGAAAATCCAACGGGTTTCATAATCAGGGGACCAAGTCAAACATGATTATGTTTATCTGCCCAGCTAGCAACACTGGACATCAACCACACAGCATAGGCTAATAACCTTTTTTTCATATACTGTCTACTCCTACCAGTTCCTATGGCCACTTGGCCAGTGCGAACGCAAACAGCAAAACCGAGTTTGGGGGAGAGTAGTTCATAGAACTGTTTAGAAGTGGACAGTTCCTATAACTAAGTTCCTGTAACTACTTGGTCGGAAAGCGGCTTATGTAATACTATACAGTATACACTATAAAAAGTGATCAGTTGACTTAACTTAAAAAAAGTGAGGAAACCTGTTGGCTTAAAATTATTAAGTAAATCAACTTCATGCGCATTTGAGAAAAACAAGTTATGTGGAATTGTCAAGTTCACATAACAAATATTAATGATTTTAAGCCAACTGTTTTTTTTGTTTGTTTTTTTTAAGTTAAGTCAACTGGTCACTTTTTACTGTGTAGAGACAATAGCAAGTTTTCAAATGATTCGATCCTACAGAATGTGCAAAGTTAAGTAAGTATATTAATGTGCTGCAAACGTTTTCAAATTGTCCATTTCCCCTGATACATCATAACATACATAAATAATTGTTTTCATATGGCAAACATGCAGATGTGCAGCAATCTGTTCATTCTAAAGCAGCCCTTGATTCTGTCTTTGACTTTGTAAACATATGGACTGGGTTGCATTGAAATACATTGAAAGCTGCTGTGTTTGAAAGTATCTGTTGTGCAGACATATATCTACAACACTGCAGACTACAAAATGAATGCTTTAAACATAAACGCTTTGGACAGCATCTAATGATGTGACGCCTTCAACAGGATGGATGCCTTTGTACTCTTTCTCCAACCTCTTCCCCCCCCATACCCCCCCCCCCCCCCCCCCCCCAAAAAAAAGGTCCAAACAGTCGTCTGGTTCTTTGCTTTCAATCTCAAACCCTTCTCTTCTCTTCCCATCCAGCTTTAGATTTACAATTAGCTTAGAAACCAATGTCTGTCTTTTGATTATTTGCATTGCTGATTCTTCTCTTCATTTCACACTCTCTATGATGGGGACTGGCTTGTCTTTGAAGATAAACGAAGGGCTTCACCACGGGAAGTATGAAAGCAGTCTAGATCACTATGAGCTGGACAGGGAGGCCATGTGAATCTGCATGAGCATGATGAAAAGGGAAGGATGATGGTGGTCTCTGCATGTCTTAAATGAGAGTCTGAATCGGGCGCTGTACCGTACAGCACAGTGTTAACCCTTGGATACTCAGGGAATCAGGTCAGCCTGCTTTCACAGCTTCATTTTCCCTTTGGTTATTTCACATTATTTCTTCTGCTTGATGGGTTTCTTCAACTACGAGCACTTTTGGCCATGTGGACTTTAGAAAACACCACGGTTTATTTTATTTGTTTGCTAGTAAAGTCTAACAGTGCATTTGCATGCATCAAAGGATTCTTTTTTCTTTCTTTTTTTCTGAAAGTCATGAACTTTTTGAACTACAGTGTCATTCCCTACACATCTCAAATGATGGATTATGTTAAATAGCATTCTTAGGAAAAAAGTATACTTTTTATGGTTTTAGTTTTATATAACTATAATGACTCTGATTCTAGATCATATCCATCAAGTGTTCTTTTGAAATTTCACCACCACAGCTCTCTACCATCAGACTACTGATAAAATCTCCATATGGTTTACATAATTATTAGCAGCACCAGATTGACAACCACCACTTACTGTAGGTGGATTACGTACAAGCATCAGTTAAAACACCATTTTCCATTTCTACCTTACAGTTGTGTCCATTTCCCCCAGCTCCAATTGTTTCCTTTATCAGGCGTTGAGTATTGTTTAAACAAAATATATGATATAAGATACAGTATGATTAATCCCCATATTAATCTAAGGCTTATTTGCAGCAGTATTCCATATGTGTTGCTGTACATCCCTTTATTTTTTTACTAGTTACGTTTCTAAGGTGGTATTTCTTCCTTAGTATTTATTTCTCATCCTTAGGCCATGTTCTTCTCCTTGCGTGTGTGTGTGTGTGTGTGTGTGTGTGTGTGTGTGTGTGTGCCAACAGTGCTATTGCTTTTGTTTTTCTGACAACAGGACCACCAGAAGCTCTTTCATCTCATTCTTCCTAAGTGGCATGCAATACAAGAGCCCATTTTGAATAAGAGAGTGGATCCTACCTGACACACATCGCCTGCCTTCGGTATTATGCACACTTGAGTTCAACAGTGCTTCAGCTGGTCGTCCTGGCATAGTTTACGTCCGGTGGATGCCCTTATAGAAATCTGCTAAAATTCAAATGACAATTTTATTTACAACTTAAAAGCATCATGAAATCAAAATTGACAATTTATATATATATATATATATATATATATATATATATATATATATATATATATATATATATATATATATATATATATATAATAATTGCAGTATTGATTATAAATGATTTATCAGTGCACATCAGTATTGTTTAAAGTGTCCCTATTATGCTTTTTAGAATACTCCCTCTCATGCAGCATGTAATATACTGTAGCTGTTTGTGAATGTTAAAGGTATGCGAAGGTTTAGAGATCAAAGTGCAAGACAAATAAAGTTATTGTCTCCTAAAAGAAAGATCTGATTCTGAACTGCCAAAACGAGTCGTCAGAAATTCCAGTCTCACTTCCTGTAACAAACCAATGTAACCAATTTGCATAATCCCATCTGGTGGTCTTCATTGGCTGCTCGCAAATGTCTACTTTGACCCTCCCTCAAACACTGCAGTTGTAGCTGAGGCTGAAAGAGATTGGTTCGTGTTGTCGACATGTCGAGAAGACCTTGTCTTCTTCACTGTGAAAGCAAATCCGCTTTGCTTGCACTTCCAGAAAAGAGGACTCGTGCTCGAATTGATACAGTAAAACCAACTCCATTGTTACTGTTCGTATAACTGTGCATACAAGTGTTGAGGAATCTTTCCAACACACGCTGTAAGCAATAAACCAATCATAACAGACTGACCAATCAAAGCGGAGTAGCTCTCGGAAAGGCAGGGTTTAGAGAATCTGGATCCTTGATCGAGCCGTTTCAGACACTGTGAGAAAAGAGATGAGGCTTAATTATGAGAAAATTAAAGTATTTTTGACTTTAGATGCATGTAATCCTATTGTAGGAGACTCCAAAACAAAATTATGAGCCTTTAAAATAGCATAATAGGGGCACTTTAAAATGATTGTGTCCTCATAATCTTTAATCAAAATAACTTCTCCTCCGTCTTGCTGCTCTTCTCTTCTCTGGTGACATGTTTAATGGCGCGAGGGCGGGTCAACCTGTCTTTCACATGAGGTCGACCAGTAGCAAAACTTTAAACTTCAGATTGTTATCAAATAAATTCTGCAAGTGGATTTTTATGCAATGTATAATTTATGCAGTAACAAAAAAAATGCATGCTGTAATGTGCACATTGGAACGGAAGAGAAATGACACCATAGCCTGAACTATGATTAATATCTACAGCACCCTCACCAGAAAAAAAAAAAAAAAACATGCTTGAGATGGGATTTAATCTTACTGGAAACCCCAGTCATTGAAGCACATTTATTATCTGCAACGAAACAGAACATCCCAGGAGCCGTTTCCAGCATCGGAAATGCTGCATGGTTTTCACGTTCAGACAATCATATGATGCATTGTTGATGCTCTTTGTTCCAAAACACAACTCGCTTCTGAAGTAATTATGAACCCCCGGAACGGAGCAGGAACATTGGCAGATGTATTGGGTCTTGCATGGAAAGAATCGGCCAAAGCCTAAATGAACATCTGTGCTCGTGTGAGGATCTGCTAGAAGGAAAAGGAAGTTGAGGAAACATGTAAAAAGACAAGCTGCATCAAGGGAATTGCATTTCTATCATAGACCGGGCACTTAAACGCATGCATAACACATGTACCGCACATAAGCAATCACTCAGACTAGGCAAATTGTATCTTTACAACCACTTAACCATTTATGGGTGTCAAACTCGCTATTGCTTCCCTCTAAACAAAGGAAGTTTTGAGGGGAATATTTTTTCATAATCTACTTTTTCTTAATGTTGGGATCACTAACTCACAATAAACATGAATTGCTTGCACACAGTTTTGTTCCCCTCTAATTTATCTTGCACACTCAGCAAAACCAGAAATTAATTTTAGACTAAATTAAATACCCACCATGTGCCTCTAAATCTCTAATGATTTATAATCAATACCATCCAGATAAATGCTAGGTAAAGCTAATTATATTTTTTGTGCTAGTATAGTTGGCTGTTTTTTTTTTTGTTTGTTTTTAATCGTGATACATTTTTATCAGGATCCTTTGATGAATAGAAAATTCAAAAGCAGCATTTATTTGACAAAATTAGTCATTTTCGTAATATTATAGATCACTTTTGACCAATTTAATGTTTCCTTGCTGCATAATAGTATTAGAATATATATATATATATATATATATATATATATATATATATATATATATATATATATATATATATATATATATATATATTGACCCCAAACTTTTGAATGCGTGTTTATATATTATTTGTATAGTGTTACTTTTCATTTATTTTTAGTACATTGCAAATGTAGTGAATGTGAATGCAAAATTATCTTTATGTTAATCATTGCGTTCATTCTTAATTTCTCAGGTTTACTTTAGGCTTAAAAACACATCTTGTATAATCAGTCATTTTTAAACCCTGTTTTATATGAAGAATATAAAGAAGCACATACAAATTTAAATGGTGATTACACCGACAAAGTGTTTTAGCCTATATTGCTTAGACTGAAGTTTAAATCGATACTTTGTGGGTAGAAGACATGGCAATGTATGGACCAATGAGTAAATGAGTACAATTAAAATATTTTTTTAAATAAATGTATTTATAATGAAGTGGATGTGCCATGTAAGTTCTAGCTTTAGAAGGATAATGGCAAAAGCCTGCTTTAATATTAGTAGGCGGTTTAAAGCAAGAGGTCTTCTCTTTTTTTTTTCTAGCCTTTGGCAGTGCAGGGTGAATGGAGAGATCTAATTGGATTTCTTAAGTGGCAACCCCTATTCAGAAAAAAAATATTCGCCTCTGCTTCTTTCTTTCTTTCTTTCTTTCTTTCTTTCTTTCTTTCTTTCTTTCTTTCTTTCTTTCTTTTTTTCTTTCTTCCTTCCTTCCTTCCTTCCTTCCTTCCTTCCTTCCTTCCTTCCTTCCTTCCTTCCTTCCTTCCTTCCTTCCTTCCTTCCTTCCTTCCTTCTCATTGGTTGTCAGTGTTGCCTAAATACAAAGTTCTGTCATGAAACATTAGATGGCACAGGCTGATAGGTCCTTAACTCATTCTGCTTCCAATCACATCATTCTCTATAGGGCACAGATTGGTTCCTGATTTATGAGCTCCATATAGGTAATTCATGTACGCTATATTGTACAGCAGCAGCATGTCTTACTTGCTCACAGCAGCATGTCGTGTATGTATTGACAATAAATCCTGTACTTGTAGCAGCAGCGTAGAAGATCTATTCCACCAAGACCAAACATATCAACATTGTCATATTCATGACCTTGACAAACATTCTGAGAGTTGTTATGACAGAACTGTGATAATGCAATTTAGCTTCATTTATTTATTTACATCTTTACAGTTTTTTTACATCTTGTTAACTTTCATCTTTCTATCAGTGTATTTTTAAGGTATTATATGTCATATCAACATTGAAGAAGCTCACACAAAGCAAGCTCTCTTCAGTGGAAAGCAACAGGGCAGCAGAGACGGAGTAAGGCGAGGGCTAATTTAATGACTAGCCTGCTAAGCAGGAATACGACGCGGGTACTTCATTAGCTGGCTAGAAACTGATTATGCACCCCTCCGACTCATTACATCCCACTCAGATCGCCTCGGTCTACACGCAGGAGCGCACAAATGAACCATGAGCTAGAAACTTGACACCAAAAGGAGATTCAAGTAGCACAAACGCCTCCTTTGAAAAGTCTGGTGGGAGAAATCTTGCCAAGAACAAAGAGAAGGGGGATCCCTTGAGTTTAGGAGATAGATAGATAGATAGATAGATAGATAGATAGATAGATAGATAGATAGATAGATAGATAGATAGATAGATAGATAGATAGATAGATAGATAGATAGATAGATAGATAGATAGATAGATAGATAGATTTCTCTCCATTGAACAATGATGAATAACCATATGGATTTTATGATTATAGCAGTAGATTTTAATGTCGTCAGTGACGCTTTGAATCAATGACATTAATATATATGAAATCTTCTCTTAGACTTTTTCCCAATATGCTTGAATTTCAGGACATGGCCTTTATAAGAAGCAAATATAATGCTTTCACACTCAATAAGTTATTTGATTCAGCGCTAGTGCTGAACTCTCATAAAATTCTGACATCTTGTTTGTTGCACTCTAGCGACTTCATTTCCACAAATTTCAAATGATTGAGGCATGAAATGAAATGAGAACAGTGTGATGACTGCCATACTAATATAAGGCTTACTGGAGAAGCGCCAACAACTTTGTTAACCACTAAATTGCTCCAATATATCACTTCGGTTTATAACTGATTGTGCAAATCGGTGAATCCTATAGGCCGTAACTATGAAATCCAAGGCTGTGGACACTGCACTATATCTGAAAAAGTGATTTGATATGTGGCTTATTTTTGACTCAAAATGAGCTTTTAACTCCTGCAGTGAAAATTTGCATATTCATCTGTGTAGAGCTGCTTGATACAGCAGCGTTTAATAAAAGCAGTAGGCCCGTGTATGTATTCAGCACAATGAATTGATCACTCAACATAGAGAGGTGATGTGGAATCAGCAGCTTTAAAATATCCCAGAATGCAATGGGGCTAGATCAGAGAAGATCTGGTATGTTGATAGAAATATTAATGATAAACATGCTTTAAATATATATATATATATATATATATATATATATATATATATATATATATATATATATATATATATATATATATATATATATATATATATATATATATATATTTTTTTTTTTTTTTTTTTATTTATTATTATTTTTATTTTTTTTTAATGTTTATGCTTATTACAGTAATGTGTAGCTCTGGTGAAAAGATTTTCAAACAGATGCAAACAGAAGACCTGCCATTTAAAGTCTGGTATATTTTTATTCCTATTGAGTTATTCACATTGACTGAAAATTTAAAATAGTAATGTTTCCTTCATTCTTATTAATTGTGGAAACTACATTAATTTTAGCTTTTATTCTATGACATACCGTGCCAGGCAATACATCCAACCAGCAGGGGGAGCTCTCTGCTCCTCAAGGCCAAACCATGCACATGCCAGATGTAACCTTTCCTGACAGGTAAGATTAAGATGCATACAATATTGATGGATAAACTCCTAAATGTGTTTCAGTAAGGTTTTGCTGTTTTAAACTGTGAGTGCAAATGCAGTATGTGTAATGTGTGTTGTGAAAGGCCATTAGTCGAGTATACCCATATGGATATGTAATATATGTACATATATGTATATGTCCCTATATCTGAGCAGTGTTGTCTATTAAGGCAATAAATTATTATCACATATATACATCCTTAGGATATATGAAGATATAAGTTTATACCATGTGTGAAATTTCCATAGTAGAAAGTATTAAACATATATTAAAATTATACTGTATGTTGAGGCCATATATGCTATCAATATATGTCTCATTTATATTTAATAAGTTAGCATACAGTGCCTTCCACTAATATTTGCTTCCTTGGTAAATATTAGCAAAGGCGGCTGTAAAAATAAATCTGCATTGTTTATCCTTTTGATTATTTCATTCAAAATTCACAAACTTCTAACCTTTCATTAAAGTAAAACAATTGAAAGTGGGGGGAAAGTCTCATTATACATCACATTGGCCTAAGGTCACTTATGTTGTAATAGGATTCGTATATGTTTTTAATTTATATTTATGTAATTGTATTACATATATTGATATTTCATATGTTCAGTAATGTTAATGTTAATCGTACCAACTGAACTTTTGTATTTGACTGACCCCAAACAATTGATAAACTTGTTCAAATAACATTGTGTAGAGAGAACTCAATTAATTTCCCACTGATTACAATGTTTTGGTTTGGATGGCAATTGAGATTTGAGCCAACTGTTATGAAAAACTGTGATATGAGACATCTTGGCTGGTGATTTGGGAGCAGTGTGTGAAACTTCTACGCAACACACCTGCTGGCATTTGAGTGTTATACACATGCTGCTTAATAATTTTGTGGAAACCCTGCTATGTTTTGTTCTGGAGTCTTTGATGAATGGAAAGTTTATACCAAACTAAAATATTATAAGCAGTGGGAAATTAATTGATTTCACTCTACATGATGCCATTTGAACAAGTTTATCAATTATGATAATATGATGATAAATCACATTGGCCTATGGTCACTTACAGTATGTTGTAATAGGTTTCGTATAGGTTTTTAATTTATATTTATGTAATTATATTACATATATTGATATTTCATATGTACATATATTACATTTCCATATGAGTAATTCAGTACCTGAAACTATGTTTATTCATCTCTGATGATGATGATGATGATGATGATGATGATGATGGTGTCTTGTGATATTTGATTTGATTCATGTTGATTTGATGCCATTGGTTGTTTGAATGCAGCCTTCTCGTGCTATTGGAATTGTCGCAAGTACGAGTTTCCTATAGTTAAAAATTGGAAATTAATTAACAATGCAATTGTTAATGTTCATTGAAAAAGAGAGGTTCATATTGTGTCAGACACTTTGCACTCGGAATGACTATTTATTGTGTTTAGAAAGGATTAAATTGAGAGACTGTTTGTGTTAATGTTTTGATTGTGTCTGGGTAATATGCTTAGGTTTTAACTGTTATAGAGGAACAACACATCAAGAGTTAGGCTGTTTTTTCTGGACATTGTGATATTGTTTTTTATTGATTTGTTCAATTGCATATAGTTGAACTTCTCTATCACCAATGTTCTCTGTGGCTAGTAATGCTGGAAATTTCCAATTCTTGTTAAGAAAGAATGAAATCGGGTCACTTTGTCTCTGCAACAGAGCTACAGTAAAGTGTAGAATTTCACACAGATTTGGATGTATATTGCTAAATGCAATTTTAAATCTTTGAAATGCTAAATGTTGCATAGGAACAACTCATGCTCAGCTGAATTTGAAGAACACAGCATTAGTTTGAAGCAGTGATATAATTGTGATATCACAGTAATCAAAACACTCCTGGTGCACTTGATTACAGCACTTGAAAACCTACAATTGACTTGATGTGACACAGGACTCTGTTCTTGCAAAGAAATAATCATTATAATGTACAAGCCCTTTCTTAAATGACTGATATTTTACAGAGTGGTTTCTGTTGGGTAATTGATAAACATCATGACACTTTACTTTCTTTCTAATCAAGATGAACAAGTGTATAAGTTTTTTTTTTTTTTTTTTTTTTTTTTTTTTTGCAGCTTGCAAATGTATGAATAATACTATATTTAGTCATCCTCATGTTCTAAACCTCAATATTTTGTGGGGGGAAAAATAAAGGTTTGGAATGGCATGAGGGTGAGTAAATAATTATCATTTACATTTTTAATAATTTTAATAATGATCATATTCCTGCAGTCACAAATGAATTTGTTGACAGATAAATATTCCATGTTGACTATTTAATTACTCAATTTAATTTAATTAATTGGAGGTCAATAAAATGCATGTATAATAATTAGGGCTGGGTATTGACACAAATTTCACAATTCGATTGGATTTCGATTTCGATTCACAAGCTTGCAATTCGATTGGATTTCGATTACGATTCGATTCAATATTGATTTCTTTGGATATCAGGTACAATACATGGCAAATTTTCTCAAGGAAAACAAATCGTTTAACTAATGCTGTAAACTGTGGGAGTCAGTTGTAGCCTATAGGCTTCATTAGCCTACTATTACTAAAGGTAAAAATTAACTGATTTGTATACAAACACTTAAATTACACTTTTATTTATTTTTATAATAATAAAGTTACATGAAATATAAACATTTAAATTGTGGCTGTCATAAAAACTTGCCAGATTTATTCAAACATGCATTAAATATTGAAGAACATTAACATTTATAATGAATATGTAATATGGTGCATATATTTAGCAAAATTCTCCTATCTAGAGTTAATTTTTCTAGCTGACTAACTAGTTTATGGTCACTGGGTATGTTTTTTTCTGAGGTAAATGTGACGTTACATGACATTGTTTACAAGCTGTTTTACTGACGTCTTTCCACGGTTGAAACACTGATTGAGTGATTCCATGTGACATGATACAGATTTCAATAAGTTGTACTCTATCTTTTAACATACTTTCAGATGCTCATTCATGTTTATTTCGCGCTGTAACTGGTATTATTAAGGTGGAAGAGAAGATCATGTGCTGCTGCTTCTCTTGAGCTGCGCCAGAGCGATCTCACGCCACAGCGCCAAAACGGTATTTATGTTTTTGAATTTTGTAAGAAAATGGACGTAATTTGAAATCTGAGAATTTGTTTCATATCAATGGTAACAACGATTATTGCGATTTATTGGATGGGATGCGTGCTACAATGTTCCGTTCATTCATCAACTGAAAACAGGATGACTAGCCTAATCGATTCTTGGGATTTAAGAATCGATATCGGTTCGTAAAAATGAGAATCGATTAAAATCGAGAATTCAATATTTTTTACACAGTCCTAATAATAATTAAACCAGAACTTAAAATAGTTTTAGTTTAAGTATATGTCACACTAGAGGATTGCTTGTAATGTCATGTCAACTACACACTTATAGTTTAAAATGGGGACTAAGGCACTGGATCACATAATAAAGTCCATTTGTCACAGGTCCAAAGCCATGGCAGTTGGAGCAGTTTCTGTGACCGTTTATCTTGATGACAGCATTGCATTTAAAGCTAAATTTGAAGATAGCAGTAGCAACAGTGCACCCGATCTCACATGTTATGATTTAAGTTCCTGTACCATCACAGGTGAAAGAAGCAGCCAACCTAGAAGAGCATGTAGTGTATAGTATTGAAGTCTGAACTGTCTGCTAACCTTCTGAAGACTTGGAACTTAAAAAGAAAGCACACACCAATTATCATTTAGATTCATGTTAAGTTTCATGGCTGGGAGATTCTTCCCTTAAGTTTTTGACTGTTTGAATAATTAACATCAGTTAAATGAGCACCCCCATATTTTTTGATGGGTAATTATGGCGTTTTATAAACCAATGCCCTTATGTCAGCACTGAGTATAAATTAGACCATGTCTCCCTAATTGTGTCTAGGAACAATGGGTAAAGAGTTTCGGAGTTTAAAGGAATAATTGGCCAGAAACTCCCTCTGATGTTTTGTTGGAACTTTGAAAATGAGTTGATGAAATACTTTTTTAATGATGAACAGAAATTGGAGTGGATTTGGGAAATGATGCAAACTAGACTAAAATTCCCTTAGATCAGAACCAAGGCTCAATGTGTTTGAGCATGTGCACTAACAGCAACAAAACAACCTTATAAAGTTATTAATGATATCAGATTATTGTGGAATCAGATAAAGGAATATAAAATATTGTATTGTAAAAGAATTTCAAATGCTAATACCTGTGCAATAGCTTGGAAAACTGGTGCATAATGGAAATTAAAGTTGTAGCCACTGGAGAGTATTTTTTCTTTTTGCACATATATATATATGTTGGGACATCGTTGTAAAATTTGTAAAGTATTACTTTATATGCATTGCAATGTGTATGGTACATGATACATGTTTTTATGTGTTTCTGATGAAGGGACATTTCTAAAGATTATTTTATATTGCATGTTGCACTTTTTCACGTCTAAACCTCTTAAGGTAATGTATGTTGTCTGTCTTTCGTGAAGGCAAGCTTTATCATTTCAATGTTTTTACCTTTTGAGACACAACTGTCATTGTATTACGTTTTGACAAGGACATTGTATTTAATTTGGCATTGTATCTTACAGTGCATAACTTCTACCAATGCTCTGAATCTTTCTGGACAGTTTGTAATAATTAATTAAAATGATGACAAAATCATACCAACTGAACTTGTTTTTTTTTTTTTTCTGACCCCAAACAATTGATAAACTTGTTCAAATAACATCGTGTAGAGAGAACTCAATTAATTTCCCACTGATTACAATGTTTTGGTTTGGATGGCAATTGAGATTTGAGCCAACTGTTATGAAAAACTGTGATATTATTAGACACCTTGGCTGGTGATTTTGGAGCAGTGTGAAACTTCTACGCAACACACCTGCTGGCATTTGAGTGTTATACACATGCTGCTTAATAATTTTGTGGAAACCCTGCTATGTTTTGTTCTTGAGTCTTTGATGAATGGAAAGTTTATACCAAACCAAAACATTATAAGCAGTGGGAAATGAATTGATTTCACAAGTTTGTGAAGTTTGTAATGCAATTTTCCTGCTTCGCCTTGTTTCTAGGCAGTATTTTTAGTTGGTAGATGTGGGATATTCCACCTTTCTTTTGGTTGAAAATAGACTGATTGTTGCTCATTTATGTCAACGATGGGAAAGACAAAGCTAACAATTCCAGATGTCCCTGACAAAAGTGTCATTTTGCAGGAGCTCAAAGGCTGTTGAGCCATGATTGCTGTTGTAAAAGGAAGCTCCTCGATTCTTCACGAGTTCCATCACACGCTTTATCACATCTCTTTCACTCACACAGTTCTCCCACATGTGCGCTGCTCGCTCTCCAGCAACCCTGAGCTGATAGAGTTGAAGGCTGACGTTCTATTCAAGGCCTCGCTGAGTGAACTTGTTCCTTGGGTTCATGTCTTTATTTAGTATGGTATTTTAAAAACATCAGAAAGGTAGAGAGGAAGATGACGTTACACCTGGATGAGATTTCTGTAAATGTCCCTACAAAGGGTTTTTACACATATATAAATAATTTAATATAACATTTAATATATTTATTTATTCATTTATTTTAATGGTATACTGTGTGGTGTTTTAGTTGAACTTATGTTTTATTATATGTGACAGCAGTCGTCCATGAGGGGCTGCTGTCTTTTACTTTAGTTTTGTATTTGTTTATTATTAAATATGTTGAATGTTCGCCGGTTCCCGCCTCCTTCTTCCCACAACCTCTAACTGTGTTACATATACTTTAATATTTTTTTTCTCAGTATGAATGCAAAACATTGTTTTACCTAAATTAAATTTACTTTACTTCTCCATCACAATTTTTTCATGACGAACATACTGGCATACTGGATTCAGACAAGCTGCCTCTGTATAACGCCTGTGAAAGTAGCGTTTTTTTTTGTGTTTTTTTTTCAGGTTTAGGACACCGCCATGTTAAAGACGCGAGCCTTGTCCTTACTTCTGTGGAGAGAACGGATAGTTGGCTCTACTTTAGCCGGTTGATGTAACCTATTGATTTATTTAATTAGTCATTGTGTATGTTGATTGATTTCCTGCATCTACAGCAAGTAGTTGAGCCTTGGATTTCCCGTTTACATTTTGAGGCCATTTTACTAGTTATCTGGCCTTGAAATATGAAATACTCCGAGCTCTGTTTCAGTGTGCAGATAATCAATAATTTAGATATATTTCTGAATCAGAGTCACTTGATCTTTCCCTCTCCTGATGGCTGCTATGACAGTGAAACGTCTCGGTTACGTAAGTAACCTTCGGAGATGTGGTCAACGTGTCGACTGATTGGGATCACGCTAGGGAACCTGTCATCTTCGAGTATTGTAAAAATGAGCCAATGCACATTGGCGTGCGAGATTTCCATCTCACACTCCGAGAATACACATATGGACTGGGCGAATTATCGGGCAGTACAACATATGGAATGTCACTGAGATGGCTCCAGCCATAACAGGGAGGAGACGAACCGTCAGAGACGGCAGGGCAAACTCTGCCAAGGGAAAGACACAGGCTCGAACTCAGGGAACCGTACCGTGGGAACACACATATGGGATCACCGTAGGGATCACAACATATGGACCCAGCCTAGCACAAGTTCCACTAAGCTTACAAGTGGTAGGCCTAGCATCGGACGCTCTGCCACGTCCAATGCCGAAGGGGTGTGGAGGAACTCACAGGATTCTAATAAGAAGAACTCAACTGGAGCAAGAATGGCGCACGTATCCAGTCCAAGGAGGGGAATGGTGCAGCAAGCCGACACATCGAGTGTGCTTACGGTGTTAACTGGCTTCTATGTGAAGAGAGCACACGGGAAGCAATTGGCTTTGGCTCGACACGTACTGTAGGCTATAGAATCTAGCGAACGTGTTAGGTGTCACCCAGCCCGCAGCTCTACAAACATGTGCCAATGCCCAGGAAGCGGTCACACTTCATGTAGAGTGAGCTCGCAGTCCCGGGGGACAAGGTGCATCTTGGGATTCATACGCCAAGGTGATGGCATTCACTATCCAGTGGGCCAACCTCTGCTTGGAGACAGCCTTTTCCTTCTGCTGGCCTCCGTAACAGATGAAGAGCTGATCTGAGGTCCTGAGGCTTTGCGTTCTGTCCACATATATCCACAAGGAGCGGAAGGGACAGAGAACAAACAGGGCTGGGTCTGCCAGTTCTAAATAAATGTTTGAGCAACCATTTTGAGTTAAAATCACTGTGCTGTATCCACTGTCACAAATGCAGATTGGACATAACTGAAGCTCTCAATCATACGACACAATGTCTGGCTCTGTTTTGTGATTTGTTGATGACGCTGTCAGATGTGATGTTCTTAAAAAGAGTCTTGTTAACATTCACTTTTCTGACAATGTGGTAGGATTGACTGTTATGGATCAGACTCATGGCGTCCATGTTAGAGGGTCTCATGTCTGAGGTCACAATAGTTTGTTCCCCGAAGTTTAGTACGGCACCTATTTTTGTTGACTTGGGCAATTTAACTTTTTTCCACTAATCACCCACATTTCAGTTTAAAGGGATAGGAATAAAAAAAAATAAAAAATAAAAAATGTAATTGTCACCATTTACTCACCCTCAAATTGTTCCAAACCTGTATGAATTTCTTTCTTCTGCTTAACACAAAAGAAGATATTTTGAATAATGTCTGTAATCTAACAGTTGACATGGACCCATTGACTTTTTTTTCCATACTATGTAAGCCAATGGGGCCCATTAAAGGAGAAGTTCACTTTTAAAAAAACTTTTGCTGATAATTTACTCAGCCCCATGTCATCCAAGATGTCCATGTCTTTCTTTGTTCAGTCGAAAAGAAATTAAGGTTTTTGATGAAAACATTCCAGGATTTCCCCCCATATTATGGACTCCAATGGGACCCAAACGGTTCAAGGTCCAAATGACAGTTTCAGTGCAGCTTCAAAGGGCTTTAAACGATACCAGACGATGAATAAGGGTCTTATCTAGCGAAACGATCGGTCATTTCAAAAATAAATAAAAAAGTTTAAGTTTTATAAGCACAAATGTTCTCCTTGCTCTGTTCTGTGATGCGCGTTCGTGACGTCACGTAATACGCAATTACGTTGAAAAGGTCACGCTTGAAAAATTTCTGTCCTGAAGAAAATGTTCTTTTTGGCTTTTTAATATTAAAACACCCAGGATACGCACACGAAATGGGCATTTTAAACGATAAACTGACACAAATACATTTGAAAATGTGTATATGGTCCTCATTCCGCACATTTGTAAACACGTCAAGCGTGACCTTTTCAACGTAATTGCGTATTACGTGACGTCATGAACGCGCATCACAGAACAGAGCAAGGCGAACATTTGTGCTTATAAAACTTAAAAAAATTTATTTATTTTTGAAATGACCGATCGTTTCGCTATAGATAAGACCCTTATTCATCGTCTGGTATCGTTTAAAGCCCTTTGAAGCTGCACTGAAACTGTCATTTGGACCTTGAACCGTTTGGGTCCCATTGGAGTCCATAATATGGGGGGAAATCCTGGAATGTTTTCATCAAAAACCTTAATTTCTTTTCGACTGAAGAAAGAAAGACATGGACATCTTGGATGACATGGGGGTGAGTAAATTATCAGCAAAAGTTTTTTTTAAAAGTGAACTTCTCCTTTAACTGTTTTTTTACCCATATTCTTCATAATATCTTCTTTTGTGATCATGAAAGAAATTCATACAGGTTTGCGATTTAAGTTTGGCCAGAATTAGTTGGGAAAACTTTTTATGGTTTCTGCACCATGGAAAAGAATATTAATGAGTGTCGGCTTAGTATTTGGTCAGTTTCAGTACATTTGAATCCATTATACGGTTCAAGGAATCAAATGTAAATGTTAAATGGTGTATATATATTAGACTTTAAGTGTGTGTAAAGTGTTTTTGTGCTGCTATCAATCTAAGATAGGTTTCTTTTTTAAAAGAGTTGTTTTAAATCTCAAATGTACTTTACCTGTTAAATTAAGGTTAGATTTAAAAACATCATTCATACAGTCTAGACAATAGGCAGATGATAAAAGAATTGCACTTTCTACTTCAATAATTTCTTTTTTCAACAATGTTCCACTTCAAAAAGCCTAATGGTTCAGTTGTTGAATAATGCCACTTATATTAAACATGATTGTAGCTCTTAGGAAGATAATCATTTATTGGCTTGAATAAAATGAAACAATCAAGTATAGCCGTAGAAATGATTCGCAGTACAGATGAGCAATTCCACATTGTCCTTTCGTGTCGATCTGCTGTATTTGTGTATTGGTTGATACAGAAGCTCAGGGAAAACACGACTATCGGTTTCTCTGACCTTTGTGCTTCATGGCCTGGAGGAGATGTGTGCAGACCTGACATGAGGAGAGGTTACTGCTGTTATCTTAAGGTGCACCTTGGACTCAAACCGTATTAAGATGACAGCTGGTTCTTCAGTGCCTTAGTCAATGTTAAAGGGCTCATATCATGAGGAATCAAATTCTCCTTGATCTTTCGAGATAAAAGATGTACTTGATGCAGCTTGAAAAAATACTGTAGCTTTCAGAGCTCAAATCTTCCTCCTAAGCTGCAAAAGCGACTTGTTCGGCACAAAAACGTTATAAGTGGACATTGGGGAAAATTTGAAGTAATAAAAACATTCATGATATGACCCCTTTAAAGTATATTCTCTTTGATATGTCAGTTTCCTGTCGATCAAATTAGAGATAAAGCGATTCAAACTTTCTTCCATGTGTTTAACTCATAAACATTTCTGATTTAAAAGTGTATTTATTTCCCATGATCCGCTCATGGGGCATGATTCAATCATTGCTTCCCTGAAAGAGGATATCTGAGTGTTTATCTTTCGTCTTACTTAACGTCGTTCTTATTGATATAGGTGGAATAGTTTTATAGCAAATTTGAATAAATGAACATCCTTTTTGGCTAGCAGCACAAAGGAATCTTCTCATTGTTTTCTAATGGCATTCATTTTCCCTTTATGGTGACAGGGCAACACAAAATATCCATAAATGCTGCTAGTTTGAACTTCACATGCTCCCTTGGAGGCTACAGGAGTATAACTCAACTAAAGGAGGAGAAATGGCCTCAGAATCTCTCAGAGGCAATGTTTTTATACAGAAGATTTAAGAAAACAGTTTCAGTTCTGTCTTGTTGCTGCTGGTGTCAAAACTGGAGTGCTGAATTCAAATAAACTAGTATTAACATCCAATTTCTTAATTGGCCATTAGTTATGGGGGTGATTTTAGACCACATTTATACCTTGATCTGTTTTGGTTGACAGCACCAAATAACAGGTGTAAAAGTGATCTTATTGCTATCATGTTTGTGGATTGATATTCAAATGTATCTGAGAGAAACAGTGCATTCATTTTCTGCATTTTTTCATTTCTTGCTTTGACTATGTTTTTCCTTTCAACATACAGTAATATAAGGATGACAGTGTTCACAGGAGGCATACAGTAATCCAGATGCATGTTGCCAATGTAAACATCTGATATAATGTGATCTGTTGCAGGCAAGATTAATTGAAATGGATAGAAGTAAATGGAAGAATCTTATGAAACTTTAAAACGTGCTACAATGTTAGATTTCAGGTGTCTTCAGAATAAAGGCTTTTTTATTTAATTATCAATATTTTTTCCTCCAAAGCTAATCTTAATATTATTGTGAAAAAAAATAAAAATAATAATAATAATAATGATAAATATATATAAAATATTTAAAATAAAATATATTAAAAAGTTATCAAATGTTATATATATACAGTATATATATATATAAAGTTGATATATCTGATATATCTGATAAAAGTTATAAAATGTAAAATGTATAGATTAAAATAACTATAATCTATACATATTGTACTTTCTATAATTTGGTTTATTCATGAATGTATAGTGAAATGTTAATATGTGTGTTCTTGCGGTCATTAATCAATCAATGTTATCATATGGCAATTTTCCAATAGTGATTGGTCACATGCCATTTTAATTTTATTTTTTTACATCTTTTTCTTGAAGAATTGGCAAACATTTAGCATTCTTGTTTTTTTTTTTTTAGTAGCTGATAGTGATTTCCATTAAAACATGATGAGACCGAGTCTAAGCTAAGCTGACAGACACGTGACCACACTGGGGTTATCTGACCTGAGACAGGGTCTCATCATTACTGTAGCTTAAGGGACTTAGTTCTGTTTGCATGCCCATGATAAATTACCACAGTGAGATTTACAGACCAAAGTGTGGATTAGAAGGTGAAAAAGGATAATGAATTTCTTGTTGAAAGTGCTCTCTCAATGGACGTCGGGTTCAAATGATCAGTTATGAAAGGGTTTTTTTTTTTTTTTTTTTTTGGCTATATTGCATATGGGAAATGATGGCTAAATATTGATTAACATAATAAATATCAGAGAACTTGCCACCGTGACCTAAGAGCAGATCATTTGAATGAACAAATGCAGGTTGTGTGATAAAGATAGCTTCATTACATCCCCTAATGACAGATAACCCGAGATCAATTTCGACCTCATCTTAATTGGTGATGCATGGTTAAACATGTGGCCCGTGGCTTGAGTTACTCACCTTTTTTTCTCCATGAATGAATATGTCCGCCATTTCCGCTTGAATTGAACAAAAGTATAACACTGTGATCTGTTATCCTATCTCTTTGTCCATGTTTTGTAAGTTTTTGGGAAATGCTTTACCTCTTAGTCTTATGACCAGATGTTCCTAATGTATACAGTTAAAATAACTACAGTTAATATTACAAATATACTAGAAGAGTAGGTGACAAGAACAATGCTAATACAGTCATTACATTATTTATGTGCATTTAAAGGTCCTATAGATTAGAAGATTAATATTCCAAGATATACAGTACAAGCAGTATATATAATGTAGTAAAATGTAATTAATTATATATGTATTTTATATGTATTACATACAGGCATAATGTTATTACATGCATTATAAAAATGGATATTTAATAAATAAATAAATAAATAAAAATTGCTATGTATACAATATAGTGAAAAAATGATAAATTATGTGTGTATTCTATATTTATTACATTTTAGTACATTATATACATATATAATTTCTAAAAGTAAAAATAAATAAATAAATGGAAATTGTATACAATGTAATGCAAATTAATTATAAATACTTTTTTACTACAGTATAATACAGAGTACTTTCTAATTCTCTCCAGTTTCATAGACCTCCCTGGTTGAAGCACTGCCTATTTATTCAAGAAATCTCTTTAGCTGTTTTCCACACATCAGTCTGAATCCTGCACACACATGTACACTCCTAATTATTTGACATCCTTTCTTAACATGCCAACGCGCCGTTGCACAAGCTCCCTCTTCTTTGTCTCAACACAAATTGTTGCACCTGCTGCTGTATGTCATCAAAACCTTTTATGTGCTTCGGTTTACGGGCATCAAATCAAAGCACTCATGGTAGGAGGAATAAAACTGCGCTGAATCAGTCCTTGTGGCGTCAATCAAACAATAAAAGCAAAGGTAAAGGGTATCAGCATATGACCTCCAGGCCTCTTGTCATTTCAGGGGGGAGGGAAAGAAATAACATAACAGTAAAAAAAAGAGCTAACCTCCTGGCCTTCTACATCTCAACTAGGCCCTTAAGAATATGTTTAAGATCATGTGTCAAGGGACCTGATGTCTTCTTCATGAACACGCTTTTCTTGTGATGGATAAAAGTGACCTTTAAAGGAGCTTTTTACCTCAGCGATCTTTGTGTATACCTGGAATGTAATGTTCATCTTACAATGAATTGAGAGCTGTGCAGGAATGCTAACACCCTTCGGCTAAAAAAAAAAAACGCTACATTATCTGAGCCAGAGGACAGAAACAAGCTTACAAAATGAGGAGGAATACGTTTGAATGGTCTCTTTTGTTTCAGATGAGGAAAAAAAAAAAAAACGCAGACTTGACAAGTTGAGGGAGAAAATGTTCTCGTCGTTTGCTAACCCCCATGCTGTTCCGCTCTAGTATTGTTTTCTTTCTTCTGTGAAGCACAAAAGGAGATCTGAGGCAGAATGTCCTTAAGCAGCTTCTCCATAGAAACAAAATGGAGGGTGATTTCAAATGACAAGGCCCAAAAAAGACTGAAATCCATCATAAAAGTAGTCATTGTACCTGGTGAACAATATTCCGAGGCTTTTGAAGTTATACGATGGCTCTAAACAATTAACAGACCAAAACGTACTCGGTTACCTAACGTAACCTCGGTTCTCTCTAGCTTACGCTACGGGTAAAGTCATCTTTTCTCGAGATCTGAAGCCAAAAAATTATCCTTAATTTTGTATTTATTGTCAATGCAGTGCGGCAGCCAGCAGACCATAGCAGGCTGTATAAGCGTGCTCATTGGCTGTCTTGCGGCAACTGCAGCAGCCTACCGGTGAGCCCTGCGTGACGTCGCGCCCTCCACGCGTCACAGCCCGCCAGAATGGGTGTGGCTTAGCGTATATAAGGAAGGGCTCAACAGGCTGAACTCTGGTTTTCATTGACTGAAGCGAATAAGCTCGTGGCGCGAGCACGGCAGGTTACGCAATACTCGTTCCCTCTTCTAGAGAGAACCGAGGTTACGTTAGGTAACCGAGTACGTTCTCTTACGAGAGGTTCTTTCGTATTGCGTAAGTAGCTTACGCTACGGGAACCCCTTGTCAACGCCGTGCGCGCCGAGCATCCACTGCATGAGTCCCGGGGAAGCCCGGGGAACACAAAACATGTGGGAACAGGCGGCCAGCAACGCGGGCCAGCACATGTAATAAGCACTTCATAGCAATACAGAGCGGCTCCGCCGGTCTATGTATAAACGTGTGGAGAGAAGGCGGCCAGCAGCGCGGGCCAGCACAAGTACATACAGTAAGCACATCATAGGGAAATACAGAGCGGCTCCTTCGGTCCATGTATAGAGAGTATCAGAGTAGTTACATGAGAGTAGCTTAGGTTATCACTGTCCTCGCTATCGGATGCTGAAAAGATGCTGGCAGAGCTGATAGGGAGATGATCTGTGCTCTAAAGGGAGTGCAAATCGCCTTGGGGACATAACCATGTCTCGGTTTGAGGATAACTTTAGAGTCATTTGGTCCGAACTCGAGACATGCGGGGCTAACAGACGCGTGTAGATCGTGTGTGTGGGGAGACGTTTTACTGATGACAGAGCTATCAGAAAAACGGTTTTGAGCGAGAGGTATTTTATGTCCACGGATTCTAACGGTTCAAAGGGATACACTTTCAGGGCTTCTAGGACCAAAGAAAGATCCCAAATAGGAACCGAAGGGGGCCATGGGGGATAAGGAAGCAGATGATGAGCTCGTTCCTTCCTATCGCACGGCTGCGCGTCGACTCCGCAAACGCTGCAATAGCTGCAACATACACCTTGAGCGTGAAAAGGGACCTGCCCTTGTCCAACAGCTCTTGAAGGAAGGAGAACACTGACCATTTAGACACGTAGAGTCTTCTCGTAGAAGGAGCTCTAGACTGTGTGATCATGTTCACGACCCCTTCTGGCAAGGCAATGGGTATCTGTTGATTATCCACGCATGCAGAGACCAGCGCTCTGGATGGGGATGCCAAATCGATCCACCGGCTTGAGAGAGAAGATCTTTCCTCACCGGGATCGGCCATGGGGCTACGTGCGACAGCCTCACCAGCTCTGGGAACCAGGTTTGGTTCTCCCATCGCGGGGCTATGAGGAGCACTGAGTGGCGCGTTTCCCTGATCCTCTTGATTACCTGTGGTAACAGCGAGATCGGAGGGAAAGCGTACAGCGGGCAGCTGGGCCAGGTTTGGGCCAGCGCGTCCTCGCTCTTCGAGAGGAATCTCGGGCAATGAGCGCTGTCTCAGCGAGCGCAATGAGTGATGGGCCCACACGAGAAGGCGTTCTGTCAGTTTGCAGAGATTCCTGGATCTGACACCGCCCTGGTGGTTCACGTAGGACACCACGGACATGTTGTCTGAGCGGACTAGAACATGGTGGTCCCGTATGTGTGGGAGAAAATGCTTCAGCACGTTGTCGACCGCTATCATCTCCAGACAGTTTATATGAAGGCATTTCTCCTGGTCTGACCACAGGCCAAAGACCGGTCTGCCCTCGAAAAGAGCGTCGTAACCTAAGTTGGAGGCGTCTGTCGGGATAACCTTTCGGTACGAGACAGCTCCCATTGTCACTCCCCGCTGGTACCAGTCGGCCACTAACCAGGGTCTCAGTGCTGAAACGCAGCTCTGAGTCACTCTGATTCGCATGCCGCCGGACGCCCAGGCTCGGTGAGGCACTTGAGCGTTCAACCAGCGTTGCAGTGGGCGCATACGCAGTAGACCCAGCTGAAGCACTGCTGCAGCTGATGCCATACAACCCAGCCAGCATCCTCTGAAATGTTTTTAGAGGTGCGACGCTGCCTTTCTGGAAAGACGCGGCCAGGCGTTGAACACGGCGCGCGCGCTGTGTTAACAGCCGGGCCATCATTGCCACAGAGTCCAGTTCTATACCCAGAAAAGAGGCTGACTGACTGGGCAGTAATGAGCTCTTGGTCCAGTTGACCGTGAGACCCAGGCTTTCCAGGTGGCTGAGAAGCACTGTTCTGTGAGAAATAAGTTCTTCCTCTGACTGTGCTAGAATCAGCCAATCGTCCAAATAGTTCAAAATCCGCATGCCCTGACTTCTCATGGGAGCGAGAGCCGTGTCCATGCACTTCGTGAATGTACGGGGTGCCAAAGACAGGCCGAACGGCAGGACGGTGTATTGATATACCTGACCGTCGAAGGCGAATCTCAAGAATGGCCTGTGACGGGGTATTATCTGAATCTGAAAGTAAGCGTCTTTCAGATTGAGGGAAATAAACCAGTCCCCCGGGCGAATTTGCGCAAGGATCTGTCTGGTTGTGAGCATTTTGAACGGTCTTCTCATAAGAGCTTTGTTCAAATATCTCAGATCTAGGATCGTCTGAGAGCTCCGTCCTTCTTGGGCACGAGGAAGTAACGGCTGTAAAAGCCTGACTCGCTCAGAGAAGGAGGTACCGGTTCTATGGCCCCTTTGCACAGAAGTTTAGCTATTTCTGCACGAAGTAGGTGTGCTGCTTCCCCAATCACTCTCGTCTCGGTTCGTGCTCGAAAGCGCGGGGGACGGCGAGCGAACTGCAACGAATAGCCCTGCTTTACTGTGCTCAGCACCCATTCTGACACGCCTGGAATAGCTTCCCATGCTTTTGCATGTACGGCTAGGGGCAGAATGGCCTCCGGGTTCCGATTGCCGCACTCTGTTGGCCCAAGAACCTGACTCGGAGGCTCTCGGTGCTCGAATACAGCGGCTCGCAGACAGCGATGGCTGGCCGTTTTACACACGATGTCCCGGTGGCTTTGGACGGGGAGCATATTGTGTGAGGAACGGGGCATGAGAGCGGCGCCGGGGGTAAAATGCTTGTCAGTAAGTGTGAGCACTCGTGAGTGGGCACAGGACTTACATTCGTAACGTGACCGGCAGGGAGTGGCCGTGTAACAGAGTGGGTAGTGAGTAGGTGTGGGCACGGGGTCGTGGGCACTGTCATCGCTGCGAAGACGGAGGCTGAGCTGGACGCTGGGTGGAGCTTCGCGCAGGCTGGTCCCGAGAGCAGCGTGTGGCTGAGCTCGAGCGTCGAGGCAGAAAAAGATTCAAAGCCTGGGTGGTCTTTTGTACCTCCGAGAAGCGGTCTACGATCCCATTAACCGCTGGGCCGAAGAGGCCGGTGGGGGTGAGCGGGGCGTTGAGGAAAACGGCTCGCTCAGACTCCCTCATGTCGGCGAGCGTCAACCAGAGGTGCCTCTCTGTGACGGTCAGCGAGGACATGCACCTTCCAAGAGCCTGGGCAGCAGATTTAGTAGCGCGAAGGGAGAGATCCGTCTCGCTGCGCAAATCTGTGATGGAGGCAGGATCCGGGCCTTTCCATCCAGCTCACGGAGGAGATCGGCTTGGAGGATCTGTAGGACTGCCATGGAGTGCAGGGCTGAGGCAGCCTGTCCGGCGGCGGGTGCTTGGCGGCGATGATGGAGAAAGCAGCCGTCGAGTCTGTTAGGCGCAGGCTCTTTAGGCGGTGACCACTCGAGGCCAAGGTGGTCGACGACCTTGGTGAGGAGGCGCAGGCGCAGGACTCCTGGACTGACGAGGAGGCAGAGTGGTATGAACCGGACCATTCCTCGCTATCAGAGGCCAGGATAGAGCAGCTGTCAGCGGCGGCGTCCTCATCCGCTTCATCCCCTGAGGCGGCTGCGGCGCGGGCGGGAGCCGGCGGCTACGCGTCCGGGAGGGGGGGCGGAGAAGGAGAGAAAGAAGCTCGAGGGAAGGGTTCCGGCGAGCTTTTAAGCACCACATGGGTCTCCGGTGGCCTCTGGGAGCGGCGCTTCTTCCTGCTTGGCCCAGCAGAGACAGGCGGAGTGACAGCTTCGTCGTCGAAAGCTTCAAGTCGAGCCCACAGGGTCGACATTGAAAGCTCCTCGCATTCAGGGCAGCCACCCGAAGAGAGAGCGATGGCTGCGTGTTCACGGCCCAGACAGAGAGCGCAGATCAGATGGCGGTCTCCGGTGCTGAGCGGTGCTGAGCCAAGAAGAGTGAGGCATTTTGACAAAAACGCCTCGCACTCTTTTAGATAGAGAGTGTGTGCCGTGGCGGCGAACACACACAGCAGAAAAAGGATACTTGTCGCCAGATAGCGCGGCAGGCACGGATGGCTGAAGGCGGCGAAGACGGCCGGCTTCCTCAGACGCTTTCCTAGGCTTGCTGGTCGCTTGTTTCAACGGCAGCGGCTTCTCAAGATCCAGCAATGCGAAGAGCTTCGCTGAACAGATGAAAATCAGAGTTCAGCCTGTTGATCCCTTCCTTATATACGCTAAGCCACACCCATTCTGGCGGGCTGTGATGCGTGGAGGGCGTGACGTCACGCAGGGCTCACCGGTAGGTGCTGCAGTTGCCGCAGGACAGCCATTGAGCACGCTTATACAGCCTACTATGGTCTGCTGGCTGCCGCACTGCGTTGACAATAAATACAAAATTAAGGATAATTTTTTGGCTTCAGATCTCGAGAAAAGATGACTTTACCCGTAGCGTAAGCTACTTATGCAATACGAGAGAACCTCTTGTAAGAGAACTGAAGTCATTACTGACTGATAATCGACATTTAAATAAAGCTATTGATTAAGAATACACACATTATTTAGCTCTTTCTTCATGGACCAGATTTATGATACTATAATGGTGCTTTTTTGTAATTTTGGAGCTTGATTACACCAATAATCTTTCATTTTTATTATACAAAAAAAAAAGAAAATGGCAAGGTTGATTTTATATATATATATATATATATATATATATATATATATATATATATATATATATATATATATATATATATATATATATATATAATTTTGATTGTGGTTGAAGAAAGAAAGATTAGGGTGAGTGTTGTTATTGTTAACTAAAACTATAACATTGTTTTTGTCCATTTAAATAAAGATGAAATAAAATAAAATGTAAATGTTAAATGGAAAAACGGTATTTCTTTATTTTTTTATTTCATTTAATTTCCAAGGCAACATTTATCATTTTAAGCTAAAATGATGAATAAACAAAACAAAAATAATAAAACTGAATATATAATGAAAGCTTGTTTACGCCACTAAGTAAAACAAAAAATAAGGTAATTGTGAATTTTTATCTTGCAATTCTAACTTTTTTCAAAAAAATTGCTTTTGCGAGAAAAAAAAAAACTTTAAAATTGCGAAGAAAAAGTCAGAATTGTGAGTTTACATCTTGCAATTCTGACATCATAACTCGCAATCGCAAGAAAAATTGTGATTATGTAAACTTTGTATCTTTTTTATTTTGTTTTATTCCGTGTTTGTTTGTTTTATTTGTTTTATTTATAATATCTGAATAAAAAGCTAAATAAAAATATTTAAAAAGAAAATAAAAAAAGTAAAGAAAATGACAAAAGCATTTAACAAAATTAATAAAACTTAAACTAAAATTTAAATATAGAAAATTGAAAATATAGAAAATACAAGCTAATTGAAAATATTAATAAATACTATAAATAATACTAAAATAACGCTGGAAAAATGAGTCAAATAAACCATGTCTATGTAAATGTCACATTGTTGATTTTCAAGATTGAATAAAATGGGAGATAAAATTGGAAAAAAAAACAGTCTTGCATTCATTTTAGTCTTTGCCATATATATATAGTTTTAAATGACTTTCTGGTGATTAGTTATGCAGACATACAAATGCATGTCCATCCAGAAGCAGGCAGATTGAAGGGTCAGTACTCTTAGGCAACACGAATTCAAGCACTTTGTCCATTAGCGTGGTTTATTCAAATCTCATGCGCCTTTTTTTTCCTGGTCTCCTTTGGTCGTCCTATCTTTAGCTCTGAGTCTTGGTACTGTAGGTTTGCGCCATCACGATGAGTAGTGCCAGCTGTTTACCACCGTAACTAAGTAACAGCCAGCTTCACTGTTTTATTCATGCTTTTGTCTTTTTGATTTGCCAGCAAAACTTTACATGCTTAGAACGGCACTTGCACTAAATTATTTGTTGCTTTAGTGTGCTCTCCGAAGGGAAATTAATTCTGAGGCAAGCAGCTATGAGAAATGCATTATACTAAGTGTGACCGCGAGCATGCAAACATGCAAACCTGCAAATTATACATCACCAATAGCAGTTCAACAGCAGTATAATTTAAAGGTTTAAATTTAAAATGTAATTTAAACCTGTGATGCAAAGCTGAATTTTCAGCTGCAGTTCACTTAACGGCCACCGGTGTCACTAATAGCAAAGGTTTCTGAATTCTACATATGGCCCCTTTAATATTTTTGTGAAAACCATTGTACTTTTTTTACAGGATTCTTTGATGAATTGAAATTTCAAACATTTGAACATTTAGGGGTAAAAAAAAAAAAAAAAAAAACTTTCTATTTGTATAGTGCTTTTCACAATCCAAGTAGTTTCACAGCAGCTTTACAGGAAATTGTGCTTTAAATGTCTTAAATGCTGCATGACTAGTTCAATAAGAGTGGCGTCAAGCTCATTTTCAGTTTCAATTACGTCAAAAAGGCTGTTTATGCTTCTATGTGTGCTGGTTATACGTGAAAGAAAAAGATTATTTTGTACTCCATTTAGAATATTTTAATGTTCTTGAATATTATATATAAAGATGTAAATACCGGTTAAATACAATACTGATTGTAAAATCCTACTCCTTACTTACAAGTCACTCAATAATCGGTCCCCTTCATAACAGTACCTGACCTCCTTCACATCTACACCCCTACTCGTACCTTAAAGGGATGGTTCGGAGTAAAATCAACCTAGGGTCCTTTGCACCATGACCTCGAGCCAAACACCCCCCAGAAGCCCTTTTTCCCTTGGTTGAACATTATTAAAGTTAGAGCTTATTTAGAGATATCAGCCGGATGGCTTAGTGCATGCACTAATGGATCCAAGGTTGTATCTCGTAAATTACCCCACTAATAATGCCCAGAATGGTACAAAACTTCTACAGTAGTACAAATTACAAGTTCTGTGCTCATAAAACGAGGCATTGGAAAGTTTGTAAGTACATCAGGAGTTTATTTAAATAACACTTGCCTGACGGCTCATGCTACTGCTAACCCGGACATCGACGTCACTTCAGTGGTTTGGGAAAAGCACGTAAAATTCCTGGCTGAAAGCGATGCATAAGGATGTAGTGTAACGACAAATTATTATTTTTTCCGAAGTGTTAACAACTTAGTGTTAACTAATAATTGTTGCAAATTGGTACTACCAACAAAATATTAGTGCATTCCTGGAACTGGGCATCGTTACACTACATCCTTACTTGGGTCATGGTGTAAAGGACCCATAGGTTGATTTTACTCCGAACCATCCCTTTAAGATCGTCTTCGGCACTCACTCTTGTTCTCCCTCGAACCTGCACAACTTCTATGGGTCTCAAATTTTTAGTCATGCAGCTCCCTATTTATGGAATTCACTTCCACAGGACGTGCGAAATAGTCAGTCTTCTTATTTTTATATAATGTCTTAAGATTTTTTTTTTTTTTTTTTTTTTAAGGCAGGCTTTTATGTGATTGTATTTGTATCCAGGCTGTCCAGGCTGTAACAAGCATTATGTGTTGATATTTTTTATTATGTAACGTGTCCTTGAGTGCCATGCAAGATGCCTATAAAATGTAAAATAATAATAATAATAATAATAATAATAATAATAATGTAACTTCCATTGCTTATTTGGTTCTAATGTCAAGAATGTTGGATTGAATAAAAGGAATACAAAGCAATGTGTAAATATATTTAGATGTCATTTTTTAGGTTTTAATTTGCTCATAATCTTACAACACATTATTTTAATCACACAGAAGCTTCTTTAAAACACGATTAATACGCTCTTATGGACAAGCAGGGAGTGTTTTGTAAGATTGTTATGTTAGACAGTAGTAATTATGTTTGGCTATTTCAGTCGACTTTGTGTTTTAGATATAACAAGATTTTTTTTTTTTTTAATTATAACATGCAATTAAATGTTGCTCAAGGTAGCTTTATTTAAAAATTAGAGAACAGTTAATTGGGAAACTGATGGTGTTTGTCACTAATTTAAGAAAATAAGGCATTTATACACATTCAAATGGTTTAATGTCATTAACACGAAAATTGATTTAATGACAATTTGATGAGTTGCATATTTAAATAAACTACATGCTCGGTTAAGTTAGCAAATTGCTTTACAAACGCATACCTCATGCACTAACGTTGGAAAAGTATAACCTCTAAACCTACTATTATGTAACTACTTAGAGGAAAATTGATTTAACTCCATGATAGCAAATGGGAGTTAACGTGTAATTAAAAGGTTTAAGTTTTATAAATAACAGCCGTGAGGAGGCCATGAAGCGGGGCGGGAGAGATGCAGACAGGGAAACAGAGGAAGATAGACGGAGAGACACAGACAATTAGGGGGTTGAAGTATTCACCGCTGTGTAAATGAAAACTGTCAGAGAGAGCTTGTGTAGCAGACTAATTTATGCTGTGCCCCTTTAAGAACATTTTGGAAGGGAAACTACTTAACAACCCTTGTGTGCGATCAGTGATAATTGCAGAGTTATGAAAATATCTGTTCCTGCAGATGTTCATGGTTAATGAATCCAGCCATATTAGACAGAAAGAAAAACTGTTGTCCTCATCTTCAAAAATGCTAAATGATCACCATAAAAGGGTGTGTATATATATATATATATATATATATATATATATATATATATATATATATATATATATGTGTGTGTGTATGTATGTCTATATATATATATATATATATATATATATATATATATATATATATATATATATATAGTCAAGTCAAGTCACCTTTATTTATATAGCGCTTTTTACAATACAGATTGTAGCAAAGCAGCTTCACAGTGATAACATGAAAATAATACAACAAAGTTTGTTTCTAGAAGAAAATAGCATCATCGTCTACCTTAAGTAAGGCAGATCAGTAATATTGTTGAATATTAAATGTCCCCAAATAAGCAAGCCAAAAGCCAAGGCAACAGATACATATTCATATATATAAAAAAAAAAAAAAAAAAAAAAAAAAAAAATATATATATATATATATATATATATATATATATATATATATATATATATATATATATATATATATTTATTTATTTATTTATTTATTTATTTTTTTTTTTTTTTTTTTCAATTCATCAAAGAAAAACGCATCATGGTTTCGACAGAAATATTAAGCAGCACAACTGTTTTCAACATTGATAATAATTAGAATTGTTTCTTGAGCAGTAAATCAGCATATAAAGACATTTACATTGTTACAAAACAATCTAAATCAAATAAATGCTGCTCTTTTGAACTTTCTATTAATAATAATAATAATAATAAAATTATCATGGTTTTGTTTTTAACATTAATAAGAGTAATAAGTTTCTTGAGCATCAAATCATCATATTAGAATGATTTCTGAAGGATCATGTGACACTAAAGACTGGCGTAATGATGCTGAAAATTCAGTTTTGATCACAGGAATAAATTACATTTTAAAATATATTTATATATATATAAAAAAATATATATATTTTTTTATTTTTTAAAATACTGATTTAACTGTAATGTTAAATGATACAATAAATGCAGCCTGGGTGAGCAAAACAAACCCCTAATAATCTCACATGAATCTACTCTAGAGTTTCATGAACTGAGATCAGATTTGGCTCAAACATTTCTCAACAAATTCGTCCAAGATCAAATAATCTGAGCTGCTATTCACAATCATTTTTTACTGTATATGTCAATTATTTTTTCTACTTCTTTTTTATTATTTCTTCTTAGGAATTTTAGACGCAACATCTGAGATGAAGTTGATCCCAGCTGACAAAAATATGTTCTAAGAATATTTTGCTAACGTTCCCATTAAATTATGGAAACATTATTTCTGAATGTTGTCAGAATGTTCAAAATGTCCATTTTATGTTTTTTTTTTTGTTTTGTTTTTTTAAATATTCCTTTCTTGTTTATGCAAAGGTTAGCAAAAACATTAATAAATAAATAAGGGAATGGTTAATTTTCTCATTTTACAAATATTATGAGAATGTTACTCTTTTGAATGTTGAACATTGTGAAACAAGTGTGAACATGATGAACGTTTAAAACGTTTCATGATAAGGTTTTGAGAAAATTAGTAAAGACCAAATTTGAACAAACATTAATGTACTGGACAAACGTTTGTTCAACTTTGAGATAAACTTGCAAGAACATTAACCAACGTTCCCTGTTAGCTGGGATACTTTAAATGAAACAAAATAACAACCTACTGAATTACTGAGAAATATTGTTGTCTGAAATTATGAATATTTTCTGTGCTTGTCTTATGGTGGTAACATCTGCATAGTGTGCATCTGTAAATTGGGGCAGAATTGAAATATATATGTTTTCCTATGAGTCTCATGTCTGATCAATGTCTTTGGTCTCTCTGGCTGAGGAGAGCGAAACTGTCTCTTGAAACAAGAGCTGAAATTATGAATGCAATTAGCATGTTAAGAAGTCAATTAATATCAATATCTGTCAAATTATGCGTTGGATGAAGAATTTTGCAAACTTTATATGAACGTTACTTTTGAATGTTTTCTGAACATTCTGAAACTAGTGGCATTTAAAAAAAAAAAAAAAACGTTAGATGAACGTCCAACTAAAACATTTGAGGAAAAGCGTTCCATGAACAATGTTGTGAGCGAACAATTTGTTAACATTACTGGGAGACCATTTGCTCATTACGTAAAAAAAAACAAACAAAAAAAAAAAAACCTGTTGCCAGAATGTTAGTCAAAGTTCTGAGTATGTTCCCTGTTAGCTGGGTTCTCCTCCTGACATCTCATCTGCAGGCCCACATTTGCTGTGAACGTGTGAGGGGTTAAAAGAACAGTTTGTGCCTTCATATATTAGTGGAGCGATCAGTCTGTCAGACCATCTGTAGGAACATTTTCTTCTGGTTATGTAGAGCTGTTTCTGTATCTTTGACAAGTCTTGGTAGTAAAAAAAAAAAAAATCTGTACAGTATTACGAATATATTCCTACCTTTGTGAGAAGACACTTCCTCGGTGTGCTGACCTCTCTTGTCCTTGGCTGTAAATCTTTGTATCAGCTTATGTGTTAAAGGAAGTGTTCTCCAATTATGTTGTCCAGAGGTCAAAGGGATTCTGTCTGGAAACCATGTCCGAGGTCAAAGATTAACTTGAACTCACGACAATGTGTTTTCTGGATTTCTACTGCGGAATTGGGTTTATTTCACCTATATGAGACCTTGACTTTTTGTAGAGGTGTTTTGGTTTCAATAATAGGTTTAGGTGTCATTCATTGGCAGTTGTAAAAGAGGAGAAATTTATTGTGCATAGGGTGTGCTTTCATATCTCTGGGGACTTGAAGGAGTTTTCAGTTATGATTCATTGAAGTATCAGCTTTGTCTCTGATGTATTTGCTTAGGAGAAATTAAAAAGTAGACTCAAATGAGACATGCTAACAAAGAGTGTAGAGATTAAGTTAGTGCAGATTGGTTGAGCTTCTGTTTATGTTCGCTGATCAATGTTTATATGTGAATAAAAGCTTAAATTCAATCTGTTCATCATATTAAGCGATCGTGTTTCTTCAGAATATTTGGACTAAACCACCCTATTCATATGGATTAGTTTTACGATCTCTTTATGAACTTTTTGAAGCGTCAAAATGGCAATTGTCTTGCTGTCTATGGAGGGGCAGACATGTCTGAGACTTAATTGAAAATATCGTTATATCTTAATCTTTATATCTTAATATCTTTATCTTATTTGTGTTCCAAAGATGACCGAAAAGTTTTCCGACAAGTAACAAAACTCAACCCGCGGAAGCCCAGTTCCACTGGAAAAGCACGGGCTTGGCAACCCTGACGTGAGGTAAAAAATTGATAAATTGGAAATGTAAATCATTTTATTTTCTTAAAGGAGAGATATATCTGCGGAAAAAGCACCGGTACAAATGCAATTGCATTGTCATATTGTGCACACAACAGTTTCCCCAGAGATGTCTGTAGTTCTTTTGACAGATGTCACACCAGTTCTCCTTGAATTAAACCATCACAGGTAGCTGGTATCTAATTCTTCATGCCACTATATTTAAAAATGTATGCTCACGTGTCAAAGACATCATCATACATCATGTTAGCTGTACTGAAAAATACCTAATAGTGCATTCATGTGACACCTCTGCTGACAAAACAGCCTGTGGTTTTTCAAAGCGTTTGCACATTCACCTCAGCGATTTTTGCTGAGTGTTCCCGTAGCGTTATCCCCCAGGGTGACTGATGAAAACGCCAGCTCTCTGCAAATTTCCCAAACGTGGGCACACCTTGTGACAAATCCAATTCTTCATGTAATGCATCAGCGATACAAAGGCAAACATATCAACTTTTAATCTTTACCTGCATGCGTTTTGTTTCTGCCAAATTTAGGAGGGGCTCTTGATGTATTACGCATGCCATTGTAAGTGTTATGTGACGAGAGAAACGGAGAGCGAGGAATAAAAGACTGGAGTTCACTTTCAGATGGAACTTTTCATTTGACAAATTCATGTTAACCTCCATGTGGAGTTGAAAATTATAATTATCATAGAGAAATAAATGTATGTTATCACATTCCACAAAAAAATGGTGCACTTTAATGTCATATTTTTTTGTAAGGCATTTGAGGGACAAATCCCATATGTTTTTGTAGTGACAAATAATAGATATGTTAGATATGAAACTAAATATATATAATTATTATTGCTAATTTGTAATTGTATTTATCTAAACTATGGTTTTATATATGAAGAGTTCAGATGCAAAAGCCTCTAAGTGCCATCTGAAATTTTCTTCTAGAATGATCATTTTTATCAAGCTCGTATATTTCACTTAAATGACAATTAATAAGTAATTTTCATTGCCATGTAAGTGAATTTACTGAACTTAAATATACGAGCTTGATAAAAGTGATCATTCAGATGGCACTTAGAGGCTTTTGCATCTGAACTCTTCATATATATATACATATAGTGTGTGTATGTGTGTGTATATATATATATATATATATATATATATATATATATATATATATATATATATATATATATATATATATATATATATATATATATATATATATATATATATATATATACACACTCACCTAAAGGATTATTAGGAACACCATACTAATACTGTGTTTGACCCCCTTTCGCCTTCAGAACTGCCTTAATTCTACGTGGCATTGATTCAACAAGGTGCTGAAAGCATTCTTTAGAAATGTTGGCCCATATTGATAGGATAGCATCTTGCAGTTGATGGAGATTTGTGGGATGCACATCCAGGGCACGAAGCTCCCGTTCCACCACATCCCAAAGATGCTCTATTGGGTTGAGATCTGGTGACTGTGGGGGCCATTTTAGTACAGTGAACTCATTGTCATGTTCAAGAAACCAATTTGAAATGATTCGAGCTTTGTGACATGGTGCATTATCCTGCTGGAAGTAGCCATCAGAGGATGGGTACATGGTGGTCATAAAGGGATGGACATGGTCAGAAACAATGCTCAGGTAGGCCGTGGCATTTAAACGATGCCCAATTGGCACTAAGGGGCCTAAAGTGTGCCAAGAAAACATCCCCCACACCATTACACCACCACCACCAGCCTGCACAGTGGTAACAAGGCATGATGGATCCATGTTCTCATTCTGTTTACGCCAAATTCTGACTCTACCATCTGAATGTCTCAACAGAAATCAAGACTCATCAGACCAGGCAACATTTTTCCAGTCTTCAACTGTCCAATTTTGGTGAGCTTGTGCAAATTGTAGCCTCTTTTTCCTATTTGTAGTGGAGATGAGTGGTACCCGGTGGGGTCTTCTGCTGTTGTAGCCCATCCGCCTCAAGGTTGTGCGTGTTGTGGCTTCACAAATGCTTTGCTGCATACCTCGGTTGTAACGAGTGGTTATTTCAGGCAAAGTTGCTCTTCTATCAGCTTGAATCAGTCGGCCCATTCTCCTCTGACCTCTAGCATCAACAAGGCCTTTTCGCCCACAGGACTGCCGCATACTGGGTGTTTTTCCCTTTTCACACCATTCTTTGTAAACCCTAGAAATGGTTGTGCGTGAAAATCCCAGTAACTGAGCAGATTGTGAAATACTCAGACCGGCCCGTCTGGCACCAACAACCATGCCACGCTCAAAATTGCTTAAATCACCTTTCTTTCCCATTCTGACATTCAGTTTGGAGTTCAGGAGATTGTCTTGACCAGGACCACACCCCTAAATGCATTGAAGCAACTGCCATGTGATTGGTTGATTAGATAATTGCATTAATGAGAAATTGAACAGGTGTTCCTAATAATCCTTTAGGTGAGTGTATATTGCTATAGATTTGAAAATGTTTCTGGCAGTGCAGCCTTTATTGTTATATTTTTTATAATTTATCTAAAACACTACATTTAGTTTAGTTTAAAGTGAGAAGTATAAATATTGGACCAATCACTAAACATTTGATGTTTAAGCGACAAATGCATGAATTTAATTGTATGTAGTGTAGATGTTTGTAAAGTATGAATTATAAACAAGAGACATTTGCATCTAATTAAATGGCATCCAGACATTTTTAAAAGTCCAAATATGCACCCCCAAAGTTAACAGCAAACAATTAAGCAAAAACATACCCTGTTGGAGAGATTGTGGTGAATTGAATGCGGGTCATGCACATGTGTTTTGGAAATGCGATAAAATAACACAGTTCTGGATTATGATACATGATTCATTACAGAAAATACTGGGCTATAAGATTCCTATGACTTGTACAGTACTGTATTTGTGTAACCTATATGAAGGGAATGTACAGCCATCGGACAGATATTTGGTTAAGATCCTGTTAATAGCTGGAAAAAAAGCTATCACAAAAAAATGGGGTAAACAGGACTCTCCTACTCAGGATCAATGGTTCCAGATCATTGAGGTAATCTATGAGATGGAAAAGTTGACGTACAGATTATGCCTACAGGAAGCTCAATTCGGAGAGAAATGGGAAAAATGGACGGTATTTAAAGAAGAGCGACAAAGACAAGAGGAAAGGCCTACAATTGGCTAAGAAGACTAACTGGTATACTGCAAGAAGACCTCCCCCCCCCCCCCTATAATTTTTTTTTTTTTTTTTTTTTTTTTTTTTCGGTTGTTTTTGTTTTCATCTGCCTTGCTCTTTTGCTTAATTTTATAATATGATGTAAACAATTATTTTCTGTTGTTCCTGCAAAAATATAAAACTTTCAATAAAAAGTAAAGTGACAAAAACAAAAAAGTCCAAATATGCATGAATGTCATTTCACGTAGAAGTTTACAAAGTCTACGCAATGAAAACATCTAATGCAATGATATCCAGGCATTTTTAAGAGTTCAAATAGGTTTGGGAACCACTTTAAATGATAGATAACATCCTAGAATGAAACTCTGCTCTAAAAATAACATTTGACCTGGCATTGGTTCTGATAGTTAGATAGTTCTGCAAAGGCAAATCTAACCAGAATGTTATCGGCTCATAGCGCTGTGAGGGGTCTCGAGAGAAATCATTGTGGTGTCCATGAAGATGTGAAAAAATAGGCATAAATCTAGCTTTACAAATTTGCCAAAATTATTATATGCCTGTTTAACCGAAGGTAATTTGGGTGGGTTTCTCCATCCCCAATGTCACTTCTCTGTGTTTTACGGCCCTGACGAGAACGTCGGTCTCCTCAGCTGTGAACCGCTCCTGGCGTGCGCCTGGCAAATCCGCCGTTATAATAGCAATCCGCCATGGAACAAGTGCGCCTGCTCTTAAAGGGAATGTGAGATGACGCTCTGATTGGTTTATTTCACGTTAGACCCAAACCACACCTATGAGTAATGAAGCTACTTCAGACCAACCCATTTTAGATTTGCGTCGGGATCCACCCACAAATTTACTTGCGTTCCGCGTTTGATACTTGTGTTTCAGATCGTTAAAATAGGGCCCAAAGTGTTTATCCTTGCATTGTGGGAATCCGAAAAGATGCCTTTCATGGAAGTCGTAAACTGCACATGCTCACACCCCGAGCTGTCTTATCTAGTTATTAAAAATGTAGGGGAGACCGGGGACAGTTGTAACAGGGGATGGTTGCAACATGTCATTTTTCTCCAATCAGAAACAAGCTAGAGTGATGACACTCATACTGAACATGCACAGTTAGACCCTCCCCCCACCAAGAAAACGGTAGACATATTCAACATCTGCTTCTGCATTTATTGAACAAAACTTGTTTTGGAGGTATGAAAGTAAATTTTTTCATTAGATATATTTTTGTCATACTGTCCTGAAATTTTGTATGAATTAATCAAAACTTACTTAGTTTGAATTATTGTTTTGTTGACTTCTAAGTGACATGGTTAGCATGTGTCAAAGTCAGTGTGTCTAGCAGGAGTATGATGTTCTGTCATGGCTGATAGGGTCGGGGACGGTTGCAACAAATTATAAATTGCATGTTTAATAAAAGTTTGTTGCATTGCAAATTGTTCAATTCTTCCTGTCTGACACTGAAATATGGAGGGATTAAATAGAATCTGTAATTCCTGCACACTGAATCTATGTAGGCCTATGTTCTACACATGAACAAACAAAACTCAATAACCGTTATTTGATAAATATGACTAAATAAATAAATAATAGGCTACAATAATATTATTGAAATAAATAATACTATAATATTATAGTAGGCCTAAAACAGTTAATATTTTCAGAATTATATGCTCACTGAGACAAAAAGCTTAAGTTAATTAATGAAATTTAAGGTATTTTTAATCATGTTGCAACCGTCCCTGGGTTGTGTTGCAACCGTCCCCTGGGTCGGGGTCAGTTGCAACATCTGACTTCTTCCATTCAAATAAATACTGTGAACGATATGTCATATATAATCATCTTTAAATGGTATGGGTAATTAGCAGACAGATGCAAGTTTAATATATACAAATTTGGTTGGTCTAGTCCAAATAGTCTCTGAGTAATTGAGAGAAATGCAAAAAGTGTTGCAACTGTCCCCGGTCTCCCCTACTGTACTTTTTGTACATTTTCGCTATGGGTGTGTGTATGTTGTGGAACAAAACACCGAAGAATAGTCAAGTTTTGTTTACCACAGGCTATATTTTACACATAAATCGAACAACCCAATTATAAAACACCAAAGGAATATCTCGAAGGAACCAGCGGCGGATCAGTCTTCCGGGTTCTGACATCAAACCTGCACCAATGATACACATTTGTTTTCTTTCTCAATTTTTTCACGTTCATGTGAGCCATAAGCGACTGTTTACGAGGATACTCGCCGAGACGGTCATTTTGATATAATTTTGCATGCGTGTCTGTTCAAGCACTAATAGACGTGAGAGAGAATGGAATTCTCAGTGTTTGCGTTCTGTCTGTGTTGCTCTGTGTCTTCTTGCACTCAAATGGTTTTAAATTTCTTGAATATTTAAACTGACGTGACCTAAAACACATGCTAATGATAAATTTTCGCTCTATAATGGTTCAACTTGGCAATTAATCCCAGAATCACGTGCGTTTCGAACCATGATGCCTGGTCCATACGGATCAACTGCAATCCCTATTCTTGACATCACACATCCTGCGATGTGACAATCGTGGATGCACACATTGCGATAGCGATGCTAAAACGATGTCATGCAGTCCTAGAAAAAAGGCAATCAAAAAAGTGTCCTGCTACCGGGACACAGCTGGTGAACAGGCTATGTAATGCGAAGCAGCTTCTTATTAGCATTTTACGCCATGTCCCTATTTAATATACACAACACCAACTATGTCCCCACATTTAGATTTTCCCTTTGCCTTCTAAAAAAATGAACCGAACAAACATGTGCTTTTAATAGCATTGCTTCAGGCATGTTTTTGCAGCTATTTTGTCAAATTTAACAACCATGAATTTGCATCTGTGGTGTTTTTAATATGAGTTTTGACACACACACAACTATCAGTATTTTGAGCCTTTTGCAGCTTTACGAGTCAAAATATAACACTTCAGATGAGAATGATGTTTTTGTATGACCTTACAGCTGTTGTGAATGCCTCAACGCTGACAGCTATTAAATGAATTGCAGGGTAGAAGACTGAATTTAAAAACTTTCAGTGCAAGAAGCAAAACCCTCAATCAAAATATATATGATTTTGAAATATTTTTCTTGTAACTTTTAGTAGGATTTTTCAGTGTATGTGTGCCCATGTATTTTATTTCACAACTCTCAAGTCTTTTTTAGTGACTTTCACATATTTCGGTTTTTCATGTTTATTGGCCGACCGCTACGTTTCATCAGAACTGTAAAGCGTAAATGCATTTCCACACAGCTCGCAGTCTTCCGGGAGAAAAAAGCACTGTACCGTATATATTCCAAATGCAATCCATTCAGAATATGTTGAATGCTTTGAATTCTAGGCCGTGTAAAATGCTATTCCATTTTTTTTTGTTTGTTTGTTTGTCCGTTCTGTTGGCTGCTAACAGTGCATCCTACATAGTGTGCTTAAGCCTACTCATTATTACATGCTTTTTTTGTTCACCCTACATTGCTTCCTGACAAAACAGTGACGCTAACATTTGTCCTACAATTCCTGCCAGTATTTGAAAGTATCAGGCAAAATGTATTTCTAAATATAAGTGAAAGATGATTGCTGTGAAGATTACATATTTGTTATGAAGAAACTGCAGCCAACCTCTGACAACTTGGAACTCCACATCTTCTAGTGCACCAGCAAAAAAACTGGAAAACAATCGCAATTGCATATTTATGAGAGTAGAACATACCAATGTAAGTAAAGGTTACTTAGTAATTAGTCTCATGTGAATTGGACAATATGTAGCATTTAGCCAAATAAATACACAAAACCTTCACCTTGGCAGAACTTACTAACTTTCACTGATATTAGGATGCTGACTCTGATAATGAGAGACTTCGCTAAAGACCAGACTTCAGCACTATTGTTTTAATGAGCTTATTTTACCTAAAAAGCATTTCCATTAGAGTGAGGTTAGTAGAAATGACTAAATGCACTGAAACGTACATAAAAAGTTATATTTACAGAACTGAATTTTTCTGTTTAGAGGTCAAATATGCACAGCAAATGATGATAAATATGTTTACTAAAATTATTTTATTAGTCAAACTGAACAGATGCTGAAACATTTTTTTTTTTTTTTATTGGCAGATGAAGCCATATTATTTATTTATCTGCCAATGGAAAAAAAAAAGTTATTTTGTCAATAAAAGTCTTAATTTATTAAAACAATAACAACAAAAAATCCAACTGACCCCAGTTTTTGATCGTTAGTGTATATGACTTGAGATGTTTAAAAATGTATATGTATAGTAATTGGTTAGAATTGGATAAATCAATTCTGTAAAATTGTTGTTCATTGTTAGTTCATAATAGCTAATGCATTGGTAACACTTTACAATAAGGTTCGTTATAGTTAACATTAGTTAACTCCCACTAAACATTGGACGTCGGATAGACGTGCAGATCATGTCTATATTGGGTCCGTTTTGGACGTCCAACCATGACCCAACTTGGACGTCATATTGACGTTCAACATTGGACCTTTGAACTGGGTAATTTTTTTGGCCGTCATTTGGACGTCTATGACAGGTGCAGGAAATTTACATGAATATATATATTTTTTTTATTTACAAATTTCAACATTGTTATTATCAACATGATTAATACATATGAATACAGATTATTTATAATTATTTAAGATCATTTTCCAAAAACTCTATTTGTTCGTCTCAGCATCAGGTGATAACTGGAGACACGTACAAAGGTGTGTCAAACAGTAGAGTGTTGGCGCTTGCAATGTCAAGATCACGGGTTCGATTGCCAGGGAAAGCAAGAACTGACTGTGTGTGTGTGTGTGTGTGTGTGTGTGTGTGTGTGTGTGTGTGTGTGTGTGTGTGTGTGTGTGTGTGTGTGTGTGTGTGTCTGCCTGTTGTCTCACGAGGAGAAGCCGCTGTTTTGTTTGAGGAGAAAGTTATTGAAGAGTGTGTGAGAGAGCGCACTGAGTGCGATTATTGTTTGGAAAAGACTTCTCTAATAAAACACACGATCCGCAAGCCGACCCCATCTCCTTCCTTCTTTCCACAAACAAACTTTTGTGGACAGATGTCAACATTAGACGTGCGGAAGACGTCGAAAAAATACGTCGCCTGGCGTCACAAAACAACCCCTTACATGAAAAAGACGTCACTCCGACATCATATTGCGCAGTGGGCTACATTAGTTAACATGAACTAATGAACTGCACGTATACAGAATTTATTAATCTTTGTTCATTTTAATTCCAACATTTACTAATACTTTATTAAAATCTTGTTAACATCAGTTAATGCACTGTGAACGAACATGAACTAACAATGAACAGCTGTATTTTTATTAACTAATGTTAACAAAGATTAACAAATACAGTTACAAATGGAATGCTCATGGTTAGGTCATGTTAGTTAATACATTAATGAACCTTATTTTAAAGTGTTGCCAATGCATTATTGTAGTGTTACCTGTTTTTGTAAAATATTTTTGGCTAAGCTCTATCCCAGGGATGGGCAACTTCGGTCCTGGAGGGCCACTGTCCTACAGAGTTTAGCTTCAACCCTAATCAAACACACCTGAACAAGCTAATCAAGGTCCTCAGGATTACTAGAAAATTTGATTCAGGTGATTTTTTTCAGGGTTGGAGCAAAACTCTGTAGGACAGTGGCCCTCCAGGACCGAAGTTGCCCATCCCTGCTCTATCCTAACAAGAGTGCTTTACATTTTGAGTTACTTTTTTTTTACACGTTAAGTTCTTAATGTTAAACTTCCGAGTAACACACTGACACATGAATTGACCTCATCTTAACCAACCCAAGTCTGCCATTTTAAAGTCTAGCATTTTAAAGAGTGAGTTTTCGGTGCAGCCTTATCATTAAACAAGCCGGGCCTTTGATCGCTGCTCTGGGATCAGGGAGTTAAGAATCAAAGCAATCCTGCAGAAAACCTCCTTCATGTGTTCTAGACTCGATGTGGTGAGATGACAGACCCAGATTCTTCCCCAGGCCTCCGGCCGCACTGATCTTCAGTACATCACAGAACGCGTCTCGCTGTCTGCGCCGAGACTAATGCAGACGGTTGTTAGGTTTGAGTCTGTGACACCAGTGACCCCTCTGGCCTTCTCTGCTGTCCTGGTTACACAGACCTGCAGCGTGAGGCCATTCTGTCAGTCTGTGTCAGCAGCGCTAAATAACGCTCTCTGGGGGCCTGGATCAGACGGAGACTCAATACCTGTGTGTGTGGAGAAGACATGAGAAACCATTGACCACAAGGCTTGAAGATGCAGGGAGGCTGGGGTAATTATCAAAAAGGCTGTATTTCAGTAATGCAGTATAGGTTCTAATGCACAAATGCTTTTTTCTCACAGTGGTTTTGTGTGTTGGTTTCAATCAAATGTCACATTTGTCAATCAATTCCTCTGCCTCCACCACATAATTTTTTCTGTAATATGAAGAAGCTTTTCACCAATTTTATTTGGGCAAATCGACGTCCCAGACTGAGGCTCTCTCTTTTGTATTTACCATATGAGAGGGGAGGGTTGCAGTTGCCTAATCTTAAGTGGTACTACTGGGCAGCTCAGCTAAGAGCAGCAATGTTTTGGTTTACAAATGATAATTCTATCCCTTGGGTACAGATGGAGGCGAGCACAACTCAAAAATTGCCGTTGAATTTGTATCTGTATTCAGCACCCCTGCCCAAACTGAAAAAAGCCACTTCCAACCCCTTTGTTAAAAATACTATTGTGGTATGGTATGACGTTTTGAAACATATTGGACAGATTCCACAATTATCACAATTTACCCCTATTTGGGGAAACACTATGTTTACACCAGGGACACATGATGGTGGCTTTAAAATCTGGGCATCAAAAGGCTTGAACAAGGTGGCAGATTTATTTAGCAATGAAACTATGCTCAATTTTCAGGAATTAAGACAAAAGTTTGATTTGCCTAAAACCCATTTTTTTAAATATCTTCAAATTAGGAATTTTATCAATAAAACACAGCATTTTCTTCTCTTACCAGAGCTGTCCCCTTTGGAAAAAATTACTCTAAATCACCTTAATGGTGCTAGGCAAGTTTCCTTGTTTTATAAACTTATCTGCACTAACTGTAAAGAAAATACAGAGAAAAAACGTTTGGCTTGGTGTCAAGATATAAGTGAGAATATAACTGAAGATGAATGGCAGAGTATCTGCTTAAAGGCCCAAACCCAGACAATTAATACCAGGTTTAAACTTCTGCAGTACAAGTGGATAATGAGAGTATACATAACTCCAGAATTGCTTCATAAATTTAATCCCAACATTCCCAATCAATGTATAAAATGTAACCTAGATATTGGAACTTTATATCATTGCTTATGGAAGTGCCCTCAAGTTCAACTTTTTTGGGAAAAGGTATTGGACTTCTTGTCTCTGGTGGTGAAACAGAATATCCCCAAATGTCCTAAACTGTGTATATTTAATATTTTCCCTGTAACTTGCTCTTTAACTAACTCTAGTAAGAAAATGTTGACTTTCTGTTTATTACAAGCAAAACTTGTAGTGGCTCGTTATTGGAAAAACACAGAAATCCCTAATATTAAACAATGGTTACAGGAATTGTCTGCTTGTTTGGCTCTGGAGAAACTCACATACATTGTTAAGGGAAAACCTGGAAAATTTTTCAAAGTATGGAACCCCTTTATAGAATTTTTGAAGGAAGCTGAACCAAATAGTTTATTTTCTGTGTAACCAGATATAACATTCACCATGTTATGATTAATGTACCATTGTCTTGACGCTTGTATAGTATAGATGTTTGTTTATTTTATTTATTATTTATTTTCTATTATTTTATTATTATTTTACTGTAATTATGTATTTTTATTTATATATTTTCCTGTGTTTGTTTTAATGTAAATGCTTAAAAATCAATAAATACAATGTTGAAAAAAAAAAAAAAATGTCACATTTGTACTGGGCTAAGTTGTCACATAAATTCTGTATGTATATTAATCACAATTTCTGTTGGCTAAAACATTGTTTTGTTTTCTTTGTAAAATTGATATGAAAACTTGACATTTTTGAAATTTTATAAAACATTTGGTGCTTTATAATAGCCTGTAATAGGATAATTCCTTTGTAATAATTCATGCATAATTCACATAGTGTGACAACAGTGTAACTGGGGCATGTTGTCACAAAAGGGTTAGTTCATCCCGGAATGAAAATTCTGTCATTAATTACTCATCCTCATGTTGTTCCAAACCCGTAAGACTTTCGTTCATCTTCGGAACACAAATGAAGATATTTTTTATGAAATCTGAGAGCTCCATTGACAGCTACACAACTACCACTTTCAAGTCCCAGAAATATAATAAAGACATCATTAAAGTAATTCATATGACTCAGTGGTTTAAACTCAATTTTATGAATTAAAGTGCTTTGTTTGTGCAAAAAAACAAACATAATTTACCACTTTTTTTACTAAATATTAATCTTAAGTGTTGTGTTGATGCAAGAGCAGACGTATAGTTGCGAACATTGTTATTTTACGAACGCATTGGTGTATCATTGCGAAACTCGGTATGTGTCTTCGGTACCATGCCCTTAAGGTATTTAAAAAGCTTCTGGGCAGCGCCACCTTGTTTTATGCAGAAAAAATATTCTTACATTACATACCTTGGGTCGCTATAGCGACCCTATACACTTTTTACAATAAACTGAAAAACAGGGATTCTTATATATTTTTCTTTTATTTTGTCTATAATGAATAGATTGAAGAGTGCTAAGAAGTCTAACTTTAAAAAAAAAAATAATAATAATAAATTAATGGGGGGGGGGGGGGGGATATGCATTAAAGCGTTAAAGAGGTGGTATGATACCCTTTTCACAAGATGTAAAATAAGTCTTTGATGTCCCCAGAGTGTTATGTGAAGTTTTAGCTCAAAATACCCCACAGATATTTTTATATAGCATGTTAAAATTGCCACTTTTTGAGGGTGAGCAAAAACGCATAATTTTTGTGTCTGTTCCTTTAAATGCAAATGAGCTGCTGCTCCCAGCACAGAGGGCAGAGCTTAGAGCGGGGTTTATGTAAATTGTTGGGTTCATGATGTCACTAACCCGCGAGGAATGTTGTGTAGTCTCTACCAGCCGTTTGTTGTAATCCATCATTTCTTTAAGATAAAATATCTTCCTTTGCTTTGAACTTTGAGTGTCGTAACTTTGCAGATGTTGTTTATGCTCAAACAGTAACATTACACATTAACTAAAGTTAGATTAATCTTTTTTTTTTTCTTTTTTTTATTGCTTAGTTTCAATAAATGCTTGTTTTGGACTGGAGAGGAAGTTGTGTCCTCTGAAACGTACAGTATGTGTTGATAGTAGACTATGAATGACCTTTACGCCCTTTAATTCAAGAGTGTCCTTTAAATTTGTGTTACTCTCACGCTGAGAGATAACGCATTACACCCAGTCACTTGTGTGAGTGAGATCTGATGAATATTTTACCAGCTTGTTTGATGAAGTATGATCACTTCCAATATCCGGTCAATTATTGTGCTATGAGCCAATCATATTGTTGATCCTTTTTTAAACTATTCAGATATGCTCAATTATGATCGCGCTAATGTGATGTGACGTGTGAATGTGTCCGGAGTCTAATACGCCGTATAGTAGCAGGAAACAGAGTCAAGTTTTTAAAGGGAGATAAATGGATGTTGTTATGTCTGACAATCAAGCCCGTGGTCCCCCTGGTGCTGTGTCAACATTGATTTAACGCAAGGCGAAATGTCCTGATTATGTAAAACCAATGTGAAAAGCTGGTGCTATTTATAAACACAGTGCACATCATCACACATCATCGCAGAGACTAGACAAGGAAGGAGGTTGCGTCAAATAAGCCTGTGGGAGGAGGGATTGGTCAGGCCTGAATCCCTGTATCCATCGCCATGGTGATAAACATCGCATTCCAGACAACCAGCTGCATATTTACATAATCAAATGATAGCCTGATGAGGGGAAATTGCAAGACAAACAATAATGCAATCGAGGACGGCAAAGTAATCACCAGGTGGATGAGCTTGACCTTTGGCGTTTTGTTTTATCCCCCTTTCTCACACAAAAAAAAACAAAAACATGCTCATCTTGCATGAAATGAATGCAATGAGTTTAAAATGCATTAAAGTTTGTGTTTCTAGGTGTTTTTGATTAATGACTCCTTAAGGACGGAGGAAATGATATGCATTTATAATGCATGAGAGTATAATGAAACGAACTGGTGAATCTCATGAAATTGTGTCCAGTTCACATTTCACTACATCTATATGTTGCATCTTGTGTATATTGAAATGTTAAATTTAATTCATTTATATATTTATCATTTATACATTTATATATACATTTTGCATATAAAATCATATATATATAAATATATGCATACATGGATTATATATATATATCTATATATATATATCTATATATATCTTCTCTTTAATTTAGATTTTTAAGAAGTAGATTTAAAAATTTGATTCTCAGAAATTAAAATAATAATAATAATCCTCTCGTACATCACCCATGTACATTTGGTTATTGGCCCTGACGCCAGAGTCCTTTTAACTTGACATAGGTTAAGTTCACTCAGACTGACTGATTTAACCCATAGGAACATCTGGTGGGTTTTCATCATGGTTAACCAGCTCTGCTCCTTCATAACCTCCAATTACAAAACCTTTCGTTAGGTTAATGGACAAAACCTACATCGAACAAGATAATTACATTACTGCATGGTCATTAAAAGATAATCACACATATTACACTAATTACCATTAAAATCACTCAAGAGAATGAATATTTAGAATTTTAAGTGTGCAAAATTGGACCATGCATGTTATCTGTTTTGTACCATAAAAATCTTTTGATATTTTAGTCGTATTTGCATTTAAATCCATTTAATTGGATTTAGATTGGATTATTGTATGGATGCCTTTACGTTTTGAATTAACTATAAATAGCCTGCGGAATTATATTATGAATTTATTGAAATGCCTATACAATATGGAAATAGCCAAGTGTTCTTTTTTCTTGCTCTTTTTCCATCCATTTGTTCGATTTTATGAGGTCACAGGCAAGTATCATTGAAGATTAAGATAAAGACGGAGCACTAAATTTTCCTTTCCTATTTTATCTGATGGTTATAAGTGTGTACACTGCAGATGACTTGGCTGCAATGCCTACTAAGAGGTTTTGAAGGTCAGCAGTGTTCTCAGATGTAGATGAAGCACTCATCATTTTTATTGACAGATTCAAAATGACTTAGGTTTTCTTTTTTTCTTTTTCTTTTCTGTCTATTGCCTTTCAAAAAACGTCCTGCCAAATTTTCATCAAGTCTGGAAAGTTAAACCACTGGAGGCTACAGACAAGTTGCAATTTCACTTACCTTAATGGAGCTTTTAAAATCATACTGGTGGTTATGATCTAATAAACAACTTTAAAACCTTGATTAAATTTCCTCTACATCCCATTTACATTTCATTACAAAATCAGCCAGTGATTTAGGACTGCAATTTTGAGGTAATATACGTGAAAATTTATATTCACATGGGGGAGAAAAAGCTGAGCCTTAGAAATTGCAGTCTAGAGTGTCTGGGTTGTCCACAGTGCTTGGAGAAACTGCATTTAAAATGCCGCAAGATGCTGTGCAGCTGCACAGAGTAGGCTGTGCATATATCCACGCTAGACCAGCTGGGGAAACTCAAATTATTCAAGTTAATAGTACACTTGAACTTAGTTTACCAAACTGTTTTTATTGCATCAGATCAAGCCTAACAAAAATGCAAACCAAGTGGCATTGAATGTTGAAATACTTTGTCATACTGAGAAACTTTTTATTTTTTATTTTTTTATTTTTATGTGAAACAATTTGCTTTTGCTGTATTAAATGGATTAAAAAAAAAAAAAAAAAAAATGGGCTTAGTTTGTTTTAGTTTTGTAATCTAATGCAATGACTTATATATTATATTATATTATATTATATTATATTATATTATATTATATTATATTATATTATATTATATTATATTATACACTCTCAGAAAAAAGGTACAAAAGCTGTCACTGTGGTGGTACCTTTTCAAAAGGTACACCTTTGTACCTAAAGAGTGCATTTTAGTCCCTCAAAGGTACATATTGGTACCATAAGTGTACATATTAGTACCTAAATGGTACATATTAGAACCCTTTTGAAGGGTATTGTCCCAGTGACAGCTTTTGTAAAAAAAATTCTGAGAGTGTATTATATTATATTATATTATATTATATTATATTATATTATATTATATTATATTATATTATATTATATTATATTATATTATATTATATTATTATACTATAACAATAGTATTATATTTAACCACGCCACCAACTTTTATTTTGTCAGACAAACTCTATTTTAAAGGCTGATTGAACTATCGAATGTAGAAAAGTTGACATTACATAAAATATTAAGTAAAGTAACATTTCTGGCCAATTAGCTTGAGCAACTTTAAAATGTCAATTTTGTTGATTGTAACGGTCACCAGCTGGAGTGCCCTTGAGGGCCACCAGAGGACACTTCACATCAGACTATTATCATTCCCTCACAAACTACATTTCCCATAATCCTTTGCACAGACTAATCAGCCATGATCACATTCACCTGTATGTCATTACCTTGTTTAGCTTACCCCATATAAGCCTGGTGTTCACATTCATTCCCTGCGAAGTCTTGTTAGTTGTTTACACAGCATTTCTGAGCGTTTCCACTGTTTTCCATGTTCCTGGTTTTCCCGTTTCTGTCTCACCCTCTGGATTTGTTTGTTTGACTGGACTGATTTACTGTGCTTTGACCTCTTGCCTCTTTTCACCTACGATTGTGGTTTACCCTCTCAATAAAACTGCATTTGGATCCTCAACCTTCTCCTCTCAGAGCAGTACGTGACAGTGATGGGCCAACTAAGTTTGCTCAGTTTGAACACTGTTGGTGCACTTGCATAATTTTTATATTTTTGGTTAAAGCATGGGGGATTATGTTGACAAATATTTGTTATTCAGAAATAATAAATGTTTTATTTAAGTGTAATCTTGTTGTAAAAGTTATGTGAAGTTGCCATTAGAGTGGTTATTGCCTCTTCCAGTGAGATTTATCCTTCATTTCAGCACACATACTCAACATGGTTTGTTTCTAGTAAATGCATGTAATGCATGTATTCAGCCAGTAGGATTTTCCAGCCAAAATTCAACAGTGTGTTTGCAGCTGTGTTTAACGGCACATGTAAAGTTATTTCACTTGCGGTCACACAGTCACTCAGTGCCATGACAGCTGTTCTCTGCCTTTTTACTGGCATATCTGCTTTCTCAGCCAAATGCATTGGACGGCCTGGGCTTGTGAATATGATGCACTAATGACAGGGTCGTGTTTGATTTACAAGTCCTCTCTCCAGAGATGGTCTGTGGTACTGTTCTGAGAGCCTGTGGAGAAATGAAGTATGGTTTTGTTCTTTCTTCCTCTGATTGGCAAGCTTTGTACAGGGTGGAATTTGAATTAGAGGACTACTACAATCAGTGCAGGGAAATATATTGGATTTCGTGATCTGGAAGCAACTCTAATGTTTTCTTTAAAGCTGAATTAATTTCTTGGTACCACTATTGCCACTGGTGTAAGAAAGATATTGTAATGGTATAAAAAGAAGTCGCTTATACTCACTGGATTTATTTGATCAAAATACAGTAAAAACAGCAATGTTGTGCAATTTTCTGTTTAAATATTTTTATTAAGTAATTTATTCCTGTGATCAAAGCTGAATTTTCAGCATCATTACTTCAGTCTTCAGTCACATGATCCTTCAGAAATCATCCTAATATGCTGATTTGCTGCTCAACAAACTTTTATTATTGCTATCAATGTAGAAAACAGTAGTAATTGTTTTAAACTACTGTATTTTCTCGAACACTCCCACGTCTTCTATTGGTCAGCCAAACTGATAGTCCTGCCCCAAACTCGTGCAATTCGTTGAGTCAGTGTTGCTGAATCGGGCTGGTCAGACAGAGCAATAGAAATCTATTGACCAATGCCTTACTTGGTATTGCATTAACCTCCAAATTAAGTTTTGGAGTTTTGGTGTATCCAAATTATGAATACACACTTCATATTTAATGCGATGGTTGGGATTTGAAATGATAATTGAGACATTGATTATCAAAGAAAGGCAAAGTATTAAAAAAATTATCATAAAAATTGTGAAATCGTTACGGTGTTAGTGAAGTGGGAAATTGCTTATTATCTTTCATAATTTGCCACCTTCTGCATGGCACAACCTCTGTTTTGGAAAAAAAAAAATATATATTGTCTGTAATGAAGCAATTTCACAAAGATTGCTCTCTATAGACAGATTTATTCCTCAGCACACCAATTAAGGGGTAATGACGCATTGCATTTGGATTAAAAAATAAAATATTACAAAGAAAACATTCCAAAGGCATATACAGACAGATGAATAGTTTTCAAAATATTAAAGCCGTTCTGTATTCCACATAAACATTTCTTTAAAGAAACTCAAATGGGACTTTGTTTAGGCCTGCAGAACAAATCAATAGTGTTGTTGCAGCACTGGTCGTTCCCCCGAGTGGGCTTTACCACAGTTAAATAAGTAAAGATAACCACCTTGCCCCGATCCAGGTAGGGCGGTACACCGGAGCTGGAGCTGCTTAATCACATCTTTCTCAGGTAATCATTGATTGCTTTTATCTTAAAGGGAAAATTCCCAACCTCCTTCTGAGCCCTTAATGAACACTGGTAGAGATATTAAATGAGCTCGACCACTAAGCTCAGAGGCACTGGCTTAATCTAAGAGCTGTGGGCTATCAGCTGCCAGGTACTTTAGCCCATACAAGTCAATTTAGTATGCTAGCACCATGGGAGGCGAATCAATACTAATATGGCAGTCTCTAGAATTATGATTCTAGGTGCATTAGGTAAGTTCTTCTCAGAAACTGTGTTTGCTTTCATGTGAAACTCCTATATATTTTCACATTGAGTGTTCTATATTGTAATTTTTTTAATGGTGGTCACAATTGCATGCATGTTTTTGCATCTCATTGATAGATGTACAGTTTGTTGTTACAGAATGTTGATTAGAGCTGTACATTGGAAAAAAATCAGTAACACTTAAGGGGGTCGCACACCGGACGAGAAGCGCAGCGCCGCGTCGCGCAGCGCCACGTCTTTAAAATTCGAACACATTATTCTCTATCAGTGTACACACACCGGCGGCGCCTTTCGGCGTCTGTCCGTGGCGCCCAGCTACGGCTCAGGAGGGTTTATTCAAAATCCTGCTGCGCCACAGAGCGCCATTTACATAGTTTTATAATAAATGTACATTTATTTGTCTCAAATCGTCGTTAATGTATATACTGACTTCACCCTTTGCTGCAATATACATTTAGTTTGATGTTATCGGATTTTCAGGTGATATTCTCAATTCATTCAGTTAACGGACGCTCTGAGGTAAAGTGTTCAGACTGCAGACTTAGCAACGATTGTATTTAATTGTACAGAACAATCATAACATAGTACAGACATTATCTTAATTCCACAATGTCCTTAAACATAACAATATTATCATTCTAATAACTACTATTAACTAACGAGACACTCTGATTAGCGAGTTAGTAAGTAATAGTGCTCTGTAGAGGTAGTTCACTATTTTATATATATATATATATAGAGAGAGAGAGAGAGAGAGAGAGAGAGAGAGAGAGAGAGAGAGAGAGAGAGAGAGGGAGAGATTTTTTTTTTTTCTCCCAAAAGACTACTAAGACCTACTATACAGGTTCATAATTAATGAGAGTAATGCAAAATGTATAAGTAATTCTAAAGTAAAGATCATGGCAACCTACTAGTAATGACTCCAGTATTCAGTACCAAATCCTTTATAATTGCTAATTATTTGGATCAGTATTCTAAAATGAAAATGTACAGTATGATAACTCCCAAGTAATGGCTGGAATCATGGAAACACTTTATTTTGATGGTCCCTTTTGAACATTCTGTTGAATATAAGTGACTTTGCAAGTACATGTCAACTAACTCTCATTAGAGTATTAGTAGACTGTCTGCTTAATATCTGCTAACACTTTATTGTAATGGTCCTCCAACAGATATTATACGGACTATAAGTAACTTTGCAACTACATGTCAACTTATTCTAACCCTAACCCTACCAATCTATTAATACTCTACTAACACTCTAATGCGAGTTAGTTTATGAAAAAAGTTTCCTAATTCCTCGCACTTGTTCTGTGTCTTCTTTGATTACGTTCCCTGTGTGTATAAGCACTGAATTTCCCTATAGTTCATTGGTCCGTTATTATCGTCAGTCTTTAATGATTATGTTCTCGTTTATATATGCATTCTCCTGTGCTCTTTGTGGATTTAATAAATACTGTTGTGTTCCTACTCCTTCGTCATGCGCTCTTTAAAAATAGCTTCTTGGTTTGTATTGTGTGTGCATGTGTGTGTGTGTGTTCCACATAAAGATGACATCATATGGGTTTGGAACAGCATGATGCTGAATAAATAATGGCAGAGATGTAAAAGTAATCTATTCCTTTAACACTATATTTACATCCAAGTGCTGATATCCTTGCGGAAATGCCAGTCTACTGTAATATGGACTTGATCAGCCTGACTACATTAGGCTACACCAACAACGTAAATTTTTAAGTGTCAGATCAAGTAGAAACTGCTTGTTGAATTTTTCCACACATATATATATCGCATATGATTACACCAAGGTAATTGGCAGCTCACTAGCTGCACGGTTAGGTGTTGCACCAGCATAGCAGATGGCAGATTACTTTCATCCCAGGTAGTGTGAGGAAGTTAATTAGCATTGACTAAAGAATGAGAGAACTTCAGTGAAGTATAGAGATTAGTCAAACGGGAGATTGCTTACCTTGCAAGCAAGCAGCCAATGCATAATGCAGTTCAGCTACATTGAAAAGAATTTTGCATGCATACATAATGCATATTTGCAGGGGTCAACTGTAAATGTAAATTTCTGTCAATGTGGGAATATATTGTTTCTGGAAAGGTAGCACACCCTCTTTTGGTAAATAATCAAACAGGAATGGGAAAGTGCAAATTGAAATGTATGTGAATTGAAAAATTGAATCAATAAATCTTCACATCTTCCCATATTTTTACATTTAGATTACCTTTGGAATCTACTAATTTAGTAGCACTGTTCAATTTAACTTTTAGCATATTTCAAAATTATTATTATTATTATTATTTATTTTTTTATGGATTGACAGTGCTTATATGGGGTTATGAACTTGTATCTTAAGTGTCATTATTTAAAGCCATGTTACACTCATATTTCTTATATTCCATGACTATTAAGCAATATTCAAAAAGCGCATGGGAGATTCATTTTCTCCCTTTTCTAATATCCCACTTTTTATGCTCCATATGAGTTGATACAGCAATATCCCCAAGTTACCTGAAATTACAGTGGTAGGCGTATAGAAATTGATGCGCTCTGATTGTAAACTGCCCACATGTAGGTCCCAGCGCATCTGCCTCCAGCTTCTAGTCATCTACAGTTTTACAAACACTTAAAACTTGCAAACACAAACAACTTCCAACTTTTCAAGGGGTTTCCCTATAGTAAATGTACTATAATTTGCTTTGTATCAGCATTAACAGCACAGTATGATCAGTATATTCAGCACATTTTTTCTTATTTCCAGTACTTTCTTTCTCCATGCAAGGATCTGGATGAGATTTCCCTTACAAAAAAATAAGTATTACTTCAAGTTAATTTTATTAAGTATATTTAAGTAGTTCAAGTATATTCAAGTACACTTTATGTAGTAAGTATATTGATATCAATGTATTAGTAGTATTTCAATTCTTGGGACTAAATTGGCCCACTTTTTAGTGTATAAATGTACAGTATACTTTTAAGTATACTTTGTGTAACGGTAGTAAACTTTGAGTGCACAACTAGTTTACAACTACTTTGTTCATTTGTACTGTTACTACACATTAAGTCATACTGATGGTTTACTAGTTAAATACTTGTAGCACATGAAAGTACACTTTGAAGTATGCTCTCTAGTTCTGTAGTTTTACACTGCAAGTATACTTGTACGTTGTTTTTTAAGTGACTTTAGCATCATATTTATATTACAATATTTTCAAACAATGTAAGTTTATAAGACACTATGTACAAAGTGAAAAAAGTATTTAATAGGCTAATTAATCAAAAGAGTAAACACAACTACAAGTCAATTATACTTTATATTTTTAAGTACAACAGGCACAGGCCAAATGTACTTGACTCTTCTGTCAGTATAAGTCAAGTATACTTAAGTGTAATTTTAAGTATATTTCTGACAAAAGTAGACTGAAAATATACGTATTTTTAGTTTAAAAGAAGTATAGTGATAGCACACTTGAATAAACATATTTTTCATAAGGGTTGGCATAGTGAGACTGACTACAGCTGTTACAATGCAAATCGAAATACCTCGCAAAAATTCTTGAACTCGACTAACCTTGTCTGGTAATACGTGATCCAGCTTTTTCCTGCAGGGAAGAGGAGAAGAAAGTTACTATGCCAGTTGAGTACTATTAGCCTGTCAACAACCCTGACAATGTCCAATTGACTTCTTGGCTGACAGCGTTTCACGAAAAGTGTTTATCTTGTGTCCCTTTTCTCAATCCCAGAGACGAAAGTGTAGGAGGACTATATTACAGAAACTCTGGAAATGGAAGCAGGGCTGTGTGTAATTAAATACAGAATTCAGTCATGCCAAGCATGACAGCAGCAGATACCTTGAGATTCAAAGATGATTCAGACATTCAGCAAAACTATGGATTTAAATATTATGAGCAGCATTAAAGGGATAGTTCACCTAAAAATGAACATTGTCATCATTCACTTATCCTCATGTCGTTGCAAAAGCGTATGACGTTCTTTCTTCTGTGGAACACAAAAGATGATATTTGATAACTGAATAACTGAATGCGCCTGCCGTATGCTGTCTCAAAATCACATAGCTCATCTTTTCATATGCCTTCAAAAATGCCAAGGAACGGTGTAAAATTAAGGAGGAGATCCGACACACAGGGATCTTGCTGACTGTCCTCAAAGATTTTTTTGTGCCTAGATCTATTTATGAACAAAAGATTCACTGGAGTGTTGAGTTCTGGTCATCTGAGGATTCATTTATCACATTTCTGGAGGAAGGTCTTGCATGAATTTAATTTGCAGCTAGAAGTTCTGAATAATTGCAAGTGCATGAAAAGAAATCCAAAGGAATGAATTCATTTAATAGGATTCTTTCTACAAAAAGTGCAAATTGATTTTGAAACCATGTGGATCCCCTTTTGAGCTTATTAGGGATTCAATTAATTATAGGCCACAAATCTATAGTGGAAGGAATTGTTTTCTGGTAATTATAATCATTTTTCCATTACAAATGAATGTCTTTATCCCAATTACAGATACCGAGAATGACCTTCCTGTAATTCTTCGTTTTGTTTTGTTTTTCTTTCTTTCTTTCTTTCTTTCTTTCTTTCTTTCTTTCTTTCTTTCTTTCTTTCTTTCTTTCTTTCTTTCTTTCTTTCTTTCTTTCTTTCTTTCTTTCTTTCTTTCTTTCTTTCTTTCTTTCTTTCTTTCTTTCTTTCTTTCTTTCTTTCTGTGTCAGGTTTATATAGTTAATGTGAGAAGCAACACTTTAATCAAGCATGTGATAATGTGATGCATTCTGGGTTACTTTGAAGGAAACACTGAGGCTAAATGATGAACTCAGTCTTAACATCTTTCATTATCATCTGTCAGCAGAATGAGAAATACTTTCTCGTCAATGTGCTCTTTAGCAACATGGTTATTAATGTGTGCTGACTTTGCAGGGCCAGATTGAAATGCCTTTCCTAATTGAACACAGCCTGTTCCACAGACTCTGCAGAGCTGCACACAAACTGATAGTTTGTAAGATTTTACGGATTTGGCACATATACATCTCTTGAGATCATGAGTTTACAGTATAAGGCAAGATTTTACCACTCTGGAGGTTATGGAGTGAACTTCAGTGGTGAAAACTGTTCAATAAACATATAGATACAAATAATTGATTATTGAGAACTGGGAGAAAAAAATAATAATACTGAAATAATTAAACAAATATATATATATATATATATATATATATATATATATATATATATATATATATAGATAGATAGATAGATAGATAGATAGATAGATAGATAGATAGATAGATAGATAGATAGATAGATAGATAGATAGATAGATAGATAAATAGATAGATAGATAGATAGATAGATAGATAGATAGATAGATAGATAGATAGATAGATAGATAGATAGATAGATAGATAGATAGATAGATAGATAGATGTATATATTCAGAGGTATTTTGTTTGATGCAACCTTTTGTTTCTTCCATTTTATTCCACAAAATGTATTTTGTTAGATACTAACTTCTTAAAATGAGGGTAATTATGTAAAAATTCCAGTTTTATATAGATTTTATTTTTGTTTATTAAAAAGTCTTGTATGCTCAGTCTGCATTTATTTGATAAAAAATACAACAAAAACTGTGATATTGTGAAATATTATTTTGTGAAATAGATAATGAAATTGTATTACAATTTAAAACAACATTTTCACATTTAAAATGTATGTTTGTTGAAAAGCAGTATTTATAGATTTAAACAGTTTGATTCATTTTGTGATGCAGCATCAATACTCCGTCTTAGTGTCACATGATCCACATTTCTGATTATTATCAATGTTAAAAACATATTTTTTTATGAAAAGAAAGTTCAATATAACAGCATTATAGATTATAAATGGCTTTACTGTCACTTTTGATCAGTTTAACGGGCCGTTGCAAAATAAAAGTATACATTTCTTTATGGGAGACAAAACAAAATCTTTCTGACCCCAAGCATTTGAGCGGTACCCAAAAAATAACCAAAATGACTTTTTTAAGCCTATGAGAACTCAACAATCTTGGAAGATTAATGTGCTATTTAAAGTTTTCATAAAAATCTTAGTGTTGACAGTAATAAGGAACACAACTGTGAAACCTAGTCAAGTCAAGTTGATTAGTATAATGCTTTTCATAATGCAGACTGTTTGAAAGCAGCTCAAAGCAAACAAAAATGAAAGAGCTCATGGGGACACATATAAATCCTGTCTCCGTCTTGTTCTGATCCCATTCCGCTTTTCTCCCCGACCTGTTAATCTCTCTTTACTTCTCTGTAAAATTAAAAGCAAAAAAACGTTTTTTAAAAAAAATCATGAAAGGAAGGAAATGTACAAAGTTCATTCACTTAAGAGCACTCTACACCTTTGTGACAAAGCCAATCAATTGCTAAGCAACTGCTGAAAACTCAGTTCGAGCTGTCGTGTTCTCATGCTGTCAGTGGGTGATTGTGGGTATTTTTCAAGAATAGCAAAGTGCTTGTTTCAACTGTGCAGACGATGCTTTGAAGTGGCAATATGTTGGAGACTTGAGGTATAGGCCTACTTATCCCACATCTTTTCATAGTTGTTTTATTTATTTCAATACCACTTTCTTTACTTACAAGTGAAATGTCCTTTGACACAATTGTCTAGTCATGCTGATCGATATCAGTATCTTGAGTGTAAGGATAACAGCCTTCTTTATTCTTTAGAATTGAAGGGAGTTGAATGAGGGAGGCTTACTGGGATTTGTTTTTTAGAAAAAACATCTATCCATCCATCCATCCATCCATCCATCCATTGCCAAAACAAGCTGGGTAGAGCAGGCCCTCTCACTTTGGTTGCTATATCTGCTCCTTCAAGTGAAGTAGGCCTGAGAGAAAGCAAGCAAGCAAGCAAAGGGAAAATAATGAATGGCAGAGCAATCTCCACTCTGCAACGTCTCAGGAACAGCAGCACGACCAGTTATCCATACAAATTAAAAGCAGCTCACTTATTCATTCCTTTATGTTTAATCTACTTAAAACAAACATGCTCGTCAGCAGAATGAAAGATTAGTCACTGCCAGACCATTATCCCCAGAGCCGCGCTTGTATTAGGTAAAGCGCAGAAGAATGGGCTCTATATCCAGAGCCATTGTTGTTTGACAGAACATGACTCAGGGGCTCGACCTCCAATCTAATACTAACAAAAAGATTTTAGATAAAATATATAGACGTTCTGTCTGAAAAGGATGGGCATGCTTAACAGGGGACCTAATGCGTAAATAAGAATGAAAGTAAATATAAAGCTGGACGAGTCTAAAGGGACTAGTCTTTTTGGTTGTCTCAGTCTTTGAATTAATCTTTTTTTATTATTTAGTAGTGCTTACTGAGGAGAGCATCACTTTTATTATTGCTCATGCTTTGGCTGTAATTTACTGCTCTGTTTGTGGTATGGAGATGAATTTTCCTTGAGCAGTTGTCGAGGAGAGATGTGTTATTACTTGAAGCAATTTTGCCTGTTGGGTGAAAATCATGGATTACAGGAAGGACTCGAGACACATTCAGAAACTTTTTTTTTTCTTTTTTTATACCCTAGAGTATAATATATACTCTATAATTCATCATTAAATTAATATTAAATTGATGTGTATGTGTAACTTGTATGATTTATTGGTCACACTTTAGTTTATGATCCATTTCTCACTATGAACTGTCGCTTCAAACTCATAATTACTGTTTATTAATAGTTAGTCAGGTAGTTTAGGTATTGGGTATAAGATATGTAAAATATGGTCATGCAGAATAAGGCATTTATATGTGCTTTATAAGTACAAATAAACAGCCAATATCCAGGTAATATGCATGCTAATAAGCAACTAGTTAATAGTAAGATTTGGACACTTAACTAAAGGGTTTCCGATTTATTCTTGGAAGAATTTAACAAGAAATGTTTGAGATAGTGAGCTCTCTGGCTTTTCAATGCAAACTTTGGTGTCAGCTATTAGCAACATTTTAGATCTATTAAGATCTGGTCTGAAACTCTAAGGCGACTTTTGAGAATTGTTTTTTTTTTTTTTTTTCAGAAGAAACATCTGAAAAGCAAGAAACTTCAGCAAAAGTCTCCACGTGTTCTCCATTTAATCGTATTGCTCTCTAGAAGAAACACAGGAGATACTAAATTGATCTCATTTGTGTTTTTCCTGTCCTACTAGTTTTGAGTAGGTCATTTCTCAGACTTGACATTTTTCATTGGCATAAATAAATAAAAATACAAATGAGAGGGTTGTTGACATGGAAAAATTTAGTTCTCTTCTGACTCTTTGTAAGAAGTATATCAAAGCATAAGGCACCATGTGCACTAAATTGTAAAAATTGTAATTGTAAAAAAAATAAAATAAAAATAAAATAAAATAAAAACACAGAGAGACGGTCTGTCTAGTGTGTGAACTGAAGTTTTTTTTTTTTTTTTTATCATTTATTTCTGTTTTATGGCCTGTATTTTAGCAAAGATAGAGTTGTGGAATGGAATCATATGACTGAAGAGCAAAATAAGAAAAAGCTCCTACTGTAATGACCTTTTAAATAATCTCTCACATAAAATCCAAAACATTACCAGAGACTCATTTCAATCCCATTGTGGACTAAAATACCACTCCAAAATTCAAACAATTATTTAATCCTTTAGATGTATTTGCTGTTTCTAATCCCCATCTAGAACCTTATATGAGTCCCAGGATTCATTGAACAACCAGTAAACTTTGTAAGAAAGAGTTCTTTCTGACATTACTTTTTCTTCTTCATTTCTCCCACACCAATTTGGTCGTTACTGTGTTTTGATGGTTCCTTTCATTATGAAGCGTGTAGACTTGGAATTAAGCCCTTTCCCCGTTAATATTTGATTCACGGGACCAGACCCCAGTTATCTTGCCAAGAAAAATCTTTATTATTATATGTCAGGAGGGAAACTTGAGAAGATGTTGTATTCATGCCAGGTCTATGCATTTCCGTGTTTCTCTGCCATAGTACAGTAAGATTGAGCTTATATACACCACTGAGGGACTTTTCAACTTCCTTGTAAGTTAGAAAAACACGTTGCTTGAGCTTTAAAAATGGAACGTATATGTTATACTTACACATGGCACAATTCACTTTCCATGTTAAGAAACGTCCCTTCAGTGTATTCATATGTGGTAGGCTACATTGCTAGCCTAGAAATCTAGACGCACCCTAGCGGCAGCAAAATGTATTTTGCAGCCAGGGGGGTCTAGCAACTCTCAATAGACCTTCTAGCTGCAAAAACCTAAATTGGGTCAGGCCAATCACGTCATGTATAGAGTAGGTGGGGGCGGGCTTAACATATGACGACAGAGTTGCGACGGCTGCCACTTGAAAACAAAGAATGACGGCTGCTGATGGAGAACAACGGTCTTTCGAATCGGCTTTGGCCGCGACTCTGAAGGACTTGGAGTTAAGTTTTTCTTTGAGAAAAGAGCAAAGAACGGCACTTAAGTCATTCTTAAAAAAAGGAAGATGTGTTCGTCGTTTTGCCGGCCAGATATGGCAAAAGTTGAATCTATCAACTAAGCTCCGCTGGTGGGAAAACGCTCTGGTTGGTTGAAGCGCTGTCCTATTGCGTGTAGAGGGAATTTGAAAGACAGCCGTTTATCCCGCCCCTCGGATTAAACCGCGTCTGGTGAGTTTCCAGACCTAACATCTTGATGTAGGTCTGGCTTGCCAGGCTACTACATTGCATCAGTTGAAAAAACATTCCTTTCCTTGTAAAGAATATGCCAACTGTACACATTTGTGTGTAGCATTATCAGTGGAACATGTTACATTCTCCCAGTTCCCCTCCCTGTCTGATATGTGATCCTCAGACATGCTATCTATAGTATGCATTCAAACACATGCATTCAAAACTCCATAAGATAATACAACTGATTATGAATATTAATAAAGAATAATAATACAGATACATAATATTAAATCATGAAATTATATTAAAAGATGAAATTTTAGTCTTCAACGTGCTTCACATCCATGGAGATTAATGCAGATGAAATGTGAGTATGTGTATTTGCATATATATGCAGGATGATTTTTAATTTGTGTGCGTGTGTACAACTATCTATCTGGACCGGTTTGAGTTTTAGACCATCGGAGTGAGGACAAAGAGAGTAAAGCAAGGACATTTTGGCCGGTTCTCACTTTCTGAGAACCCTTTAAAAGCCTGTTTGAGGATCAATATTTGTTTTTTGGGATAAGGTTATAATTAGGTTAAGGGTAGGTTTAGGGTAAGGGTTTGGGTTAGGCACAGTTGAGATGGGTAGGGCTATAAGGAGCTAGAGATTGCATTGTGTCAATGAATGTCCTCACAAAGATAGATGTACGTGAATGTGTGTGTGTGTGTGTGTGTGTGTGTGTGTGTGTGTGTGCGTGCGTGCGTGCGTGTGTGCAGTCCCTTCTGAAAATAAAAATAATAATGTGATAATCAGCACACTCATATGCAGTTACAACTTGACAGAGTCGCTTACCATTGCATGTCATAGTGCATGAAATATTCAGGAGTCTTACTTGAACTAAATGGACCATTCTGCAACTAAAACAGTCTCAAGGTTGTCCGACATGTCTCTTTTTCTGAATTATGTAGTCCACTCATGCACACTCAAGGGCATAGAGTTCACAATAGTGCCTGGAGTTTCTCCAGAATGATGGTTCTCAACTGGTTCCGCTTCAGGACCCAGATTTTACTTTGGACATGAAGTGGTGACCCAATATAATACCAAAATTGTTTATTGTACAAAATGTCTTCAGCCAGTGTGGCAATTGGAATGAACCCCTGAATGTTACACTGTAAAAGAAAAATAATAAAAGAAAGAAAATGGAATGACATTTTATCTAGCATACAGGGTTTTCACAGATACTAGGAAATGTGAATAACTTTAAATCTACACTACCATGGGGTTGGAAGGATTTTTTTTTCTTTTATTTATTTGATCACAAATACAGTAAAAATAATAATATTGTGTAAACAAAAAATTACAATTTAAAAGAACAGTCTATTTGAATATATTTTAAAATATAATTTATTAATGTGATGGAAAGCTGAATTTTCAGCATCATTACTCCAGTCTTCAGTGTCACGTGATCCTTCAGAAATCATTATAATATGCTCATTTGCTGCTCGGACATATCTTATTATTACCAATGTTGAAAACAGTTGTGCTGCTTCATATTTTTATGAAAAGTTATTAGAAAGTTCAAAAGAACAGCATTTATTTGAAACAGAACTCTTTTGTAACATTTTACATTTACATTTTATTCATTTTGCAGACGCCAAAGCGACTTACAAATGAGGAATACAGCAAGCGAATACAGCAAGAGGCAGACGAACACAAGAAGTGCTCAAAATACAAAAGTTTCAGACATTTGATTTATGTGCAGCCAGTGTTGTTTTTGGCAGCCCTTTTAGTTTTAGTTTTAGTCTTAGTCTTTTGGACGAAAATGCTTTTTAGTTTTAGTCACATTTTAGTCACTTATAAACATGATAGTTTTAGTCAAGTTTTAGTCGACGAAAACGCAAAAAGGTTTTAGTCAAGTTTTAGTCAATTTTAGTAAAAAAAAAAAAGTAGTCTTTAACAAATTAATTTAGGTTAAAAAGTATTGGAAATGGGCTTAGGTTTGACAGGTTGCAGCAAGTGTTGCAATTCATAAAACAACAGTTAACCTTTAAAACCTTTGCATAATAAACTAGACTTTCTCATTGATGGAGATGCAGTGTTGCCAAGCTGTACTTCATTGTTGCATTGGGCAGAAACCTTTTATCCCCATATTTCAAGTTATATTTTTTTCCATTAATTGATGCTCTTCTAAAATTTCAGCACATTGGCTATTTTCACCAGTAATCACAGTAATAAAGGAATGGTTTACAGTTTAAACAGCAAAAAACTTTTAGCTACTACAACATTACACACAGATAAAGTGGTAACAGTGGAATCACTGTTTTACTCCAAAAAAGCCAGGAATAAAAACATTCTTGGCAATTGTGGCTTTATTATATAATTAGTTAAATAATTTATGTTATAATTTGTTATAATCTAAGTTATATAATAATTATATATTACTTTGTACCAATTAGCCTACTAAACTAATGCTCGGACACACTCGGTCTCTCTCGCGTACACTCGGTCTCTCTCGTGCGCTGACACACTCGGTCTCTCTCGCGTACACTCGGTCTCTCTCGTGCGCAGACACACTCGGTCTCTCTCGTGCGCAGACACACTCGGGGTGTTTCTCAATATGCGTTCTTCAGCGATCTTGCGTCCTTGTGTTCTCGTTTTACGTCATCATTAACCCGGATGTGTTCTTGATACCGAGGATGCATCGAATGCAGACTTGAGCTAGTACTCGCCTGGTGTCCCAGAAGTCATTGCGGCCGGTTCCGAGTTCGTTCTTCCAAGGAAGCTTGGCAAGACCGGTCTCCACTAGAACACAAGTCCGTTCTCTGCGTTCTTGGAATTGAGAAACAGCCTCGGTCTCTCTCGCGCTCTGTCGCTCGCTCGCGCAGTTCGTTTCGCTTTTGTCCAGTCCGGCGCCTCATATCGAAGATGTGTGGCGAGTGACTAGCCGCAGCCGCAGGTGTGTTGTTGTTGTGTGGAATCTGGTGCGCGGCATGGCGGCAGCCGGGTGGTGGGCGTACCCAAAACAAGGATAGGAAGCGGCAGCGGCAGCATTGCTGATATTTTTTTAGCTCAAAACAGACAGATTTCACACAAAATAGGCAGACATTACATAAATTGTGAACATCAGACTTATAATCATTTTCGTTCCGTCTCGTCTCGTCAACGAAAACTCGAAAACGTCTCGTCATGTTTTAGTCACCTTAGAGCCATTTTTAGCTAGTCATCGTCGCGTTATCGTCATAAAAAAAAGGTGCGTCAACGAAATCATTTCGTTATCGTCATCGTTGACGAAAACAACTTTGTGTGCAGCAACCTTTTTATTTTGGGTATGTTATGGGGGTGTGGGAGAAGGGGTTAAATATATGTACTGTCACTTTTTATTAATTTAATGCATCCTTGCTGAATAAAGGTATTCATTTATTCACAGAGTTGGTGACTGAGCTGGTGACTGTGACATTCACGTAATTGCAGCTCCTAGCATGCATTATTGCACTGTTATTCGATTGTAGTTTTTGCATTTTTTTTTATTATTATTATTTTTTTTTGTTATTTGTTGTGTGTTAATGTTTATCGATTGTCATTCAGGATTAGTTACCATAAGATGCTTTGTGCCGCATTAGCATTGGTACTTGCCATATAAAAGAAGATATTTTATTAGGTCATTGAGGTGTTTAAAATCAAGCTGAACTGACTAGCCTACACCTTGTTCAAATAATGGCGTTTCCCATTGTGTTAAACTCAAAGCATCACCATCAGCGATACTCCAAGCATTGTTATGCAGCTCTCAAAGTTTAAACAAATTAAACTTTAACCCCATTAACCGCTGACCCTTCAAAGCACAGCTACTAATGATCAGACTATTCCCATCACATATGCAAATGTCCGTCTTGGCAGGTCCAGCATTGCTCCCATGTTTGTGATTTTTTTTTTTTTTTTTTTTTTTCACTTATTTTGTATCACAACAGATTACTTTTAGAATGCAAAGCAACAAGAGATGTTTAAAAATTATCAGACAGAACATATTTAATTTATGTTTACCTGATTTAACACATAAAGTTGTTTTTGATGGTATGATGTATTTAGGTTCATTCAGTGGTGTTTAATAATATTTTTGACTTGAATAAAACCATTTAATTTAGATTTTATCTTTTTTTTTTTTTTTTAGTGTTGTCTGGAACTTCAGGTTTTTATGATGTCTCAGTGTTTCACCTACTTTTAAATTCACCAAGCATCCACATATGGTAATATTTTGTGGACCCACATTCAGCTAGTTTTTTTTTTTTTTATCATTATTATTATTATTATTATTATTATTATGTCAGTGTATCAAAGCAGTTGCAAGGACCTTGTTTTGTACTAGCTCAAATACATGTTTTCATGGTTTAATTTTGCTACATACAGTAGCAGCCAGATCTTTGCATGTGGTGACATGGCGCTTGCTGTGCTTTGAATCACTTTACATTGTGTAGTAGTAAATTACTACTTATTTGAGTGAGTACAATGTAACTACATCACCTTAAAATATAGTGTAACCCACTTTTCAAAAGTGGTCAGTACAGGGATAGTCATAAAAGCTTTCTCTCTTTCCCCGCCAGTGATTTTTATAAAAGTTGCATTTTTGATCATTTTCACCTAATTTTCATGGCCCCCAGAATATTTTGTTGTGTGAATATTTTATTATTATATTTTACTATTATAATATATATTTTTTTCTGTTTTATTCTACCTTAATGCTTTATTTTGTGAGGTAAGTTTAATAAAAAAGCAATATTTTGAGCAAAAAGCTGATAAAATCACATTTTTGTAAAAAAACTACATCCAGATCGGATTCAGAACGATGATCAAAACGTAGATGGAGAAAATCGAGTCCATCAACACCCCTAATGCTTGCACAGTCCTATAACCCGTCCTGGGGCTACATTTCATTTGGTAACATTAGGCAGTTTTGATTTATATGCTGTTTAATGTTGATGATTGCATTATTTTACATATATTTACCCATAATATCGCTTGTTCCTGTATTTTCTATGCATGTGTTTTGATCAGCCCCCTACCATATAACAGTGAAAACACGGAAAGCTGGAAAAAAATGTATGTCAATGGTGGGGAAAGTATTAAGTATTATTATTAATATTATATTATCTGCAAGTACACTCTTAAGTGTTGTTTTAAGATTTGAAACACTACAAGTGCACATTAGGCATGTTTACCTAGAATAACATGATAGTATTGGTATTTTAGTTTGACAGTTTTAAACTGTTTTAAACAACATTCCAGATCTAGAGAAAACAAGGCCTAAAGCTATAGTTACTGAGATACAACCCTTGTAACAACTTCAAACTTCCCCATGTGACAACTAGCCCCATGTCTCCCCTATTTGAATACAGATGGCCCTATGTTAATGCAGTGTTTGTGTATCATGGGGTGCAAAAGTGCTTCTTCTAACATTTGCTTTGGTGAAAAAGTTTTAACAATTTCGAACTGAAAGAAAACCATTTATCGGTTGGGAAGGAAACTCATCTGGGAAATATTTAAGTGATGCAGTTTCAAACTGAGTTTTTAACTTCACACAGCGCTGGACACTGCAGTTCTCGTTTGAATTTGGAAGCCACATATCACACCAAGAAACTCTTAAGAATTTAATGTCTAGCATTTGTTGACGGATGGATGTTTGAATGGTAGCAGCGGCTTCTCTAATTGGTGGATCTCTATTCTTTCTTCTTTTTTTTCATCTAGACTTTCACAGCTGTGCGTTTTTTAGATGCCTCTGCAATTTCACGTTGAGGCACATATTAGTCATTTCTTTTGACTCGAGATGAATAGTTCACACAAAAGACATCTTTCATTTCAGCAAAAGAGTCTCTTATCTTTTACTTCATGGTTGTCTTCTGTGGCTGCTTGTTCTGGCCCAGCTGTCCCTTGATGTATTACACCAAAGACTACCTGTGACACTTTCACATCTCTGTGACTTTAAAGGCAAGTTGGAACCAGAACTCCTGAACTTTTCTTTTTATTTTGAGAATGATCAACCAATACAGTCTCTTATCAACAGCTCCCCTAGATGTTCCCCTAGCTGTCAAGAACTGCTGAAATTAAACAATGATTCTCAGCGCCTTGAAAACATCCACATGCTAGAAGTTTTGTGGGAGGATATCAGTGATCATACTCGAATACTAGGAAACACAAGAAAATGTTGAATCAGACAGTCTTATTGACATCGTTTGTGTTTTCATAAAACTTAAAGGGATACTTCACCTCTGGAAATATGAATTTGTATTTAAAATGGGTCATTTATGTAGAAGAAATGTGAAATTATTTTTGAATTTGGAGCCTTCTAGACTGAGAAAAGCCAGAAAATGTATTTTTGGCTTATGTGAATGAAAGAAAACAACTCCCAGAATGCACTTGCTTCGCTGCCTTAGGAGGCCACTCCCAAGCCACGCCTACCGGTAAGAGAGTGCAGTAAACCAAAAAGACTAGGCTACTAGTGAGTCTCCGTGATGAGTCTGCCCGGGATTTCGAGATCGCCCAAAATGTCCGGGATTCGGCTTTTGCGTTCTACAGTCGCCATTCATTATGTTTACTGTGGTGAGCAGGACGAGGCTGAGGGCCATGGGAGAATGGCGTGAAGCCGGTGGCGATTCATGTTTAGCGGTTTAGCGTTCATGTAAACACTACATTCAAATTCACCAATCGGAATGAATTCAGTTAGATTGAAACAAAAGGTGTGCATGTAAACAATGAATGGTGACTGCAGAAAGCAAAAGCCGAATCCCGGACATTTTGGACGATCTCGATGGCCGGACATGTCCAGGAAAAAGAGGATGATAACCACTACTACTCAGCTTTCTCCACAGAGCCTGCCTAGCTTAGCTTCCAAAAAAAGATGTCTGGCACTATGTGTACATTCTGTGAGTGAGATCCCACCCTCTATGGGCGGGTTGAAAACATGCGGGACAGCCCCTCCTACTGGCTGTAGTCTTTAGCCTCTGGCCAAAAAATCCTCAGATGACGCAAAATGGCGATTTTTGCGTCATCGGAGGATTTTTTCCAGACAAAAAATACATAAATCTCTCGTCTCAGGGGGATATGAGGGTGGAAAGCACGGTAATTCGAAAATACTACAGGTTTTCTACTAATACAAAGCTTAATGCTAAATCCTGAAGTATCCCTTTAAATCTGTATGACAGTGATAAATAATTAAATTATTATTAAAATTAAAAAAATATATATTTTTTTAATTTTATGCCAATCAAGTTAAAAATGCCTTTATAAATTAAATAAAAACATTTTTATGTTTATTTATTTGGCAGTTTAAAAATGGGCATTCAAATCCCGGACAAGCCCCCAATTTATGTTATGATCCCCAGTCTAGGATGCTGGGAAAATGGCATAAAAGAAAGCACTTTTGAAATTAGCTTTAGATGAGAGCATCAGCTAATTGGCAATGTAATTGCAAACCAAATGTACTTGAATCAACCAATTCAAAATGGCTTTTATCTATGTCTTGGCTGATTAAAGCAGATATCTGGTTTAGGATTTACCAAGAGCAAAATCAAGAATAAATTAGTTTTGGATATGGCATGTAGATCACATGCTTAAATCATTAGCCATTGTCATTACTTAAAGTCACACTCTGCATGAGAAAATATGAAGCGTCTAGGCCTGATTTCCTTACAGAGAGCAGAAGTTCATAAAGCAAAGTTTGTAATTCTCAACCTTGAGCGCAAACGCAATTATGTGCTTTGCCATAAAACCATAATCTAAACTCATTTCTCACAATAATCCTCTTTTATTTTCCCCTTAATAGCTTTTCTTTATTACTTTAACGGGAAAAGTAGCGTTTCAGCCTAAAAAGAGGTCTGGCACATTAATGGGCAATGGAGCAATAAATATTGAATATCCCACATAGGAAAAGAGGATCAAAAAGACTATCTGATTTTGAACAGCCACATTGGCCGTATGAATAAATGATGGGAAACCACTGGTTTCCAGATACCCAGCCCAGATCTAAAGGAAATAAAATTAACTAATACTGAACACTGAACTCTTTGCGATTCTCTTCAAACCTTAACTCACAAATCTGAAACATGTTTTTGTCATAGAAATGACGTCTGAATATACAGTAGAACGTAAGGGTTATACAAAGTTTGTTTGTTTGGGCATTTTCTTTCCTTACTGATTAAATAATTGCTGTCTTTTCAAGTGTTTTTATTATTAATATTAACATCATCATCATCATCATCATCATCATTATTATTATTATTATTATTATTATTATTATTATTATTTATCATCCAGAAATGTTTTAATATTAAAAAAGAAGGGAAATGCAAACCATTGTAAAACGAGCAGAAAGTAAACAAATGATTTTGGCTAATTGCTATCTTACTGTATTTATACGCCACAGGAAGTATAATGGCAATATGTGCATTTCAAATTAGACTTATTATTAAAAATGTCAGTACTTGGGAGAAATTTGTCAAACATGATTTTTTTTTTTTTTTTTTAGATGCACATGCACTTTATGGGGCCTATCTTGCACCCAGCGCAATTGACTTTGTACACCGGCGCATGTATCATTCCTATTTTGCACCCGACACACAGCAGACTTTTCCCTCCACAGACACACGTCGGTAAATTAGAGAATGAACTTGCGCTCCCGGGGCAGTTCAGCGAAAAGCGGGGGCGTGTTCCGGCGCAAACGTTCCCTGGTGCTATTTTGCAGTTCCAGAAAACAATTCCGCTACAGACCAGGAAAAACCTAGTCTAAAGTCAGTGGCGCGTTATTCAGATGCTATTTTAAGGGCGCATGCTTGGCCATAATGTAGCATGTGCACAAGGCACATACACTTTGCTTCTCTCATCTACACAGATGCAGCAGTTGACATTTTTGCAAACCATACATAATTACAAGGAAAAATATTCCACATGAGGGAAATCATTGTGGTGTCCATGAAGATGTGAAAAAATAGGCATAAATCTAGCTTACACATTTACCCAAATTATTATACACCTGTTTAACCGAAGCTAATTTGGGTGGGTTTCTTCATCCCCAATGTCACTTCTCTGTGTTTTATGGCCCTGACGAGAACGTCGGTCTCCTCAGCTGTGAACCGCTCCAGGTGTACGCCTGGCAAATCCGCTGTTATAATAGCAATCCGCCATGGAACAAGCGCGCCTGCTCTTAAAGGGAATGTGAGATAACGCTCTGATTGGTTTATTTCACGTTACGCCCAAACCACACCTATGAGTAATGAAGCTACTTTCCAATCCATTTTAGATTTGCGTCAGGCGCAAGAGTAATTTATCCCGCCGGTATAATAGCAACAGTGCCTTAGATCCACCCACAAAGTTACTTGCGTTTCGCGTTTGATACTTGCGTTTCAGATCGTTTAAATAGGGCCCCAAATGTACTTAAGTCCAAGTTCAAAATAAAACTCTATGAACAGCTCCACTGTTAACGTAGAGCTGTCTGAAACACTGCCAGTGAAACATTAAACGGGAAGTGTTTGTCCGAACTGTCTTTGCGAGAGAGTGCAAAAGTTTTGCGAGAGAATGCAAAGTTTCTCGGGGGAACGCAAAAGTTTTGAATTTTTTTTTTCCACCATCATGTCCCTTTAGGGCCGCCATTTTTTTTACTACATTATAATTTTTAAATCTGGTTTAAGTTTGCAGAGACATGTGTGCAAAACATGGTAAATGATGTTCTAGGTTGATGATTGCACACCTGAAAAGGTCTTTATACGTCACAAGCATCTGACAACAGTCTGACAAAAAAAGTAAAGAAAAAAGAAATATCCCACATCCAACTTTGAATGGATGCAGCATTAGGGAATTATTACATTATTATTATTAGAGTGATCTTTGAGATTTATGATGTATACATTATGCATGAAGTAAATAACCTTTGCAATGCTTATAAAGCATGTTTAATTTGTTTACTTTATGAGCCAATATTAAATCCATTAGCACTTTGTATGACAAGGCGACATGAACTCAGATGTAATTAGACAATTTTTCTGAGCATTAAAGCTAAAATACAACACTGATATACCATAATGTGACCATAAAATTTTATCTACGGTTGTTGGCCCTTCCAATCCACTTAGTTGTCATATTCTAGGAAAGAGATTTGCCTGCTGGTGGACCAAAATATCTCTTTTGTAATTTGTGACAGGTTTAGAATGTAAAAATGTCAGCTGTAACCTTTGAAGAAATACCCTTTCCCAAAAGCTTTTTAGGGTCCTGTCAGAGTATCCGACAAAATCAGCACTCAGCTGTCAAGAGCATTGTTTAATGTGCCTCTGTCAAAATGTCTGTAATTTGTAGAAAATGTCATGTCAGCATTGCCGGTGTGTGTTATTATTCACTCTTTACAGGTGCGTACCGTATATTTCAAAAGAGGTGGAAAATCTTTAAGAGCATCTCGGCGTATAAAACAACTGTCATGCTATCAACACAGGCAGCTTTTTAGGCCTATGTTCCGTATTACTCAGATATCGATCATATTACGGAATTAAATTGGGTTATGGCTGCAATTTCATGTTGACTTTAAACTTCTGCACTACAATAATTCAAAGATTTCACCAATGCAAGAAGATAAGAACAATATACACAGGCTGCACTTGAGTAATTATCCATAAACCTCCTATTCTGTATGGTTTCAAAAAACAATAGAATAGTTGAATGTGATTTAGACATTGTCCTCTGATGCAGTTTCATTTCTTTTGCTGTGCAGTGGAAGCGGTTGACTTTTCAGGAAGCCATCAAAAGATACGACTGAACCATCAGTCTCGCCGCTCTGGGAGCCTTCAGGTCTGATAATCACTTTCAAACATTGTTTTCTGTCAGTCAGTAACACAGCAGATATGAATGATAGCCATGTTATCATCGCCTGCTGAGTCTGCATGAATTACAAAGTCAGTTTGCTGTCATAACGCCTGTATTTTATGGTTTTATGGTGGAGATGCTTTTAATAGGGTGGCTGCCGTTGGTGAGCATGGGGTCTGGAAGACAAAAGATGGACTTCAGTGTTTAATCGGGTATTGTTTAAGTTCTTAAAGACATGCTTTATTTAAAACTTGGCATAATAACGTTGATTCTAATTTAGATTATATTGGTAAAGCAACTTCTGACAGTGATAGTGAGCTTTTGATGTGCAGAAATCCTAAATGTCAATTAAGCTGTGCGACAGCAAATGCCATGCATTGAGAATTATTACTGGATCATGAGACTATGTCAGTGTAGGTCATTTTTTCTCTCACCTTTCTTCTTCACGAACCGCTGTTTCTCAGACCAAACTAATATATGTTAATTTATTGCATTTCTCTGTGTGATTAATTGTAGTAAATTAGCACTTTAAAATTGACGGCAGTGGTTAAAAGTTATGGGAAACTCCTATAATGCAATTTCTATAATAAATGTATTTTGTAGATCATCTGTGCTCTAAAACATTTTCAGTCTGTGAGTTTAATTGAGTGTGTGACTCATTGGGCGGCAAATGTTACTAGCTAATAACCATTTTCAATGGGCCACAAAATGGTCTTCCTCAAGGGGGCACAATCAAATCTCAGGACGCGTTTATGTTTTAGCTGTATAATCATTAAATCTATTCATTCAGGAGTGGTTTATGACATACACAGGGAAACCCATCCCAGCAATCTATATAAAATAATAATAATATTAATAACGATGATAAATAACAGTAATCATGGATCCATTTCATGGAAAGAAGATTGTGCAGGACAGGTGCAGATTCCATCATCACCCACACACTGTGATTTATTATAAGTTTTCAGGAATTTGTGCCTAACCTTTCTCTTTATGCCCCACAAAGAGAGTGGTCCTTTAATCCTAAAGTGAAGAGCACTTGTGGGCCCACGTCAAGTCTGGTACTGGCACCTCGCTGATGAGGGGCCCTAGAAACAGCAATGTCATTCTAAGATGTTTTATGACTGTACTTCAAAAAACACGCATAATTTGAATGTGTGTGTATATGTATAAATTTGGGCTGTCAAAATGAATGTGTTAATTCATTAAAATTAATTAATAAAAAAAAAAAAAAAAAAAAAAAGTTTTTTGGTAACACTTTATTTTGATGGTCCCTTTTGAACATTCTTTTGACTATAAGTAGCTTTGCAACTACATGTCAACTAACTTTCATTAGAGTATTAGTAGACTGCCCCCAGTTTGACACATTAAAAACATTGAACCAATGTATCCGTTTTTTTCCCCTGTGATTGTGACATCAATGTGAAATTATTACAATTTAAAGATATATTAATATGTGATATAATAATCATGATTAATTACATAAAAATGTGTGATTAATTAGTTACATTTTGAAATCGACTAATGCTGATAGATAGATCAAGGGTCCTGCTACCGGGAAACTGACAAAGCATTGGCAAACCATTCTTTTTTTAAGCATATAGTAACTTAATTTGAAAACATTTTTGCTTTTCAAGTATGTATCTTGTTTTAAAAATGTTTAGATATTTGTATTGCATGGAGAACAAAACAAGATGAGAATACCCAGAAAGAAAATTATTATTTTTTGCCGTGCAGTATACACTATGTATAAATGTTTTTTCCCCATTTGAAATGAAATATTTCTTTCATATACATCAGAGGCTATGAGTGTCAGAACAATACTGTGTTTACGATTTTCTTTTTTAATTATTGTTTTTGTTTCTGCCTTAGACAAAGCATCACAAATTCAAATCACAGCTGGGGCTTCTCTAAGCATTCCCTTCCCATAAAAAAACAAACAAAAAGTTCTTTCTCCCACGTTCATTCTGCCAGAACTGCTTAGTTTTGCTTTTAAATGATAATGCAATAGTCTTCCTTTCTTTCTTACATAAGCAATAGTAGCCTACTACTAATAACAACAATATATCATAAATTTGACCATGCAAGAGTTTAAAGCAGAAGTCGATATTTAATCTGAGATGTTTTCCTCTCATTTGTCTTCATGTGAATGATAAATACAAACTGGGATTTGATCCAAATGCAGGAGCATATGTTTGGGGTGCTCAGCTGAACATGCACTTCCTCTGCACCTGGCTTACCCGTGCACAAATTAACTGTCTATAAAAGCATGACTTTAACATCCTAGTTTTCTAAAGAGCATCTTCAGGCCAGTTGAATTAGGAAACTTGCTAAAATGACATATATCATTGATAATCAAAAGCAATGTGCAACTACATCAGAACACGTTGCACTTAATTTTATGCTAGAAATGTATTATACTGTACATACAGAGAGATTACTGTGGGATTTCACCTCCAGTGTGATTACTTCTTAAAGTGCCCCTATTGTGCTATTTTAAAGGTTCCAGATTTTGCTTTGGAGGTCTCACACATGCATGCATCCAAGCCCAAACAACATTTTCTCATAATAGACATTGCACATCACCTTATTTCTGCCCCACATCATCACATAGCCCTCACCATACCTAGAGATTGGCATGGTTTTATTTCAGTTAGCCTAATAGCTGGTTTGATTTGCATTGAGAGATGATCTTATGGAAAGTACCCCATGCCAATATCTAGGTATGGTGAAGGCTATGTGATGATGTGGGGCTATTTTAATTCCAAAGGCCAAGGGAACTTTATCAGGATACATAGTATCCTGGATCCATGAAGTAACTGGCCTTTAAAAATAAAAATCTGCCTGTCTCTATGGGAATTTAACATAGGGGTGTCCAGACTTATGCACCCTGTATTTTAAGGAAGAACATTTATTTATTTACGATACATTATTCATTCACAAAGAAGATTGGTGACCTTAAAGGTTGGATTTTTCCTATTTTTTTTTTTTTAATTAAGGCATTAAGTTAAATTTCCAAAAGGAAAAAAATAAAAAAATGTATTCCTCTTTTTAGTCAACTTTAGCATGGGTGTCTAAACTTATGCATAGCACTGTAAGTCTGTGACTATAGTCTGTAACAAAACCCCTGTTTTTTTTTTCTGATTTGGAGTCTATAGTAACAAGACCCAGGTGGCATTCAGTGGTGATCCTCTGTTCTGTTAAGCTGGACTGAAATCTTTCAAATTGGTTAAAAAATGTTCCAAGGGTAAAGCAGTTAGCAGTAAGAGGTTGTCAATATCTCTGAAAGGTCTTTCAAAGCTTTCTATTTGAATATGTGTTAAAATGTAGTTTTTCCTGTGATTAAAGCTGAATGTTCAGCATCATTACTCCAGTCTTCAGTGTCACATGATCCTTCAGAAATCATTCTAATGTGCTGATTTGCTGCTCAAGAGAATTATGATTATTATTATTATTATTATTATTATTATTATTATTATTATTATTATTATTATTATTATTATTATTATTATTATTAATGCTGAAAACAGTTGCACTGCTTAGTATTTTTGTGGAAACTGTGCAAGAATTTAAAGTCTTTACTGTCACTTTTATGCTAGCTGAAAAAATATCCATGTATATCTTTTATTTATATTATTTAAAAATGATTTTAGGATAATTCATTTATAAATAATTATACAATAACATATACATGTACATGCAGGTTTCTTATTACCAATTACTGGCAGAATTTTTTGCCGTCTGTTATTTGTTTCGCCTCTCCGTCAACATGAAAAGCATTGCATTCACTCCACTTCTTAATGCAGTCTTTCAGCACTGCATTAGAGACTTTAGTTCTGTCAATGTACTCGTGTTCATTGCTGTTTGTCCCTTTGCTAAAGGTTTCTCAGTCAAAGAAATTGAATGCCAAAGGACATAGTTCGGCAACACAACTACAACACAAAGCTTGAACTATTTATGTGTCTCTCACAACAAAAGTTCTCAGGAGCCGAGAATCAGTCACCTCCGTGGGCCGTGTTTATGAAGATGAATTTCTCATAGATGGTTTTGCAACAGGGGATCTCTCAGTAGCTGTGGGCCTAGTAGATGGTGGGTTATGGTTCAACAAGATGCAAAAGGCCTCCTAAGAAATCGCTTTGCTTTGGCAAACGTTTCATGAATGTTAAATCATTTTGGATAAAAAGCATCTGCTAAATGAATAAATGTAGATGTGAATGTCGGATGCTTTGTGTGCTGTTGTGCACTTTGGCACATTGCTGTGGAATTTTTTCTAGGTTGTCAGGCATCAATGTTCTTCTCATCAGTTATTCTTCTGATATCCTGCAGTCTTTATGAACCAAACATTTCAAATTTGCACCCATTGGTTGTCACTTCATGCTTTCTAGACATGCCGTGTAGGCTAATCTCTTTTCCAGCTTGCCTTTCCTCAAGAATGGTTTCTCAGGTGAAAACCGCCTCTTTTAAGACCTCTTGTGATTGAAACGTTTACCTTGGTGGTGAATGACTCCCCTAGATGCTGAGCAAGCACTTCACTGACTTCCACACATTTACACTTTTTGACTCCTCCTCCGAGTTTGTCTCGTTTCTTGAATGTGCGACATCTTAAATAGCAATAAATTGATTTCTTGCTGGCTGCACTCTTATTTGATACAAAACTAAAGTGTCTAATGTGTTTTAGCATGTGTGTCACTCTTTTAGATCCCACAGAAGTTCCCCTGGGTGTCCTTTGTGCTGAGTGTGTATGAAGCCTTTATGGTTTGATGAGCCCAGGTGCATTTGTAAAAGCTTTTGAATATGTTGCATCTAGTAAACACATGTGAAAAGGCAGCGACACAGTTGTCCGTGAGAAGAGACACAATAGAGACCTTTTCAAAGGACAGTGTTGTAGTTCAGTGTGTTTTCAGTATCTATTAAAGAGATGACAAAAAGAAATTACACTTTCCATGAATACGGTAGTCTCTGTACATGTAAAACCCACAAATCAATTTTGAGGCAAACATCATATTTTCTTTTCTTTTTTCTTCTTTTTAATGAGATGTTATGTTATTATGTAATATAAAATTTGCAGTTTTTGCTGCTTAACATTTTTTTGTAGAAACAGTGATACCATTCAAACATCTGGGGTAAGATATATATATAAAAAACTTAATACTTAAGAAATTAATAATTGTATTAATCAATGCATTTAGTCTCTGTACATGTAAAACCCACAAATCAATTTTGAGGCAAACATCATATTTTCTTTTCTTTTTTCTTCTTTTTTATGAGATGTTATGTTATTATGTAATATAAAATTTGCAGTTTTTGCTGCTTAACATTTTTTTGTAGAAACAGTGATACCATTCAAACATCTGGGGTAAGATATATATATAAAAAAACATAATACTTAAGAAATTAATAATTGTATTAATCAATGCATTTAATTGATCAGTGACAGTGAGTACATTTATAATGTTACAAAGGATTTATATTTAATAAATACAAATAAATGCTGTTCATCGACCTTTAATAATCAAACAATCCTGAAAAAATAATAACAGTTTCCACAGAAATCTTAAGCACAACTATTTTCAACATTGATAAAAATCATAAATGTTTCAGCATTTTAAAATGATTTCTGAAGGATCATGTGACACTGAAGACTGGAGTAATGATGCTGAAAATTCAGCTTTTCATCACATGAATAAATTATATTTTAAAATGTATTTAAAATTTTAATTGATTTAATTTGTAATAACATTTTGCAATATTATTATTTTTACTGTAATTTGTATTAAAGTAAAGCAGCCTTGGCAAGCATAGGAGGCTTCTTTCAAAAACATTAAAACATGTTATGCTTCCAAACTTTTGACAGGAGGTTTCATTTTGGTAACCCATAAAATGATGAATATAATAAAACAGCTCATATAAAATTTTATAGGAGGTTGATTATCAACATCTTCTAAAGGTTAAGTACCTCTTTTCTCTGACCACCCTGTCAAAAAAAAAAAAAAAAAAAAGATGTTTATGCCTTACGATATGTGCAATTGCAGCCTAATTAACCAACTGAAAAACAAAACTTTCATTTTCTCTTGAAATACATGCCATGTTTCACATAAATCTTTGCACACATTTCGTAACTAATGAGACTACACTTGGACCAAAACCTAGACGTGTTTTGAACGCTTTTTCTGGGTTTATTGATCCGTTATGGCCTTTCAGAAATGCCTGCCTGATAAAGTAAGAAAGTATTCCAATGGGGCAGTACTAAAGGGATTTCTCTTTGACAGCCCCCTCTCAGCACATTTAATGCAATGCACAAGGTCATGTAGATGTATGCATAATGGACCTCACGTTGCCAGCGGCTCATTAGCATTCTATGAGATGCAAACCCCAAGAATCCCTCACAAAAACCTCAATTAAAGCTGTTAGGTTCCCGGTGTCTCAGGGAAAATAAAACTGGCGGAGTCATTTGTTAATGTCTGAACCTGTTTATCACACGGAAATGAACAAGTCAATGTTGTTCCTATAGTGAGCAGAACTCCTATAAAAACTGATTAGTATTTAATGCTACAGATATACTGTATGATGAATGATTCAGTCATGCAATGCAAAGTGTTAAGATGGAATGCGTATCTGGGAGGGACTTCTAGTAAAACTTGCATGTATTTGATGACAAATACAGTAATAACGGTAATAGTGTGAAATATTATTATAATTTAAAGGAGCTGATCTCACACACATTTACGGGGTGGATCATGTGTTTATAGTGAGATTGGTGTTGCATCACTGGGTGGATAATGGAGGCCGTGTGATGTTTGTGGCCCGGGGATGATTTTTTTGATCCAGCTGGACTTTAAAGAAGTAGATAATGGCACCAGAGTGAAATTTTGAGGAGCAAGCATAACAGGCAGCAAACTGATGTTTCCTTATGAGGGTGTGTTGCATAGTTGTCCGTTGCTCCTGCCAAAATGCTCTTAAGTCCCCTGAACAAATCTACTGAAATATCTCTCATAAAGACATGATCAGTTTCCCTCTCCATTTGCCTAATATCCCTTCACTTTTATAATAATTGAGCTCTTCCATTTCTAGAATGCACTTTCATTTTGCTTCCATACATTATCTACTAAAAGTACACTACAGATGAAGGCCACACTGTTTTGAGGAACACGCAGAGCCACTGCACAGATATTGTTGTAGGTGTACAGGTACTGTACAGTCATGCTGTGTTCTGAATACTGATTTTATAATGAAGACAAAAGAGGAGGTGTCGAGGGAGTCATTAGGGCAACTCTTCTTGCTTTTAAAGTAGCATCGTTTGACCTTAATCACTGACATGATCCTTTGTAAAGAGAATTAGAGGATGTGTCAAGTGTGAAATTACATCGGCGTATGTAATACCACACTTGTAGCCTTCAGGGAAAGGTGACAATCTGTAGGGGATTGGTTATAGAGATATAGAAGAGAGCTTTTGTTTTTCAAGCTTTAGCTGTGCTTGTTTTAATGCTTGAATTTTCACATGCTTTCATAGAGTAGGAGTCTAAGTGACTGATTTACAAAGGCATTCCGTTTTTAAGGTCACAAAAACAAGTCAAGCCATTTATCACCACAAAATAAATAAAGTACATAAAGGAATTGAAGCCTTTTTGGGACCTCTGTGCATGTACTCTGATTCTTATTACTTATTAATGTGTCCATCAAATATTCCTTCCTTCCTTCCAAACTTCCTTAACTTATTTCCTCCAATTCTAATTAATGTAATGTATCCATTAAAATTCCTTCCTTCCTTCCTTCCTTCCTTCCTTCCTTCCTTCCTTCCTTCCTTCCTTCCTTCCAAACTTCCAAACTTCCAAACTTCCAAACTTCCTTCCAAACTTCCAAACTTCCAAACTTCCTTCCTTCCAAACTTCCTTCATTCCAAACTTTCTTCCTTCCAAACTTCCTTCATTCCAAACTTCCTTCCAAACTTCCTTCCTTCCAAACTTCCTTCATTCCAAACTTCCTTCCTTCCAAACTTCCTTCATTCCAAACTTCCTTCATTCCAAACTTTCTTCATTCCAAACTTTCTTCCTTCCAAACTTCCTTCCTTCCAAACTTCCTTCCTTCCAAACTTCCTTCATTCCAAACGTCCTTCCTTCTAAACTTCCTTCCTTCCAAACTAGCTTCCAAACTTTGTTCCAAACCTACTCAACTTTCTGATACTGGTGTTCACATCATGCACTGGTGCATTCATAAATAATAAGGTTGCATTTTCACTGTTTTTTAGCTGTATTTACACTGTTTTATCATTGCTTTTGTTGTTAGCTTTTGTAACTTGCTGTTTTGTGACATCTAGAGTTAATTTTCTACTCAAAATGACACATTCATACTCAAAAATGATTCATCAAATGTTACCGTTATTGTGTACTATAGGCAAGTATTGAGATGTGGCTGGGTACAACATTACTTCTGTTACGTGTTTTCTACACAATATCTACTGCATAATTTACTTAGATGTTCTAAGCAAACACTTTAAAAGCATGGCTTAATTCAGTGATATATTGTTTGGAAGTAAAATGTACTTCAGACAGAGTATTATAAAGTTAACTTCAACTAAGTAGAAATTCCTGAACAAACTTTAACCGGCCAAGTTAAAGTTACTTATTTTCTTTGTTAATTTAACTTAAAATATGTGCAAAAATTTGCAAAGGACAAATTGAGTACATTTTACAATAATTTTTTTTTTGTTTTTTGTTTTTTTTAAAGGGAAATTATATCACATGACTTATTAACAGGGAATATGCAATTCATCTTCATAGCAACTTTTAAATGAATATATATATATTGCACCCAGAGTGTCAAGCAAATAAGCACTCCATATTATTTCAGTAAATGTTAGTATGTCTTCAGGTTCAACAATTTGGACTGCAATAGCACATCTTCCACAAAAGCTAATTTGAATTTATGAGATTTCACAGGAGAAACCAATCCTGATTTTATTTCTAGCTCTAAAATGAGCTAATCTCAAACCCGGGTGATAATTACTTCACCTCAAAAGCACCTGAAGGTAGATTACTGGATATGTGGACCATAGACTCAATCAGGAGATGCTTTTATGATGGAAAATATGACAGACATCCAACAGATTCATATATAATGGATGTACAATAGAAATTGGGCTGTCTAGCATGCTTTTTGAGAGAAGTCCATATTTCCCTCAATTACAACAGCATTCCCTAGTGATGAAAGAGCCTATTTCAGATTTTTTGGTCTTTCATTACACAGTAATTGGACAGCAAATCAATGTTTACCCAGACCTATGCATCATATTTATGTAACATATTTATTTGGATACACATTACCTAAAATAAAACCATTCAGAGAGCAACAGAATCACATAGTGGATGTTCGCAATTACTGGATAAAGTGTTTTTACCACATAAAGCATAAAGATCAAGTGTAATGAAATTATTATTTTTCTTTTCAGTGGATATTTTTACATAATAACTTCTGCACCTACCTGCATCATGTAATATTAGGTTTTCACAATCCTCATATGAAGTGTGTTCTTATAAATTTGGTTGGAAGTATAATGTATGTCCTGAAATATTCCAGGAAATATATCACAGTATTAAAAATAATATGACTCTACGACAACCACCTGCTTCTCCAAACTGTGAGATTTGATTTATCAGTATATTAATCTGCTTAAATGTGAGTGTTTATGACATTTATGTGTCCATCATGATGTGAAAAAATGCAGTTTAGTGTCTAACAACACCTACTGACATTTCCCAAATCTAAATTGATATATGTCTGATGATCTGTTTATACAGGTATATTTTATTTTATTGCTTTATTTTTAATAGTTATATATATATATTTTTTTTTTTATGTTTTATTTAAAAGCAACTTATTGTATATACATGCATGTTTTTTAAACATCCCTAAAACTGAACTTTCTAGTTATTTTATTTCATTTATTTATTTATTTATTTATTTATTTATTTATTTATTTATTTATTTATTTATTTATTTATTTATTTTTGTTAAAGTTACTGTTATTATATTAACTTTAGGGCTGTCAATCGATTAAAATTTTTAATCGATTAATCGCATGATTGTCATGAGTTAACTCGCGATTAATCACACTTTTTTTTTTTTTGTTCTAAATGTACCTTAAATTAATACTTTTCAAGTTTGTAATACTCTAATCAACGTGGGCATGGATAAATATGGATACTTTATGTATGTTTATTATTGAAACCATAGTCAACAGAGCATGAAGAGACATGTTTCAAAGGTCATAGATGTTTTTCAAAGAACTTGTTCATGTCTATTAGACACATGTAGAAAGAACAAAGAAATACCAGGTTCTCTTACGAGAGTTCTCTCGTACTGCGTTCGTAGAACGCTACGGGAAAAGTCTCTTTTCACGAAATACTGAAGCAAAATTATCCTTAATTTTCATATTTGTAAAACGCATTGCGGCAGTGCACAGCCATGGCGAGACGGCTCGCTCACTCATTGGCTGTTCTGCGGCAACTGCATGAGCCTATCGAGCGAGGGCTGATGCAACATCAGACCAATGAGAGCGCTTCGCGCGCTCCTCGTCACATCCCGCCGAAACGGGTGTGGCCATCCCCTATAAAAGGAGCTCGAGTAGGCTGATTCAACTGATTTTCATCTCTTCAGCGAAGCGCACGCATCGCTGGATCACGAGGAAGCACGCGTCGTCTGAGAACAAGCTTTTCAGCGGGACGAGCCCTTGAAGCCGCAGGCCTGCGCCGCCTTCTACCGCCGTACCTGCTGCGCTTTCCGACGCCATATCCTTTCATTACTATTGTTCTTTTGTATGTGTGTGTGTGTGTGTTCGCTCTGCAACACTCACCCCCTAAAAGAGCCGCGTCTTTTTCAAGACGCCTTCTCATGCAGCGCTCGCGCTCGCTGACGGCGAATCGCCCTCACTCCGAGCCGATTGCCTACGGTGACTCTGATGACTCGCCTGGCATCCTCCCGAGGCTGCCCTTCCTGGAAGCGGATGGCGGGATTAGTTTTTTCTTTACGTTACAAGAAAAGCTACCCTGCCTCTGCACGCGTCACTTACCGGCGAAGGAGAAAAGAGTGTTTTTAGTCCCGCCGTTGGCCGGTCTAACCTCTTTTCTCTCACATTTCTCAGCTCCCTGTGGGTGGCTGGAAATATTATTGCAGCAGAGTGAGTCTGTGTTACACACCTGCCTGCCAGCAAACGCCGAAGAATACATGTTGACGCCGCCTAAAAAGCCTATATCCCACTGTGGCTCAGTGGTGAAATTATAGGTTTTCCGCACGGACGACCGCGGTTCGAATCCCGGTCTCGCGGCATTTATATTTATGCCGCCAATGCTTCCCTCTGTCAGGTCCCCTGAAGGCGACTGCAGAGATGCATTTTGCAGTCAGCAAGCGCGTAGTACCCGCTTGCCTGCAACCTAACACCGTTTCTACGGTTCCCGTGCGTCACTGGCGAAATGAGAATGGAGTGCTTTCAGCCCCGCTGAAACTGGGCGATGTCCACTCTTCTCTCATTCTAGCATATTTCAGGTGTCTGAAAATGTTAGTATTGCTTGTTGTGCTTACTCGCATGCCTGCAAGCAAACGCCAGTGTGATAATACTCGCGCTGTCTTTGTCTATGTATCCCCACTGTGGTCCAGTGGTAGATTCTTAGACTTAGACGCGGGGGACCCGAGTTCGAATCCCAGGTCTGCCGGCAGAAACATTTATGCCGCCGAATGCAAATCACTCTGTCTGTTCCCCGAGAGGCAACTGCAGACGTGTTTTTTTTGCAGCCCATGAGCACGTGTTACATGGCCGGACTTCTACCGAAGTCCCGCACGGGGCCCGTGCTCAAATATTCGACCCGGGTTGATCACGCGCGCAACATAGTGAACGTGCCCACTGCCTAGTGCCCACAGACACTATGTTCTGCACGCCTTGTGGTTTCTGTAAGACGAAACCTGTGTGCATTAATTCTGCTCAGGCAGACAGTGCACTCGCTGCAGTAACTGTGCCCGCTCTCCCGCGCCCACACTTACTCGCGGCCATTTTATGTCCTACGGGACTCGCCCAGCCCTCCTCTGCTCGGTTAAACACCGCAGCGGGGTCGAGCGCAGGCGTTCTGTCCGCTGTGATCAGCGCGCTTCCCCCGCGACAGAACGCGCTTCAAAGTCCCGGCCACGGCCGATGATGCTATAAATGTAGTGTCGATGCCCACTCCTCTGTGCCCATCCCTACATACAAGCACAGCCCTGCACACAGGGCCCGCGCACATAAAATCGACTCAGGTCGATCGCGCTCCAAACATAGTAAAAGTGCCCACTTCCCAGTGCCCACGAACACTATGTCTGGCCATTTTATGTCCTACGAGACTCGCCCAGCCCTCCTCTGCTCGGTTAAACACCGCAGCGGGGTCGAGCGCAGGCGTTCTGTCCGCTGTGATCAGCGCGCTTCCAAAAAAAAAAAAAAAAATTCAAAAGTCCCGGCCACGGCCGATGGTGCTATAAATGTAGTGTTGATGCCCACTCCTTTGTGCCCATCCCTACACAAAAGCACAGCCCTGCACACAGGGCCCGCGCTCATAAGATCGTCTCAGATCGGTCACGCTCCAGACATAGTCAAAGTGCCCACTTCCCAGTGCCCACAAACACTATGTCTGGCAGATCACAGTCTCCCCGTAAAAGCGGGATCTGTGCGCGCCCGCGCTGCTCACACAGACAGCGCGACCAAAGCAGTGAACGTGCCCGGTCCCCGCCCACGTCCACCTGCAGGCTACATGAGTCCCATGCGACCTTCTCAGACCTCCCTCGCTCAGTTAAGCACTGTAACGCGGTCGAGGATGAGCGCTATGCCCGCTGTATTAAGCGCGCTCCCCGCCTCATATGTCACAGGCGTAACGCCTATGTTATCGCACCCCGAAGCACCACTGCCGCACTGCGGACAGAGCGAGCTTCGCATTCAGCCCCTAGCCGGCCATGCAGATGCGTGGGCCGCGCTTCCAGGGGTTTCAGACTGGGTGCTAGACATTATAAAGAGAGGCTTCTCGCTACAGTTTTTCCGACGCCCTCCCCGCTTCACAGCGCGCGTCGAAACCACGGTGAATTCAGAAGCAGCACACCTGCTTCGTGCCGAAATATCAAAACTGTTGAGCAAAGGGGCGATACAGCTTGTACCCCCAGCTCAAAGCGAAAAGGGGCTATACAGCAGATACTTTCTAGTCCCGAAAAAGGACGGAGGTATCAGACCCATTCTGGATCTAAGACGACTAACAGAGCTTTAGTGAAACGCAGTTTCAAAATGCTCACGACCAGAAAAATCCTCGCGCATATTCGCCGAGAAGACTGGTTTATGTCGATAGATCTGAAGGACGCGTATTTCCAGATGCAGATAGCGTCACGTCACAGGCGATTCTTGAGATTCGCCTTCGAGGGTCGGGCATACCAGTACACAGTCCTGCCTTTCGGCTTGTCCCTGGCACCTCGTACGTTTACGAAATGCATGGACGCAGCGCTCGCCCCCCTCAGACTCAGAGGCATGCGAGTGCTGACCTATTTGGACGACTGGCTGATCATAGCTCAATCGCGATCACAGCTCGTGGAGCACAGAACCATGTTACTCGATCACCTCGAGAATCTTGGTATTATGATCAATTGGACAAAGAGCTCCCTGAACCCCAGTCAAACTATCTCGTTTCTGGGTGTCGTTCTGGACTCGCAGTCCATGACGGCGCGGCTGTCAACACAGCGCGCGCTGCACATTCAGCACACAGCGAGAGCCTTTCGCTGCGGTGCGACTACCACGCTCAAAAAGTTTCAGAGGTTGCTGGGTCTTATGGCCTCAGCAGCATCGGTTCTCCAGTTGGGCCTGCTTCGCATGCGCCCTCTGCAGTTCTGGCTAAAAGCGCGAGTGCCTCGCAGAGCGTGGGCACTTGGCCGATTACGCCTCAGAGTCGATCAGGACTGCGTGGCAGCCCTGAGACCTTGGGCGGCGAGCGATTGGTACCGTTCGGGCGTAAGCCTGGGGACTCCCTCGAGGGTGAAAGTGGTGTCTACGGACGCATCCACCTCGGGATGGGGAGCGCTGCTCGAGGGCAGACCGTTCTTTGGCCAGTGGTCAGAACGAGAGAAGCTCCATCACATCAACTGCTTAGAAATGCTAGCAGTTCACAACGCGCTGACGCGCTTTTGTCCCCAAATCAAGGACCAGCACGTCGTAGTCCGCTCGGACAACACGGCCGTGGTGTCCTACATAAATCGCCAGGGCGGTCTCAGATCCAATATTCTGTACAGGCTGGCCAAGCGCCTCCTGACATGGGCTCAGCGCAACTTGCGCTCGCTGAGAGCAGTGCATGTGCCTGGGGTCCACAACCTGGGTCCAGACAGACTGTCCAGGAACAACGTTCCCACGGGCGAATGGTCTCTACACCCACAAGCAGTCCAGCTGCTGTGGCAGAGATTCGGCAGGGCGGAGGTGGACCTATTCGCGTCCCCAGAAAACGCTCATTGCCCCGTGTTCTTTTCGAAGAACGACAGTGCACTGTCCCACAAGTGGCCGCACTGCCCGCTATACGCGTTTCCCCCAGTCTCCCTCCTACCTCAGGTGCTGGAGCGAGTCAGGGAAGTGAAATGCCCAGTACTGCTTATAGCACCGTTCTGGGACAACCAAGCCTGGTTTCCAGTCCTGATGCAGTTAGCAGACTCCGCTCCATGGCCAGTGCCATTGAGGAGAGATCTCCTCTCGCAGGCCAGGGGCTCGATTTGGCACCCACACCCAGAGCTGTGGTCCCTTCATGCGTGGACGCTCAACGGTTACCCGTTAGTCTCACGGATGGAGTGCTGAACACCATCACTCAGGCTAGAGCGCCTTCCACCAGGCGGCTTTATGCCTCGAAGTGGTCGGTTTTCTCCAGCTGGTGTACAGCTCGGGGCCTGTCACCCCTCGATTGTGAGGTGACGGAGGTTCTCTCCTTCCTACAAGAGCTGTTGGACAAGGGCAGATCCCCTTCCACGCTCAAAGTCTATGTGGCGGCTATCGCAGCGTGCTCGACAGCAACGCCAGGCCAGTCACTGGGAAGGAACGATTTAGTCATCCGCTTCCTCGGGGGAGCTAGGAGGCTGATTCCCCCCAGACCTCCCTCAGTCCCGGTGTGGGACCTTTCTACGGTCTTGGCAGCCATGAAAGGTTCCCCCTTTGAGCCTATCCAATCTGTCAGCCTCAAACATCTGTCTTTCAAAACGGTGTTTTTGATGGCCCTCGCTTCGGTGAAGCGCATAGGCGATCTGCACGCGCTCTCTGTGAGTCCAACGTGCTTGGAGTTTGGGCCCAATGACTCCAAAGTCATACTCAAACCTAGGCACGGCTACGTGCCGAAATCCCTCAACACTCCGTTTAGGGCTCAGGTTATTTCCCTGTCTGCCCTGCCGGGATCAAACGAGGAAGGGGACTCGAGCTGTCTTTGCCCCTTAGGGCTTTAAGAGCTTATGTGTCCCGCTCCGCTGCCTTCAGACAGACGGAGCAGCTCTTTGTCTCGTTCAGTGGACGTTCCAAGGGAACGGCTGTTTCGAAACAGAGCCTGTCCAGGTGGGTGGTTGACGCCATAACAATGGCTTATACCACCAAGGGCCTTCAGTGCCCCTTGGGCATTAGAGCGCATTCCACGAGAGGCGTTGCCTCATCGTGGGCCTGGTCTAGCGGGATTTCCTTACAGGAAATATGTACGGCGGCGGGCTGGGCCTCACCGTCTACATTCATAAGGTTCTACAACCTAGAAGTTCCCGCCTTGCAGGCCAGGTTGTTTTCGGTTTAGCCGAATCAGCTGTCTAACCAGGACACTGATTTCGCAGGCGCACTACGCCACCGAAGACTTCACCGCACTTGCAAGCCAAGTATTTTCGGTGTATTCGAGTCAGCTGTCTAAACACGGCACTGATATCGTAGACGCACAGCGCCGCCGAAGTTTTCTGGGCAGAATTGTGTAAGACCCATGTTTTTTCCCACATTAGCCAGGCTCCCTCCTGCCTATGTGTTGTTATATCGCGTCTAGAACGCACCTATTTGGGCGAAAGTGTGTAAGTCCCACATTTCCCACATCAGCCAGGCTCTCCCTGCCTATGTGACGTTATATCGCGCTTAAGGGCGCATCCATTTGGGCGAAATTACGTAAGACCCACATTTCCCACATTAGCCAGGCCTCCCCCTGCCTATGTGATGTTATATCGCGTCTTAGGACGCAGCTATCTGAGGGTGGTTGTCCCCCCCCCTCCAGACTCTCCGAAGTCTACCGGGTGATTATGCACTGTATACCTGGACTAGCTTCCAGTGGTCGGTGTTTTCTCATCCCAGCACGCACGGCGTCTTACAAGTGGTTCCCGTAGCGTTCTACGAACGCAGTACGAGAGAACTCTCGTAAGAGAACGTACTCGGTTACTAACGTAACCTCGGTTCTCTCTAGAAGAGGGAACGAGTACTGCGTTCCCTGCCGTGCGCGCGGTTCGCTCTGGTTCGCTTCGGCGATGAAAACCAGTTGAATCAGCCTACTCGAGCTCCTTTTATAGGGGATGGCCACACCCGTTTCGGCGGGATGTGACGAGGAGCGCGCGAAGCGCTCTCATTGGTCTGATGTTGCATCAGCCCTCGCTCGATAGGCTCATGCAGTTGCCGCAGAACAGCCAATGAGTGAGCGAGCCGTCTCGCCATGGCTGTGCACTGCCGCAATGCGTTTTACAAATATGAAAATTAAGGATAATTTTGCTTCAGTATTTCGTGAAAAGAGACTTTTCCCGTAGCGTTCTACGAACGCAGTACTCGTTCCCTCTTCTAGAGAGAACCGAGGTTACGTTAGTAACCGAGTACGTTCCCATTACTTCTCTTTCTTTGCACTGAGCAATTAACACAAACATGTTTAGATTTTTGCATGACAGGGCAGCTCTTCTGAAAATGCTAAATGTACATTTATTATTTATTATTACATTATAGTTTGTCTCTCTCTGTGCCCAATTTGATGAAGCTAAATTCTCAATAAAACTGTTTTCATTGGTATATTTTGCTGTTTCTGTTGTCAAACAACGCAATGAAATGATAACTGAAACGCGACCCATTAAGACATAACCAGCTCTCCCTTAAAATGTTAATCTGCAAAAAAATCCTGATAATCGAACCGTCGTCTGGTGAAATCAAATACACATAAAATAAAGACAATATCTGTGCTCTGATTTCGGCTATACTTGCATGTAAAATTAGAGAAGCAACATAAATTTTGTGTTTAACTGAATTAAAGCGGTGCTCCTCTCTCCAGCGCGAGACGGAGAGAGAGAGAGAGAGAGAGAGAGAGAGAGAGAGAGAGAGAGAGAGAGAGAGGCGAGCGCGCGTGCTGGGAGAGCAGTACCGGCGGTACCGGTAGATTCTCAGAAACTAAATAAGGTTTGGGCGCTTTGTTGAAGGGAAAAAATCGCTAAATGGGTCTGCAATGTCGCTAAGTTGGCAACACTGTGTATCTCCATTTCTCCAACTAGGTTTTGGGCCACGGGTCAAACAGAAGATACGCGCTGCGTTAATCGAGCGTTAAAAAAAATAGTGCAGTTATTTTGCGTTAACGCGTTATTAACGTGCTAACTTTGACAGCCCTAATAAACTTTAATTATCTTTTTCAAAATCCCCAACTGAACTTTCCTCTTCTACTAATTTAATTTAATTTAATTTAATTTAATTTAATTTCATTTCATTTCATTTCATTTCATTTCATTTCATTTCATTTCATTTCATTTTTTATTAAATTTTAATTTTATTTATTTTCACCCACACTCCATTTTTTCACTGTCAACACAAACATAGCCAACATCAATATCCATCACTACTCAAATTCAGCAAGTGACACAATCAGGTCAATTATTTCCAATTATTCTCTTCACATTTGACCTAAAGATTTCCACACTTTCGTCAAGCTCTTTTTTTCCCTGAGAGGCAGGGCAGTTCATGGATCTCATTATTAGATTGATTGTGCCACCTGCCCTCGCCAAAGGAGTCCCTCTGCATTTATCAATAACTTTGTGTTGATTTTTTTTTTTTTTTTTTTCAAACTCACAAACATGTCGATAAAACTTTCATGGCCAAAATGGGCTCTTGCGGAGAACTGAGACATAAGGCATAGGACTCTATTAGTGGACATACTATATTAGGAATGGTTCATGAACTTGAAATGATGGTGTTCCAAACCAATACGACAGATTTTACAGTGAAAGATAGAAGTAATTATGAAATGGCATGTTGTACTTAATTATGTACTTAATATGTACTTATACACTAATTGCTAATTGGGTTACACTTTATTTTAAGGTGTCTTTGTTACACTGTAATTATAGATTTAAGTACTGAGTGATATTAAGTAACTACATGTACTTACTATATGGTTAGGATTAGGGTTTGTTTTAGGGTTAGTTGCATGTAATTATGCATCATTTATAGTTATTACTATAGTAAATGTAACATACTGTAACAAAAACACTGTAAAATGAAGTGTTACCCTAATTGTATATGTAATATAATAATATATTATTTATAAGAATCTATTAATAATATAATCGTATTTATAATATCTATTATCATAATATAATAATCTAATTATTTATTTTCCATTTAAATCTAGCATATGACTTCTGAATACTTAGAATAGGTAACACTTTATTTATTTAGTCCACTTCATTCACTCTACTTCTAACTATAAGTAACTTTGCAACTACATGTCAACTACCGGTCATTTGAGTATTAGTAGAATGTCGGCTTAAAAAGTCATCATTTCCTCACCTTGGTGTTGTTCTAATGAAGTATGTCCTTCTTTCTTTTTTTGGACCAAAACCTTGTCCATATAGGGACCAGCATCAAGCTTTTAAAAAAGATGCAAAAGTATCACAGAATGGTCTGAAGTGACACATGTTGTATATTTAAAGTGTTCTGGAGTATACGATAGGGTTTGGTAAAAAAACAAACAAAAAAAACACACATACATTTAATATATAATTTAATTAAAATACTGACCTTGGCCTGCTAACACTTTATTTTGATGCTCCCCAACAGACATTCTACTGACTATAAGTAACTTTTCAAGTACATGTCAACGTATTCTATTAATCTGAACTCTAACCTAACAGTCAACTAATACTCTAATGAGAGTCAGTTAACATGTATAGTTGCAAAGTTGGGTTTCACTTTATTTTGATGGTCCCTTTAACACATTCTGTTGTCTAGAAGAAGCATCACACCTACATGTCTACTAACTCTCATTAGAGTATTAGTAGACTGGTAGGGTTAGGGTTAGAATAAGTTGACATGTAGTTGCAAAGTTACTTATAGTCAGTAGAATGTCTGTTGGAGGAGCATCACAATAAAGAGTTAAGCAGACAGTACACTAATACTCTAATGAGAGTTAGTTGACATGTAGTTGCAAAGTTACTTATAGTCAACAGAATGTTCAAAAGGGACCATCAAAATAAAGTGTTACCCAAAGTTGCTTATAGTTAATGTCTAAAGTGGACTGATGAAATGAAGTGTAACCATATAATGTAGCACACAAGTCTTGTGAGCTACTTTTATTAAACTTTTGTCATGCTTTGTCATAAGAAAGAGAACGACATAAGTGTGCATAATCAATGACAGAATTTTCCATTTAGGGTGAACTGTTCCTTTAACGAAAAGCTTTTATTTTCATATGTATTATGCTTGGTCAGGAGGCAAAGCAAATGTAATAAAGTGTAAGGTGCATCTCTAAAAATCTGTGAAAACAAATGCATGCTCACTATATTAATCATGCCACATCGATGCTTTACCATTCTGAAGGTCTTAAGAACATTTCCGATGAAAGTGTAATGACATATCAGCCTTTATTTAATGTGATAAAACCATTATGCAAGCACAAAGCCACAACAACATTAATAATGAATTTGCATTAAATATTAAAAGGTGTTTTATTGCATTTCAGGCACTCGTGAAGTGTAAGTGCTGTATGTGTGTGTTTGCGCAACCTCACTGCCAAGCTACACTCATAAGGCAATATTTATTATAACAAGGCCAAGGCCTGCTCCTGAGCGCTGCCTTTGAGACACTTGCGAGGATGGGTAATTAACACAGCCAATTATGAGAGAATAATCCCGCATGGGTCTTAAAGAAGCTCACATCTGGAGTCGGATCAAACACGTGGAGCCGTGGGACAAGAGTGGCACGATCTCAGTCTAATGTAGGCCGCTGTTCACTAGTTTGATCACGAGTTTTGGAAGTACAAATTCTTGTATACTTCATAAATAATCCAAATTGCTACTGACATGTTTCATTTTAGTGCTAATTGGTGCCACGATGCATTAAGAGGATTTGCTGTATGCGGTTCAGTGTGAGGAAAAAAATGCAATCGACACATCACCACTCACTCAATTAAGTACAACTTATCAAAAACAGCATTCTGATTTAGCTGGAAACACTCTAACTGTTTGCTAGTGGCATATCATTCAGTGAAGGCAAAATGAATTGTTGCAAAATGAAAATGAACCAGATGAATTGTTTCATTCAATCAGGTTTATACATCTGTGTTAGGGGCCATTCCACTCTGTTACTTTTCCATTGTTTTTCAATGTAAAGCGCTAGACGGATGTTTTGGCTGTTAAAAACCGGTCCTTATTGTTGTATTTTGATGAAAGATTTAGTTTTATTTATTTTTGTTTTGTTTCATTTCATTTCGTTTCGTTTTGCATTGATTAATTGTGCACCAAAAGACAAGAAATTTGAATTATTTTATTTTATATTATTAGGATAATGTGCACTTAATGTAAATAAATTAAAAATAAAAACAATGTTAAAAAGTAAATAGGGAGCATTTTAACACGCATTGTCCACTATATTAGTCAGTTCAGTGAAAACTGTGTCTTTTCGTCAAGAGACTTGAGAGTTTTCTGTGTTCCACATTGGAAAGAAAGTCATATAGCTTTGTAACGAAATGATAATGAGTCGATGAGTTTAACAGAATTTTCATTTTTAGGTGAACTATCCCTTTAAGAATTTAAAATTTTTACTGAGGAAGAACATCCATATCACAACATCTACTAGCTATTCGGAACGACAAACTGTTTTGCTTTCATGTGGATGTACAGTATGAGGACTTTCAGTTTCCTTTGGTAATATCGGCAGAGCTCAACCCACTAAGATGAATCTGGTCCTCAAACATGTCTCCATTAAAGGACATGGGGCTCATGTTCACGGTATGTCTGCTTTAAAGGGTTAGTTCACCCAAAAATGAAAAATTCTGTCAGTAATTACTCACCCTCATGTTGTTCCAACCCCGTAAGACTTTCGTTCATACTGGAACACAAATTTAGATATTTTTGATGAAATCTGAGAGCTGTCTCACTCCTTCATAGGCTTCTGTGTAATCGATATCTGCCAGCCCTGAAAAGTTAGTAAAGACATCGTTAAAATAGTCCAACTGACTACAGTGGCTCAACCATAAGTTTATCAAGCGATGAGAATACTTTGTGCGCAAAAAAAAATAAAAAAAAATAACGACTTTATTCAACTATTCATTTTCATCTGTGTGTCTCTGAGTGAGTTTGCGTAGTGTAACAGCGCAGCGCTTCTGCGTTGTACATCAGAATGTAGGCTCACTATTGGCCAGAATCACACGCATCACACAGCGTCGGCCAGTGTCAGCCAATAGTGAGCCTACGATCTGACGTACAACCCAGAAGTGCTGCGCTGTTACACTAAGTCAACAGCTTAGGAGAATGACATGGAAGAGAAGAGATGGTTGAATAAAGTCATTATTTTTGTTTTATTTTGCTCACAAAAAGTATTCTCGTCGCTTGATAAAGTTAAGGTTGAGGTTAAGGTTAATAATTTTCATTTTTGGGTGAACTAACCCTTTAAGACCAATTATGTTGCTCCATGGGAGCACAGTGGCACCAACTTTTGGACAATGAGTTACCAGTGAGCCGAAAGCACTATCACTGAAGCTTAATGAAATGTGTGATTCAAAATGAGTGCATTAATCACAAATTATGTTTCCAGGAGTGTGTCGTATGCTTATCTTAATTAAAAAGCACAGTACTTGTCATTAAAGTCCCAGAGGCAAGACATATGTCCTTAAAAGTTGACCTTTAATTATTTGTTGCATTTGTGCATTTTGAGAAGTGTACGATATCTATCAGGTCATTAAAGTGGACTATATTTTGAGCTGCTTTTCCGTGTCTGTACTTGACCACTTGACCTCCAATTAGTGCCTCATTTGGCGGTGTTCCACGCTGCTATGATTGACACTCTCGCTAAAAACACTGCTAAGCTCATTTGAGCAGAAACTCTAACTCCAGCAATATTCGCTTTTCACCCACAACCGCCATAATCCCACAAAGTCCCATTTTAGGAAGTCGTCTTTATTCCCCGCTGCATGTGATCCCCTACCAAGAAGCAAATACTCTTAAAGGGCTATTGGGAAAACATGGCTCAAGTCGTGTTATTTCTTCTTCTCCCCCTCTGCTATATATTCGAGCCTCGCTCTGTAATAGAATGGCTTTAATCCAAAACGTGTTTGGTAAACCAGTATGGAAAATCTTGTTCAGAAGATTAGCGAAGCAGCATCCGAAGAGGCCTCATTGCAGCTTATGACTGGTGGGAGCTTTGCTGTGTGTGTGTGTGTGTGTGTGTGTGTGTGTGTGTGTGTGTGTGTGTGTGTGTGTGTGTGTGTGTGTGTGTGTGTGTGTGTGTGTGTGTGTGTGTGTGTGTGTGTGTGTGTGTGTGTGTGCGTGTGTGTGTGTGTGTGTGTGTGTGTGTGTGTGTACTCCAATAATTCACATTTCTGCATCACACTGAATTGGCTCAAACCTTCTGTGTTGTGGATTTAGAGCCCCTATATTGTGTTTTTAATAATTATTTCATGTATATGCTATCTTGTATACCAGTGGTTCTCGGTTGATTTTTGCTTATAATTTGCATTTAAACACATCAGATGGCGACCCAATGCAGTTTTGTTATCGGTATAAACTGTTATCTGTTTATAAAATGTATGGAAGCCACCTAAGAGTAAACAAAGATGTAATTGTGATAAAGGTGTGATATCAAAGTGTGAACATTTTTTTAAAATATTTATGACATATGACCACGACATAGGGTTTGTTTGGTAACATTTTACAATAAGATCATATTAGTTAACACTAGTTAATACATTAACTAACATTAACAAACAATGACCAATGCATGTGTTACATTATTTATTATACTACTTTGTTAATGTTAGTTAATTAAAATGCAGGTGTTTATTGCTACTTCATGTTAGCTCAGGTTCATTAAATAATAAGGTGCATTTTTTGTATTGCATGTATTGGTGAATGTTGAAATTAATATCAGCTGTGATAAATAAATGTTTTAGAGCTAATACAGTTAACTAATGTTAACAAATCGAAGTGTTACCGATTTTATTATTATTACAAAATTTTGATTATTTGAAATTGAATTATGTTTTTGCTTATTTGCATTTCATCTTTTGCTTTGTTTCTATTGTTGCGTTGCATAACCCAGCCCCACTCACAGTCAAATCTTATTGGTCCAAAATCATGTTCCATATAGCTTTGTATTTAATATCAAATATATTCTAATTAGGTATGAATTTGTTGTTTTGTCCAGCATTTTTGCTTAGATAGAATTATGATTATAAAACGGATAGTTCCGGTCCTTGATTCTGATTGGTTGAGCTGCGTTCGAAGCTGTTGTAAATCCCTCAATAAACATAAACCATTGGCGATTCTTTGTTGCTGCATGTGTTGCTTGGCAACCTCTTTGGAACTACATTGCTTGGCGGAGGAATAATGTGTTATAACATTATATATTTTAAGTTGAAATAAATATTAAAATGAATATTTTTATGGAGTAACTGTTTTATAAAAACAATAAGCCCCTTGAAACAATGTTTTACAGTGAATTTAGAACAGCTAAGGGGGTTTTGGGCTCTCCGCTCCGCCTAACAACGCCCCTTAGCTGTTCTAAATTCACTGTAAATCACGGCTTCGCTGGGCTTATTGCTTTAGTTGCACTTGATTTAGGCTATATTCTCCCTTGATGATGGGAATTGTTATCTGAGGGATTATTTAGCTACTCATTTAGTCCAGGCTGAGATGTCACACAAACAATGAACATGTCATCATGTCATCATGTGCTCCTGTATATGCTGCTATTCCTGGGAATGTATTTTTTGCAGTTCACTGGACTGGATTTATCTATTATTGTTGCTTTTATAAAGCAAGGCGACCTTGGGAGTGGTAAGAAAGTGCATTACTCGGTCTTCTTGACAACCTACAACCAAACAGTGTTAGTTTTAGTTTTAGTTTTTTCTTCATTAGCTATCAATCAATGTAGCTGGCATCATACATGTATAACAGAGCCGTCTGTTTCACTGTCAGATTTAAAGGAGGTCATTTTTAGCATTGTTTCCTTCAGCAGTCTCGACTCATGTCATGAGTATTGCCCTGTCCAGCTGCAGAAAGTGATGTTTCAGACTCAACTTCTTGATGTGATTACATGAGACATTTGAATTTGTACATTGCTTTTGCTTTGGTATAATAACACTTTTTGGAAGAGGATGTCTGAGCATTGAAACATACGCAACTAAGATAATTCAATAAACTCTGCTCTTTTTTTTTATTATCATCACTTTGTCACCTGCTTCTGCTCTTCACTGGCTTTCTCAGTCAAACTCTCAGACTGATAAAAGACTGTTAATAGAGTTTTGGGTACCAGACAAGACTTTCTGTTGACAGGTTTTACTGGTTTTAGACAACAGACAAATGGATATCGTTTGACAGGATCCAGAGTCTGGGGTCGGATCTGACATTTCTGACGTGGAGATCCATCTGATCTAACATTTTGGTGCTGTTGATCTAACAGTGCCTGATTATCCATGCTGTTTACCAGGAATATGTACCTTGTGAAGATGATCAACTAACTTGTATCTATCAAGTAAAGTCGGTTGACCAACTTTTGCTAGTAAGCAATTTAAATAGGCTACATTCTTTTTTTTATTATTCTTACTTATCCTCTCACTTCTGCATGTCTTTTTCCCACATTGTATTATTTGGATCCAAACCATGGTACATATACATCATCAATGTAATTACCACCCTGAATGCTAGCAGCAACCTTTTACTTTGGTAGCTAGGTAACAACTTAGAGAAGGCAGGGGAAAGAAAATTATATTTATATATCAATAACGGTTCAACTGCACACCTGTTGAGAAGTTTACCACATTAACCGCACCCCAGGGGCCAAATTACCTTACTTACTGTCCCTAAATGTTTCTTACTACTTATGAAATGTTATTGTGCCTTATTTTTCTCCAATTTTGGGTGATTATTAGGATGTTAGGTAACACTTTATTTTGATGGTCCCTTTTGAACATTCTGTTGACTATAAGTAACTTTGCAACTACATGTTAACTATCTCATTAGAGTGTTAGTAGATTGTCTGCTTAATATCTGCAAAATCTTTATTGTGATGCTCCCCAACAGACATTCTACTGACTATAAGTAACTTTGCATCTACATTTCAACTTATTCTAACCCTAACCCTACCAGTCTACTAATACTCTACTAACACTTTAATGAGAGTTAGTAGACATGTAGGTGCAGCGTTACTTATAGTCAACAGAATGTGTTAAAGGGACCATCCAAATAAAGTGAAACCGGATGTTATTTTATTTTTTAATTTTTATAATTATAAATTTAATTTTTATTTCTTTAAGACATCATTGTTTTGTTCTCAATATTTTAAATGTGGTGGCTTAACAGAATGAATATTTCACATTTAGGTTGAGCCCTGGAGTAAAAGAAAAGAAAAGAAAAAAACATCCCAGTTTTTTTACAGATTTTGAAGTGGCTCTTTAAGACTTGCAAGATCATGACAAATGTTTACTATGGTAGTCTTTGATTTGTGTTACAATAATTCATTTCAGGAAATATTTGAAAATAATATTGCACTACAACTTAAGCTCAACTGCATTTGTAGTATAATGCTGATTACCACAAAAACAATTTCAGCTTGTTTCTTGTCTCCTGGTTATGGTTGGGCACTTAAAATGGAACTGGGTGGCATTAGTTTCTTAAAGTATTTAAAAACAGATATGTTAAGCTTATAATTTCACAAAAGCACTTAAAGGGGCGATATGTAGAATTTAGAAACCCTTGTTATCAGCGACACCAGTGGCCGTTAAGTGAACTGCAGCCAGCAACTTACTGACTCGTGCTTTCACAAGTGCACACGTAACATACGAGAGACTGGACGTGATATACTCACGGCAAAGTTATTTTTCATTATGTGCTTAGAAGTCATAAATTCTTTTGCTATATACTATATACTGCTATATAATGTGTGTATGTACTGTGTGTATACCGATATACTGAATGTAGCACCTCAGACAGTAGGTTATTTCGGATGCACCGTATCTCTCATTTTAATCTGTGTTAAATTCAAAATGGTGTCTAACCTGACTAAAAAAGCAGAATATTACTTGAATTCAATTAAGTTGCAGTTCTTCTGTTGCGTTCAAGCTCCCACAGGTGCAATAAGGAAAGGTGATGCTATCATCAGGCCAGAGCCAGTGTGGGGTTACGTGCTTGCCATCATGAACAGCAGGCAGTAATTCTCTCTAAGATGGTGCCTTTCTGAAAAGTATTTCATTTTCTAAACCATATGTTGACTGCAGAGCGTAACCGTCTAGAGCAGAATTTATTTTAATGGAAGCATCAGCTGTCCGCATGGCTGAGAAACCCCTATTAGTAGCAAGAGTCCAGCACGCTTCTTCAGTCGCTTTTAAGTTGCGAGTAACAAGCGGAGGAAGGAGAGCTTTGGATCAAGTTTCCAGCAACTTTTAATTGACTAACAAAACTCACTGACGCTCCTTCCAAAGATTTCTCACCCCAATGCAAAGACAAAGCTCCTGAGCGGATCCAAATCCCTGCCGAGCGAGACGAAGAGCGTGTGAAGAGTGTGTGATTGGGCAAGAGAAAAAGACGGAGATCATAACATCTAACCACGTCCAACAGAATCCAATCATTTTGAGCAGATTTGTGTCTGTGGGCTCAGGGTTATGAGCATTCCTTTTGCTCTTTTCAGGTTTATTAGAGTAGGGTTGTGTGTACGCCCTCTAGAATCCCTATGAATCCTGATAAGCACACTACAGCATTTGATTTACTTCCTCATAACAGTTTCTATAGCAACCAATTTCCTCCACACTAGGGAATATTGAATATGAATTCATTCCATTAGAATCGTTCCCTTAGTTATCAGGAGCATTTATGGTGCAAATTGCCTTTAACGGCACATTGTTTGTTGAGTCCGTCGTTACTGTTTTTCTTATAGTGATACTGATGCTCTTTTGTGGTGATGTATCAGAAAGGTCACATGTCTGCTTCCTAGTCTTGTTTCTGGCCAACAAGGCTTTGGTTCCTTGATCTTTATTGATAAGGTAATTACTGCTCCAGAAGATTAACAAATCTGCAGCACGCGATAAGGTTCTGGATCTAATGACACTCGGCAGATTTGTTAAGCTAATTAACTTTCTGGGAGTTACTTCAGAAAAGTACTGTGGTTCAGGGATGGGATTCAGACTGTAATTCAGAGTCCAAAAGTCAGAGACCATGCTGAAATTATTTATTTATTTATTTATTTATTTATTTATTTATTTATTTATTTATTTATTTATTTATTTATTTATTTTTTCAAATAAATGAATGAATGAATTAATCTTAAGGTGTAAAATTATTCAGTATAATGGTATTTTGGTATATTGTTTTCAGGTTTTCAAGGATAGTTTCATAATTTGTATTTTGTTTACATTGATGCATCTTTTATATGATTAACCTTATAAAGTTTGGGGTCTTTTTTATGTTTTTGAAAGGAGTCTCTTATGCTCACCAAGGCTGCATTTATTTGATCAAAAATACAGTAAAACAGTAATATTGTAAAATATTACTACAAATTAAAATAACTGTTTTATGTTTTAATATATTTTAAAATGTAATTAATTCCTGTGATCAAAGCTGAATTTTCAGCATCATTACTAACCCAGTAACCCATCACATGATCTTCAGAAATCATTCTAATATGCGGATTTGCTGCTTAGGAAACATTTCTTATTACTACCAATGTTGAAAACAGTATTTTTGTGAATCTTCAGTTAAAAAAGTTCAAAAGAAGATGTAACTATGGAGTTTGCTTATACACTGCTGAACATATCTGAAAATTATATTAGTGTTGAAAATTGTGGTTAAACTCTGATGCACATTATCATAAACTAAAATATTTTTGTCAACTAAAATTATATGTCCTTTTAGTCAAAGTAAAATTGACTAAAATGAATGGATATGACATGACGAAGACACTTTTGTTCAAAGACATTATGAACACTTTTGTTAATTATCTCAGATTTTAGAAACACTCTACATACTCGATGGAGTCCTGACACATCCTCCCCTGGCTGTTTTACATTTTATTTGGGTATTAAAGCGGATGAAATATGCTAACCGGACTAAGACTCCCTCCCTGTTGGGATGCGTCTCCACCCACTACTGTGTTTAATGGGCTAGCTCTCTGACACACTGTTAACCGGCCTGCATAATGTCACACCTGCGGGCATAACAGAAGCGCAGACTCACTCCATTATTGCTGGCAGGTGGAATACCATATCTGCACGAATTTGTTAGAGCTGTGAGTTAACGCTTGACTTCACGGGCTGATGTGAACGGGATTAGGTTAGCTTTAAAGAATAATGATGAGTCAAGTTTAGACTGAAAAAGTTAAGAGATATGTAGTGTGAGGAGATATTAAACGGCACATCGTGCACTTTTGTTCTTTATTACTTTTGAGACTAATATGCGTCAGAGCGGGTTGTATCAAATAAAGCTGATATCGGTGTCAGAAGAAGTGAAATATTTAGGAAATGTTGCTGGAACATCAGTGAATTGAAATGCAGCATGCATGTAACTGACATTTATGGACTCAGTTTGATGAGTCTGTTACATTTATTCGATCAGTCGCTTCATAGACTACATCACAACAGATCATAATCCATGTGATGCCCTTTAATCTTCAGTTGCCTTTAGCATTACACGGTTTTTTATCTAAGTTAGTTTTAAATCATAATGCCGTGACCCCTGACTTCTTGCATAGTAGCCATAGTTAAACTATGGTATTTAGTAAGTACAGTTTGTGTGTGTGTGAGTGTGTGAGTGTGTGAGTGTGTGTGTGTGTGTGTGTGTGTGTGTGTGTGTGTGTGTGTGTGTGTGTGTGTGTGTGTGTGTGTGTGTGTTTGTTTGTTTGTTTGTATATGGATCTATTAATAATATAATATAATATAATATAATATAATATAATATAATATAATATAATATAATATAATATAATATAATATAATATAACTTGAATAATCAATTGCTACAGTAAAAAACATTTTGTGTAACATAATAGCACATTCTATTCTATTCTATTCTATTCTATTCTATTCTATTCTATTCTATTCTATTCTATTCTATTCTATTCTAAATATAGTCACATGAAAGTGGTCTGTTGCAATTGATTTCAAGATGTAAAGTAATGCATTTTGGAATTTATTTATTTACTGCAAGTAATAATAAGTAATTAAAGGTGCCATATGAAATGTCCGTCAAAAAAATAAATTCATACTCCACATTCCATACCAGATGGGGGCAGTACTCCTCCAGAAAGTGAGTTGGTCTACTCCAGAGTAACAACCGAGAAACGGCATAGCCTCTATGCTCCGCCCCTACCTTCACAACCACCCTAGAGCCATAGCCTAAGCCGAGCCCACTCCCAATAGGAGGATCTTTGTTGACATCTTTGTACGCATGCGCGAGTGGTTGTGTGGCAACAAATCAAACAGTATTGCGGGCTGTAAAGACGCGACGAGCACTTTCAAGAGAGTTAGCGGGCAAAATCCACAATATATAAGCACTTTAACATCTGAAGACCGGAGGAGGTTTGGAGAGAAGCTCAAAATTTGTATTGGTGACAAAATCGAAGTTATTCAAAGCCCATATGAGATCTCCGCTGACTGTGCGTGCACCTCCCCAAACAGACGAGGCATTTATACTTGACGCAACTGTTTTGTTTTAGACTGAACACCAGACCATACAACTGATTTAGACGCACAAACTGGGTGATGATGAGATGTACTAATATCCGTCTGCTCGGGCAGATTCGGCTCAAAGTCGTGCATCTGCGGATGCGGAGGCGCGCGCGCTGTTAAGCCGAATCTGCCCGAGCAGACGGATATTAGTTTTTTTATTACCTTCGCGCTCATGCGGACGCGTCGAGTATAAACAAGGTTTTACAGCTCAGCCACTTGTTTTTTTCATATTTTTTTTGCAAGTGGAAGATCCGCCTATAGAGGACGTTTTGACTAGAGTTGGTTTGGTGTCAAGTGATATTGAATTATGACATCTTCAAGCTACTCCCCTTCACCTTTACCAGTGAATATGTTCATATTCGTTTTGTTCATATTACATTTTTATTGTTAGTTTGAAATACATTAATTTGACAGACAGCATTCGCTGATGTTGACCAAGCTAGCGCCAACGTAACCAGAGCTGCCAACTCTCATGCATTCACCGTGAGACACACGCAAACACTTTCACACGCCCTCACCCGACACATCAATTTTGTCACGCACAGAAAAATCGCGAAGCAAAGAGGACACGGAGACCGACAGACTAGCCAGAGCAGGTTAGTTATGATATAAAAAAATCTCAGCTCTCAGATTCTGTCAATTTTAATTACGCAATTCAAACAATAAATACCGTTTTGGCGCTTGTAAATGTTACACGACAGATCCCTAGCGCACGTGAACCGATCATCTCTACTAATAGTAAATAAACACGAACACTGTTGAAAGATACAGTAGGCTACAACTTACCAAAATGTATTCCTCATACATAATATCGACCTATCAGTGTTTTTTATCAGCGTGAAGAGGTCAATAACACAGCTGGAGATCAATTATGTTAGATTTACCTCAGGAAAGCAATTTAATAAACATAATATTTGTGACTCCGTCACTCCGAGCGCGGTTTTTCCCCTGCAGCGGGTGGTGGTGGTAATGGTCTCTTGCCAAGGGCTTCAGCCATTCTTCTGCTCTCTTCCCTGAACTGAAACGAAGTAGTGGGCTGTACTTTCCACTTGATTGGCATCAGGTTCAAGTATGCCCACAATCCGTGCGAGTTATTCGTGTATTGCAGGTTGGCTGGTGGTTATGTTGCCCGCATACCGCCTCCCATGGCCGAAACTGGTATTACGACACCTGTCGGGCCGTGGCTAGTAATGCTAAAGCTAATTTAGGTTGATATCTCCGCAGCACTATAAGTTGTCATTTTTTTTATGACATCATCGCCCTTATTTCTTCTCATTCTTTTGATGCGTGTAGCTCATTATTGGGATATTTTTACCTCAAATTTTACATATGACACCTTTAAAGTAATTCATCAAAATATATTTAGATAAATATTCATGGACAAAACTATTTGATCCTAGCCTAAGCTTTCCTTGATATTCCTCCTATATATTAATTTTATTATATTATATTATATTATATTATATTATATTATATTATATTATATTATATTATATTATATTATTTTATATTATATTATATTATATTATATTATATTATATTATATTATATTATATTATATTATATTATATTATATATTTCTTGTCTCCATTCTTTCTTCATGTAGAATCGCGTCGCCCGGGGCTTTACGGAAATGGCTGCCAAATGGACTGACTTGCTTTAAAAAAGGACTTTACCCATAAGGCACTGCTCTCACTAACTAGCTCTCAAGCTGAGCTACAAGAGAACATTAGGCTAATTTATGAAAACGGTTGGCTTGCTTTCCTTTCCTCCCCTAAATTCATCAGTTTCAGTTACCGTTAAAAATCCTATTCTCACTTGATTTATGTAGCTATATTTACATTTTAATGGATTACTTCAAGCACCTTCATTATTTTCCTCATAATGTTCCAAAATGCGGCACTTTGCACCTTGACCTCAATTGCTACGGACAATTTTAATATGTGGATCATATTAACAACCACATTGATAATTTCACCTGTGCTCATATTCCATAAGTCTATGTGCATAGATCAATCAAAATATCCCTGTGGCTCATAATAATTCTTTTCGGGTTGAATGGTGTCGATCGTGGGACTCATGCCATGTGTAATGAGATGCAGGGATGTTGAAGCTGTGTTAGCAGTGATGAATAACTCCAATCTATGAAACTCATGAAATATTTAGTAGAATGACACACACTGACCTCCGCTGGTCGAGTTAATTCCAAATGTAAAGTGGCCGCAGAAGCGTAATGGATGTGTCTGTCTGTGAGATCTCTGGTATCCTGCCAGCAGATAAAACACACCTAAATGGAAGGAGTAGCCAACCATTTGTGCCCACAACTTTTGATGAAGTGCACTAAACACACACATCTTTTAAGTGTTGTGCTTTCTTAAATATATCAGTCCAAAATCAACTATTCTATTAAAATATTATGTAGTCTGATGATGATGTAATATAAAATATTAAAAAATACCACATAGCCCCCCCCCCCCAAAAAAAAAGTGTGTGTGTATATATATATATATATATATATATATATATATATATATATATATATATATATATATATATATATATACATATATATATATATACTGTAGCCTATATACTGTATGCACTACATCACTGGGATCCATACAGCTCTGCCTTTCATTTCAACCAGATGATCCCACTGGAGCTGAACAAATCTCAAGCTGTCTAGCGGACATCTCGGCATGGATAAAATCACTTGCAGCTCAACCTGCCAATCCGTCTCTACAGCACAATTTCACCATCCGGCTAGGTACATCATCTATTACCCCATCAGGGTTGGCCAAAAAATCTTGAAGTAACCATTGATGATCAGCTGACCTTCAAATACTAGATTGCAAAGATAGCCCGGTCATGCAGGTTTGCACTACACAACATCAAGAAGACAGACATCAGGCATTTCCTAGCTGAGCATGCAACTGCTCGTCCAGGCCCTGGTCATTTCTAGGCTTGATAACTGCAATGCTCTTCTTGCTGGACTTCCATCATGTAATCAAACCTCTACAAATGATTCAGGTCTTGTCTTCAATGAGCCCTAAAAGGCCCACATCACACCTCTCTTTATCTCTCTGCACTGGCTCTACAAGGCATTGATGCTTGCTTACAGATCTACCAGAGGCTCAGCTCCCTCCTACTTCCACTCGCTCTTATGAGTCTACATCCCTACCAGAAGCCTACCATCGGTAAATGAGCGACTCTTGTGGTCCCATCACAGAGAGGCACAAAATCACTCTCCAGAACATTCTCGATTACTGTTCCTTGCTGGTGGAATGATCTCCCCGCCTTCATCCAGAACGCAGAATTCAACATTCAAAAGACAGCTGAAAACTCATCTCTTCCATGAGCACTTAACCTCATCATAATTTTTTTTTTATAAAAATCTAGGCTTTCACTTTCCTTTAATCCTTCCCTAGCTTATGCTACTCTAAGCAATGTCTGAAACTTTGTATTTTGAGCACTTTTTGTGTTTGTTTGCCTCTTCACGATGAATCGCTTGCTGTATTCCTCATTTGTAAGTTGCTTTGGATAAAAGCGTCTGCAAAATGGATATATGTAAATAAATATTAAAAAATAAAAAAAAATGACAAAAATACACAATAACATAACTTGATAAAATCAATTTAATATGATAAAAATTAAAACAGAAAATATAAAAATTAAATCTAATTCAAAATATGAACAGTGTGTGTGTGTGTGTGTGTGTGTGTGTGTGTGTGTGTGTGTGTGTGTGTAGTTAGGGACTGTTTCTCACATAAAGCTCTTGCATGGCTTTGTTTTTAGAGCTTAACCCTTGTATGGTGTTCGGGTCTGTAGGACCCATTTTCATTTTTCATCAAAAGAAAAATGATACGATGAATTATTTTTTCAACCTCAGACTCATTGGCCTTGGCTCATTTTCTGTGAAGAACATATATCAGAACACATTTTCAATGACCACACACTGTACACCCCCCCCATACACATTTATATTACACAGGATGTTCGGGTCCACTGGACCCGGGGCTAATAAAGGTGTGGAAATTTTAGGCCTGTTTACCTTTACTCTGTTCTCCTCCTGTCAGGGCTTGCTGTTATTGTGTGTGTGTTCTTGTATATGGTTTATGAGGACACAAATGTGTATAATGACATGGGTATTACAATGTAAACATGGTTTATGAGGACATCTGTGTCCTCATAAACCAAACGGCTTAAAAAAACATACTAAATGGTGTTTTTTGAAATTCAAAAAATGCCAAAAGTTTTCTGTGATTGGTAGGTTTAGGGGTAGGGTTAGTGTAGGGGGATAGATTATACAGTTTGTACATTAGAAAAACCATTACGCCCATGGAGAGTCCCCGTAAACCACATATCCAAGTGTGTGTGTGTGTGTGTGTGTGTGTGTGTGTGTGTGTGTGTGTGTGTGTGTGTGTGTGTGTGTGTGTGTGTGTGTGTGTGTGTGTGTGTGTGTGTGTGTGTGTGTGTGTGTGTGTGTGAGAGAGTGAGTGTGTGTGTGTTGTGTGCGTGTGTGTGTGTGTGTGTGTGTGTGTGTGTGTGTGTGTGTGTGTTTGTGTGTGTGTGTGTGTGTGTGTGTGCATGTGAGAGAGAGATTGTGTGTAAGTGTGAGAGAGTGTGAGTGCAAAAGTGAGTTGTGTTTCTATCCCTGCCGTTCCCGCACAAGGTTGCAATTCTTAAATGTAATCTAACAAAGGTAAAGGGAAAATATTAACCATATATGCTGTTTATATTGCTTGTAATTGGGATGAAGTAAACATCTGTTGAGTATTTTAACATAAATTGTTTGATTATATTGAATTAAAAACCCAAAAATGCAGCGGGTCCACCAGACCCATGAACACTGGCTAAGTAACAAAAATATGAACACCACACAAGGGTAAGAAATTTCCTTTTGCAAAATGGAAAATGCTCACATTTTGCAGAATGGTATGGTATTTGCAATCTTTTATTCACTGTCTCGCTGGCTTTCTTATGTTTTCTTTTCTCTCTCTCTCTTTTCCTAGTGATGTGATAGCCCGCTGATCACTTCCCCAATCCAATGAAGACAGAGCCGATAATCAATTCTCATCCGGGATGCTGAATCACTCAGCAGGACTGGGCTGTTTCAGCATTGGATAAAAGCTCTCCTCTCTGCCACGGATGAAGACCTCCTCAGTTTTAGATCATACCTCAGTGCACCTATCTAAATGAGTGCCATAACTCAAATGGAAGGGAATGCATTTGTACTGGGAACAAGCTTTGTATGAAGCAATATGGCTATTTTTAGTATAGCCTATGTTTTTTTTTCTATGCACATAAAAAGCTCTCGAAAGGGCTACTAGACAATTAATTAGCATCCGGGCTGTGCAACCTCTCTGAGTTTATTCTTTCCCATTACAGCTGTAATTGTATTGGATAGATAACTGCTGATATAACCTAATAGCCTTTAGCAATTGTGAGGAATAACAACTGGTAATGCAGTGATGTAATCGACAAAGCTTTATGGATCAGCCAGGGGTCACGTGTTAATCCTAATTGCAAGATCCTGCCTCTTGGAGCACTTTGCATGCGATCAAATGTTCATCACATTCAATTTATGCATAAGCATGCTAACAATTAGATTGCTATGTGAGAGATGCTAGATTTGAGAAACCACACAGAATGGGATTGTGTGGTTCACCAAAAGCTTGATTAAAAAATTCACAAAAATGTGGCCCGAATTATTTTAATTAGCATTAAAAATGAATGTGCAAACACTGAGATTCCTTCTAAAATGTGTGGATGCAGAAAAGAGAGATTGAGGTCAGCTCGCTTTGTCATTATTATAGTACTTCAAAAAAATTCATTTATTGCCACCAAATGCTCTAAACAACTTTCTTACAGGCCCTAAATAGACTATATTTTCAATGTGTTTTCACACTTGTAGTTCGGTTCGCTTGGTTCATTTGGTCTGGATCAAAACAAACAAAATATATATATATTTAGTCCTGGTCCACTCAGCATTCACATTGGCATTTTAACACTGAACCTAATTATACCGAACCTAAAGGATGGGGATGTTCACAACCTGATTGGTCGACTTTTATTAAGTATATTTTGTGACAGAACTTACCAAACATCCAAAACAATGCTGTGTTCTGGGCTTAATGCGCTCGTTGTATATGCGTAGCCTACATATGAAGATTTTTGACCAGCTGAGAACACATGAAGAGCTTATAAAATGTGTAAAGGAGTCAAAACAGTGGCAGGAATCCCTCCATCACACGTCATCTAGTTCTGATGCCTGTACTGAACTGTGATAGGCAACATCGCAACTATGACGAGAAAAAAACTTTTCTTTGGTCCTTGTGACACCACGTCCCGTTTTTGGTTCGTTTACATGTCTTTGGTCCGTGTTGCGTTCATTTTTCATTCGAACCGCACCAGAGTTTGTTTGGAAGCGGATCGAGACCCATCTTTTCAGCGTCTCGGTCCACTTGTTTGGTGGCACCGGGGTTCGGATGGCAGCGTTCACACTTATTCAAATGAACAGCACAAACAGAGCAATCCCACCAGGGTTTGTTTTAATTTAACCAAACATGCCAAGTGTGAACACAGCCTTAAAAACAGAAACAGTGGTAATTTGGTTGACTATGTAAGTACCAGAATTGATAATCCATTAGAGAGGATTCTGTAATGAGAAGTTATGAAAGGAAGTATGTTGAGATGCAAAAACTGTCTCTTCCAATGTACAGTCAATACACTCTAACAAAGTGAAGGGGCTCGGGGTTTCTTCCACTTTAGGCATAAACACCCTGATTTCCATGAGTTTTGCGAGGTGCTCTGACACTCATACAGCTGCGTTCCCTGCGGTCCAAATGAGAGGATTACCTCACGATTGCAATAATCCCTGCTACAATGGGACACCTGCCCGTCGTTACTAAAACACATCCTGACTGATACGCCAGACACACAACCCTGAACAATCACTCTTTTGAAGTGCCGTCATAATCTTTTCCAAGTTAGCCAGCATGAGAGAACTTGTTCATTTGAGCGTCAACTTGTGCAGTGACCGATTGCCTATAAATAATATGACTGTGCTGGCAAGTTAAAGGCTGCATCTTTTCCACGGATGCTGTGGTGTTGTTGTTAGCATTGTTAGCGTGCTCAGTCACATGGTGAAAGGATCAGCTTTATCTCAAAATATTTGTTCGAATGTCTTTGCCAGGCAAATTTGTGGTTGCCAGAGCTTGACAGACTACTGGCCGAAAACCGGGAATTAGAGTGCAAGTCTGATAGCTTTGGTCCAGCGGTTGCAGGGCTGTGCAGAGACTGCCAGAAAAGAGCAGTCGCGCAGCCTTATTGTCAAAGCAGAAGTAGTAGATAGCATAAACTCTTGTTTGCACATTGTTGTTCGTGTATGACAATTTGGGTTTTCATTTTAAGAAGATTAAGAAAATAAAATGATATGCACTGGGAGATGAAAGGACCATAAAAGTCTCCTGATGCCTTATTAGTTTGAACCCTACAGAGTACAAAAGTGTGTGGCCAATGTCTTTGTCACTTTAGCATGCAACATTCGGCATGCGATTTTCTCTTTAATGCACAAAAAGGCCCCAAAAAGAAATAATAACCTGTTTGTAGAGCACAAAAGTTGCATCATGGGATGATTTTTAAACAGTATTGAAGGAATTCCCATTAATAAAATATCACTAATATTTTCTCTGAATTAATAATTTAGCTAATTTATCGTTATAAACAGTCAAAATATTATTGGTAAGCTAAATTGGTTGTCTTCCTTTGAAAGCCAGTTTCTCTGTCTCTCTGTGCAGTTGAGTTAAACCAGACAGTGTCAGTTCGGGTAACTAATCCATCTGATTGGCAGGATGAAAACTTCAAAGTATTGCTTCCGTTTTCCCCATGCTGACTCATCCCGTCTCTTTCAGGGCTTGTTATCCATGTGCTATATGACAACCAGACTGCTCTGCAATTCATGAGGATGAGGATTTGATTTCACTTTTTAGCTTAGCCTGCACATTCATTTATTTATTTATTTTTCTTTGTTTAATTTTAAGAACAAATAATTATATTTTTTTTCATTCTGTCAGTGGAACACCTGCCCCGACTGATAGTGTTTGGTAATGTTACAAAATATTTCTATTTCAAATGAATGCTGTTCTTTTGAACTTTTCATTCATGAAAGAATCCTGAAAAAAAAAAAAAAAGGTTTTCCACAGAAATATTAGGCAGCGACACTGTTTTCAATGTTTAAATAATAATGTTTCTCAAGCATGTGACACTGAAGAATGGAGTAATGATGCTGAAAATTCAGCTTTGAATCACATGAATAAATTACATGTTAAACTATATTACAAATATATAAAATATTACAGTCATTTTAAAATTTGAATATTTACTAATAATATTGCAATATGACTGTTGTTACTGTATTGTTGATCAAATACTAAATGCAGCCTTGGTGAACATTAGAGACTTCTTTAAAAACATTTTTTAAAAAAATATGATCAACCCCAAGCTTTTGTACTGTTTGAAATATTTTAATTTTGTTTTCACTTGTTTTATGCACAACATATATTTATTTATTTTGTATTATTATTCTAAGAACATTTTGTTTTCGGCAGTGCAGCTGGAACAGTTGAATGCATTTTCCAAGGTTAACTTTAATCATTTTAATCATGATGTGTAGTTCCAACAGATTTGGAGATTGCTCCAGAAATCCATAAACCAAACCAAACGCTGCAGCTGAATACATTGATCAGCCTTCCATAGCTTAACCTTTACCATGTGGTCACAAGAAGTTCATCCACCACTAGATCTACCACCATGATCCAGCCTCTAAATTCACTGAGCTGGATCAGCGAGCTGATCGTCTGCCAGATGGGCTAATGGAAGCCCTGGATGTGATCAGTAATGCTGGTAAATGACGGCTCCTCTGGGCTTGGACGCCTAATGCCTTGGCTTTAGTTTCTGCACTCTGTCCACTCCCGCTCTGTGGATGGCTTTCTGATGCTGCTATATCTGTGGGAGAAGACTTGTATGTGTCACACAATACACACAACCTTGTGGTAAATATCAAGAATGAATAGCGAATCTCTCCCTAGGAATTCCATTGTAATGAGGCAGCAGTAATCTCATGACTGCAGGGCTTGAATGCTTTGTCAAACACGAACTATAGAGGCAGTTGAGCATAGCGTTTGTGTCTTATATTTGTAAGAACCGATTCAAGGCTGGTTATTATATTGATGGCTATAGATTAGATAAGATACAGGATGTGAAAATGACTTCAGTGTCAGATAGTAAGAGCACAGTTTTTTTCACTGTTTACTTGATTTTTTTTACTTGAACAGTTACAGTCATGAAAAAGAGAGCGAGAGAGAAATAAAATGAAACATTGAAAATCTTTTTGAATCATGCAGATGCTACTATAGTTCTTGAATATATTTATATTTAATATTTTGAATTATATTTTATGTTTGTTTTGCATTTTCATTTCAGTTAAAGTTTTAGTAATTTTGTTTATTTTGTAATTTGTATATATGTATACGTGTGTGTGTGTGTGTGTGTGTGTGTGTGTGTGTCTATATATTTTTTATTTATTTTGAATTTCAGTTATAGTTTTAGGTGTTTTTTAGTACATCAAGTTAAATTAAATTATTATTATTATTTTCATTATTATTATTGTTATTTTTTTCATGTTGCAAAAATGTTTATGGTATAAGTTTTAGTTTCAGTAAAAAAAAAAAAAAAAAACCTGGCTGGTGTTTTTCTGAAATCCAATTTTTTGCTTTGACATGAGAGCAAATAATGTTAAAATTTTCTTTTTTGGTGAACTGTTCCTTTAACACTCAAGGTCATATACATATACATTCATTTTTGTCCACTAAAACATAATCTTATGTTTTTTATGAACATAATATTCATAATCTTAATGTTTAGAAGGATGGACAATCATCATAATACACAACAATAATATATTATAATTATAATACAATTAATATTTACAATATTCATTTTTCCATTACATTTGTTCCTGTCAAATTATGTACAGCATGTCTACTCTAAGGTCTGTAACATTTAAAATAACAAGTTTTCCCCCTATTGTTTGATGCAGTTTCAAGCATGGGTCAACAAGTCTTGTCAAATTAAACATGACTCATTGTTTTTGCTGTATGTTAATAGTGAATGATACATGGTAATTACCTTGTTAAGCGGTGTTTGAATCCCGTGTTAAGAGAGAAAAGGCTGTTTTTATGTTTACCAAATGAGTAAACCCCATGCGAGCCGAGGCACATATTTTTTCTCTTTAATTGTAATTCCAACCTAATGGTAATTAAGGTCTTTATGAGCAGTTTTTCAGGAATCAAATTAGTCAAACTGTTTAATAAACAAACAGATAATAGGCTGGGATTGTCAAGTACTTTTTTGATTTGACAGATTCCGCATTAAAGGCACAATATGTATTTTTTGCCACTAGAGGTCGCTTATTCAGAAAAAAGACATAGGCTGCGTTCGAAACCGCATACTTCCCTACTATATAGTAGGGGGAAAAGAGTAGCCGAGCGAAAAAGTATGTATGAATCCTCTGTATTCATAAAAGAGTAGGCGAGAAATACCTGGGTGACGTACTAATTATCACGAGATTCGGACTCGAATATGCCTACTTTCCTACTATATAGTAGGCGAAAACAGTACGTGAAAGAAAAAGTATGTTCGAAACATCAGCATTTATAAAAGAGTAGGCGAGAAGTTCCCGGATGGCTTACTGCTTCCGGCCAGGTTTTCGAGTGCTCATCCGATGCGTACTTTTCTATCCCAGGAGACCATGCGAGAGGATACGTCATTATCAAACATAGTAGAGATCAGCGACGCGGGTGCAACTTGCACAAAATGAGCAAGTTTAATCAATATCAAGATATTTACAGACAGATGAATTAAACGTGTCGTTCAAATCTTTTAAGTTGTTGCGCTTGTGATAACGTGGCGTACTTTATAGCCTGATCTCGTTAAGTATGAATGCGAACTGCACATCTGCCATGTTGACGTTATCATGTGACCTACGCCGCGTTATCACAAGCACAACAACTTAAAAGATTTGAACGACACATTGAGTATGCGGTTTCGAACGCAGCCATAGTTTGATGACGGCGTGAATGAGCGTGGATTTATGGGAGTTATCGTCTTCACCTCCACAGCCAATGGAAAGGAATCCAACAGACTCAGGCAGAAATAATGTGCATGGATGAGCTAATGTATTAAAGCTTTATTAACTTTACTGTGGTATGAAGCAGGGCGGGTCAAGAGCCGTGGGAGTGGAACGAGGCCGCTTGAGTGAATGCTAATGAGAGAGACCTGCGCGACACATCGGTCACCAGAAGAAAATATAATAAAATAAAAATAAAATAAAATAAAAATATAATAATATAAAAATGATAGCCCAGAAGAAAAGAAAAGCCATATGATCATTCCACACCTCAGGATCCACTATTACCACTGCAAACAACACAAGACCACATCCAACCATTAATCACTAGACAGCACTCCTTCTCTGAAGAGCAATAGAATTTCATCCCACTCGGCTCAGCTTTATTACGGGATCTGTTGTGAAAACCTATCTTCAGGTGATTTCATGAAAGAGTAAGAGTTGCAGAACTTTTACAGCTTTTATGTGTTTAAGTTTTTAGCCAAGGACACACCATCTAATTAAAGTAATAGCCTTCCTCACGATCAATGAGCCAAGAGTTGTAGTTGCAGCGTTTCTCGTGACAGCCAGCGAAACCACAGTACTGTGTCTTTGTCTTTCATTCACTGCCAGATGTACCTTGGCAAGAGGAGGAGAACATTAATTACCCTGTAAATATTAGTTGAGAGCACATTGTCTCTCTCCAGTTTTTCTGGATTTGTCTCAATTCTCTTTCTTGTTTAGTTTTCACTACCTATAGTGGTCGCTCCATTGAAGTTCCCAGAATGCAATGTAAACTAGCAAGCATTGGATGCTCACTATATTATACTTACTGGTTATGCTGTCATATGTTCATATAGGCCTCACAAGTGTAAATGTAATACCGGGTTTAGACTGCATGATATTTTTGTCTGTTACGATAGTCCGATTATGCGATTTTGACCCCTAAATTCTTGTGTCGCGGACAAGAAACATGGCAGACTACACATCGCTAGTGACTGACTTCTGGAAACAAGAGATTAAACAAACATTGACTAATGAAGCAGCATGTTTTGTAATAATATGAAAAATGGTTTGCTAGCTAAATGCTTTTATCAGTTCTGCACTGGTTGCTGAAGTGCCTCAGCTAGCGTTCGGAATTATTATTTTTTATTTTTTTTTCACTCTATTGTGGTAGTCCCTTCAGGAAACATCATAAAGGACATAAAAGAAACATAAATTCCTCAATTGCATAATTCCACAGCAGCACCAATCCCGTTGTCTTTCTTTCGCTTCGCCATGTGTATGGAAGAGCTTATGTGCTCCTATTGGTCAATGTCACAGTTGTGGAGGACGGAAAAAACATGCTCGTTTTTTTGTCGGGATGTCATGAAGCGTCACAGATGGGTCCACTTTGACACACTATACGAGATAAAACGATTGATTTTTGCGTCCCGGCACCCATTTACAAATCACCACGACATCCTACATCAATGGATCGTGCCAAAACCAGGCTGATATTGTCTAGTCTGAACCCTGCATAAGTGACTCCTTTCAAAAAGGTTTTAAAAAATCAAACTGATCGCAAACTGTTGACGGTTGTCCAAATGATGTGATTTTTTTGCTAAAATTTATAAACATACTTTTATCATATATGTATAGCCAAACGTCTGAATGTAAATGATATTCATGATGTGTGCTGATTCACATCACAGTGAATTATCGAGAAGAATAAGACCCGTCGCCTCATTTAGTCCTGAGTGCTGTTAGACCAACGGCGGATTACAGATGGATTATTGAGGGAATTCATTTTGCACCTGGGTGAAACTGACAGATCTGAAACAGGTGTCTGGACGGTTTTCCCGGAGATGCGTGCACCACATTTAGCCATTAGCTTTTGAAGCCTGGTCTCATGGGGAGAATGTGACTTAAAATTATGCTTAATGTTGCCAGAGATTCAAACCGTTGCAGTTTCCAGGTGAAATGTTCATCGGTGGCTAGATTTGCAAATGAGTCATTCTCAGATGGATCTTTTTTTAATCCAGTGGTTGAACATAAAACCAGTCGTGAACAATTAATTCACAAATCAATTTATGATTCTCGAATCAATGACTCATTGATTACTTCTGGATTCTCTTTCAGACACATATTGTTTCATGTAAATGCAGGTTATATTAGTTTTCTAAATTTCTTAAATATTTATCTGTGTTTTTCAACCATGATTCATAGAACAAACGTTAATTAATTCAATTAATACGGATTAAACTGATTAAACTGATTATTAATGTCTGATATTTCTGGATATACTTCATATTGAGCGTAACATGTTTTAAGGTTATTAACCATGAAATAAATATATGTATTTATTACATTTTTTGTTATTAACCCTTAAACGCATACATCGGCTCTTTCACATTTATTTTTGTTTAAAGTTAGACCTCAATCTTATTAGCATTCATCAATATATTCAGTATAAACAATATAAGAAGAAAATAAGAATAAAAGAATGCTGGTTTTCTATTTTTTTTTTTTTTTTTTTAATTGTATAGGGTCGCTAGCGACCCGAGGTATGTAACAGTGTAAATATATTTTTGTCTGCTCAGCAATAGTTTTTGATGGAAGAAGTGATTATTCCCCAGTGAGCTAAATGAAAACTTTGAGAAATTAATTAACTACTATAGTTTAATTTAGCTGCAAAGAAAAAACAGAGCAGGAATGAACCCATTTTTATTGCTGCAATATTTTTCTATCCAATCTGTTATTACTTGAATCCACATGGAGACTCAAGATACATATGTATTACACAGTGAAATAAAATGTTTGAGGATGTTATATGACAATAGGTAACTGAACTATTGCAATTAGCAGTTCAAGTTATGGTAATTAAAACACAATCAACAATAAATCAATGATATTGTCTTCAAAATCCATAATGTGCACTCCTAGTTTTATCAGCACATTTTGCTAAAACAAGGTCCATAGGGATTGTTTGTCGAAGATAGTGTGGAAGAGCTTGAGTTTTGACCTCTGCCCCACTCATCACCCTCCAGTGAACCGAACTATCAAATATAATCCCACCGTTTTGCCCCACATCAGTGCCTGGAGTAACTAAAGCTCTTCTGGCTGAACAAAAGCAAATCCCTGCAGAAATGTTGTAACATCTATTGGAAAGCCATCCAAGATGAAGCTTTTATAGAAGCAGATGGGAACCCAGTATTTATGACAATTATTTTGGAATAAAATATTCAACAAGCAGGTGCCCACATTCATTTGGTAGTAAAATATTTTGCCAGAGTACCGAACTTTTATGATTTATTATCTACATTTTCTGGATTCCTCAGGGATAATCAGTGATAATTCACTAGAACATATTGGTTGTTTTGCACGTTAAATATTTGTGTATATTATTAAAAAAAAATGCTGTGGTGTAAACTATGATTATGTTTTACTGATAAACCAACACTGGAAGGGGAAAGAAATACTTGACAATACAACATTTTTTTTTATTATTTATTTAATTTAATTTGATTATATTGTTAAAATAAGGGCTCATATTTGTTTGTCTGTTTTCCTTGAATTTAAAGAATTGTACTTAAAGAGTACTATAAAAAATTATTTTCAAAATTAGATTTAAAATATAGCCTCAAAGCAAACAAGACATGGACTAACAACTTTAACTTAGCTTTTTAATAAATTGAACAAATGTTTAGTGTAATTTTATGGAAGAACATTTCCCAGAATGCTCTACTTTTTACTAAGTATATTATATAATACAATTTTTATGTCAGTATTTATTCTTATAAAGTCATCTGAAAAATATATGGTGCTCATTTTGTGGAGCTTTACTTGGTTTTAACAGTATTGAATTCATTTTGAGAAATATGTCTAATCAGTTGAGTAATATTATACATATCAGGCAATCAGTATAATTAATTCGGGGGAAAAAATAATGATGTAATTATTTGTGCATTGGTGTAAAAACTTGTGTTGGAGTAATGAAATCCCTCTGTTGTGTGACTATGTCTCTAAGGCCTTGCAGTCCTTCGAGTCCACATTTCTAGAGACATAATGTCGCATAAACTGTGGAGCCTACGCCGGTGCGGGATCAGCAAAAGTGCTTAGAGGGTACACTTGAGCCTCATTCTGAAATATAAAATGACAAATAGGACATCCTACAGCCTCATGGCCAAGCAAAAAGACCCCAAGTGCACTTCAAGTGCACAATTAGGACAGAGGCAACTCAGTTAATTCCTTCTCTTGTCATTCTAGGTCAACATCCTGATTTAAAATGAGACTATTATTTAATTCTGAACTTTTCAAGTGTAATCAAATAACAATCATTTTCATAAAGAACAAATGCAAGTTTTATCTACATTTTATGACTGCATCACAAGCTTTTAAAAGTTTCTAACCAGTAAACACTGGTCTTTACCTGAACAAACTTTGTCCCCACCTTACCTGCTATATTTCCATATTTCCTACATTATTGATGACCTTCAATTTTCTGTCCTGTCACTTTTCCTCAGCCTCAACAATGTATTTGCACCAAAAGAATCAAGACCACGGCATCTCACCTTTGATAAGGACATTGATGTTAGTCATTACAAAAATATGACTCTGCCCTAGAAGTTTGTCCTCCCTAGAGGGTATCCTACATCAAATCTGAACTCGTCTTGACTTCCTATTTTCTCTTTGAGGAAGCCGAAGTTCACTCAGCAGGCGCTAATGTCTTCAGATGTCTCTCACCCCCTCGGGCCACCAGACTCTGCAGGGACCACCCAATCCTCAGAGGAACCCAGTATATCTCCAAGTTCTTCACTTTTCACCAAAGCTGCAAAGTACCTGAGAGGAAATTTGTTTTGGATGAGAGCCAAGATCTGTCTTGGCTTGTCACACTCTAAAATGTTGTAGATCTGGAATTGGTGATAAAAATGGAGCAGGTGGTTGGGATTGGGGTGAATTTATTTCATATTTCAGTCTAATTCTGATGTTTATGATTGCATTGGTAGATCATTTCACACTGGTCCCTGAAGTTTATGATCCCATTAGATGTGTACGTCTTGTTTAAATAAAGCCTATAATGTATCATATTTGATATGCAAATCGAACCAAACCTGCTTCAAGTCTGAACACACCCTTGGAGTCACAATTGAATATAAAGAGTTAACAGTTCCATCTAGTGTAAGTTTCAATAAGGACAATTTAGCAGGTTTTAAAACAAATTTTTATTCCATCTGCATAGCCGACAATATGTCTTGAGAGGTAATGTAGGGTCACTGTATGAATATGAATTAGTGAATATGAGAATAGAAATATGCCTGAACAGACGGTGGTGATTAAAAGGGTTTTCAGTCAAGTCATGAGGCCCTAGTGTTATGACATATAGTTTATTACTGTTAATGAGGAACAGATTATTTACTGTAATCAGTCAGTGGCTATCACAGAGAAATTCAACAGAAAAAAAAAAAAAAAATTACACAAGAAATACACACATACAGACAAAAAGAGGGAAGGAGAGAGATGTAATCATTCGGGGAGGAATTCATGGAGAGGCAAATTGAGATTAAATCGGAGTGGTTTAGTAAAAATATTCACAAATAAGTGAGACGGAAAATAAGCATTAGGTTTGCCACTATTAAAGGGACTTTTATTATGTGCTTTATACAGCAATTTGAATCAACAAGTGGCTTAGAGTCCTGATATGTGCGTAGTTTAAAACAGCACACTATCACACTACGTTTACTATCTATATGCCTATATTTCAGAAATACAATAGTAATAGTAGTATGCTATTCCAAACATATCCAATGATGAATGAAAAATAATGATTCGTTCTGTAACAAAACAAACAACCCACTTATTGAGTGCTTCATTTACTCAACCGATTCATTCAAAACACTAAATCATTCAAGGTTGAAGCAAGTGACTCTCTTTTAAGAAGTGAAGTTAATTATTGATCTGTTCACTCAACCGATTTGTATAAAAACAATGATTAATTAAGGAACTCAACAATTGACTGTCTTTAATGTGATTCATTGAATCATTCACTCAAGATTCCACTGTTGTTTGGAGATTTGGATTCCTTTGGAACTATTTTAGTTGGTGGGGCAAAAACAGACAAAGTAACTTGACCCACTGCGTTATAAAGTTACTCACTATATATATTTATTAGTAGTATTGAACTGTGGTTTAAAAGCTGTCATGATTCTGCCATCTAGTCCTTGTCGTTCTTTAATTCTTGAGGCAGGATCATGACAGACCCATGTTTTGTGTGCAAGCACATGGCCTTTTGTTTGGGCCATGTGCTTGTGTTGTCTGGTTACTTCACCCCGCCCCCTTGTTCTCCTCGTTTTGTCATTATTGCTTTACCTGTGTCACCTGTTTTGTTATCATTAGTCTCCCTATTTAATCCCCTTGTGTTTGCTGTCCTGTGCTGGTTCATTATCATACCTTGTGAAACCTTGTGAGTATCCTTTCAAGAGTATTGTCTAGAGAAAGTTCTGATTCTGTATTTGCTGTTGGTTTATTGTCTAGTTATGTGTCAAGTCTTAGTCAGTTTAGTCACTCCTTGTCCTGTCCATGTTTTGCCCCCTCGTGGGTTTGTTTTCCCTGTTTTTTGTCCATAAATAAACTGTCAAGCATCCTATCTGCGCTTGGGTTCATCCTCAAATTCATAACAAAAAGCAATGTCACACTTGAAATTGGTCACCAGAACAACAGCGTTCTGCTCGTGTGGTATTGCTTGATTGTCATTGTATGGAATTAGATCATTTAGTTGCATCCTTCTGAATGGGGAACAAAAGCAGTTTTGGCTGCATTGCTTTCAGATTTCCTGCTTCTAATAATCAGCATCAATTGCTGCAATTATATCTCTTTATCAGCTTTTATTGATTCAGTTAGGCTACAAGTGTTTCTACAAACAATTACTAAATGTGTTGTGTGTTGGTGGCATTTTTGTTGTTGTACAGAATTCTAATCTATCTATGGTGATAGTGAATGTGAAAAACAGAAAATGTATGTGCTTTGATTACAGATACAAGCATTATTCAGACAATCTCAGACGGGTAACCTAAACTAATCTGTTGTCTGGGTTAGCAGACTTAGACCAAGATTATCTCTCTCATTCTTGCTATCTCTGTCTATCCGTAAATTCCTTCATAAATATCTCACCATCCAAGTTTTCCACTGATGCATCATCTTGGATGGATTATTTTGCCCATAGTGATCAAACGGTTTGTGTGTTCTGGAATCTGTAAGTCATGTATTCTGTTTGCTGTTATTTTGTTTTGTTAGGGGAAAATATGACAAATTTTGGTGAATATAATTTTTGCACAAAGGTGGTGCAACTGTTTAATGCATTTTCTCTCATATCGTTATGAATCCCAATAACATCCATTATCATAAGTGGTGTTTGGAAGGAAGCCCCTGGCTTGCCCCTATATATTGTACCCTGGCAGTGGGGCATGTCTGATTACACAATATTTCCAGTGTGGCAATTGCCACTGTCCTTCAAGCTTGAGTCAATGTGATAATGGCCAGAGGAAGATGGACTTTATAATGAACTGTTGACAGCCGTAATGGCACTGGTTCATCCTGTTGATTATCTGTTAATGCAGGATGGTCGTCAGAATGTCACTGTTTGAGATATTTTCAAAGAGCGTGTGTGTATGAGAGAGGGTTGGGGGGAGGCAGTAGGTCTGGTAATTAATTCCTTTCTTACTGTATTTTACAAGCAGGGCTGACGGTGTGAAAGTATACACTCTGCACTGATAGAAATTTGTCAACTAGTTGAGATTGTGCTGTACAGTTTGTGCATTTGTACATATGAGTGGGAAGGATTGCTCATAGATGTAGTATGTAGTTCCAGCAACACTAGTGGCACCCTGCGGAATTACAAAAATAAGCAGTATTTTCAAACAAACTTGCAAAGACCCCGTTAGTACATCACTACTCCCCTAGTCTCGCATAGCCAGAACTTCAGACTGACAGAAGAAGGTCTGGCCTGCATAGCAGATTTCATTGGACAAGGACCGCCCAGAGGCCGTCTGACTGACATGTAAAGCAATCAATCACATTTAGTTTTGTTTCGCGTCATGATTAGGGGCGTGAAAATGTAACGTCACTGTCCCTACAATAACAGACCGGTGTGTAAAACTGATAAGCGCTCATTGTCACAGTTGTAAACATGACAATGTTCTTCTTCCATCAGGGGATTTGGCATCACGGCATGTTTGCTTCCAGGTGGACCATTAAAGAATGCGACACACAACGAGATGATATGCAGCAGATGACATACAGTCAGCAGTCCATGGGCTTTGAAGTAACCGAAGCTGAATGTATTTTCCCATGTATCATCAGTCATGGTCCCATTCTGGCTAAACAACCTCTGGCTCCGTCTGCTATAGTAGCCACACCCCAAACTCTCGCTATTGGTTGAGCAGTAAAGAGATTGACATATCTGTGCAGACCGCTCTCAATATTTTGATGGTGCCTGGGTGGCTCAATGTTTACATTTTTGGGGAAGATAAACCCATGAACGGCATACTTATAGTAGTCAGTGGACAATAAACTGGGTTAAGAGAATGTATTTTAATATAAATTCAGAAATCAAGTTTCTAATTCTTGCTGCTTCTAATCCATGACGTCATTACACGTTTTCTTTCATGGGTAGATTTTATTTACACTGCATTATGACAAATGCAATTGACCTATGGCTAAGCCACGCCCCCTCCACTCACTCGGACAAACAGTCAACATTCGGTGACAAGCTCTATGGCAGCTATCACAGTAGGAAACATTTCACAGGAGGCAATTGATGATTTTTGGAGACAGAAAGATTATACTGTATATCATCTTGAAGTCACCAAAAGGGCCTTAACTATGCATTGGAGGGTTATATTAATCATTTTATTGTTGAGAAGGTTCGATGAAAAGCTTCAGCTCCAGGCAAAAATTTACAGGTCACAGTGTAAACGTGATAAACCGCATCTCGTTGCCATCACCATCTCCGACAACAAGATGGAGGATCAGCATTGTTCATGCACTGCAGGGTAAGAAGTGTGATTTACTTTCAATTTATTAATCTAACTTGACGTGACTTGTAAAATATGCTATGGTAATTGCTACTAGCTTATTTTTTATCTAAACCTAAACCTTTTTCTTCTTTTTAGGCTTTTCTACCACATAACTTAATCCAGAGCAGACACTTATCTCGGTTGAGATGTGGCTTGGGAAAGGGTAAAAAATACACACCGTCGCCCAGCCTCTCGGGATACCTAGTGTCGGAGTTGCATGTACCCCATGCACACCAATTTTAAACTTAAAATGACAAGAAAAAAAATAAAAACGAATGAAAACTGACTAACTGCAATGCATTTCAATGGACGTGGAAGCAGAGAATGTCCGAGTGTATTGGGTTAGCTATGCGCACTGTGATTGGCTCATCGCGTTTGGGGGCGTGGCTTAGCCATAGGTCAATTAAAGACGGTTCCTGATCTCAAATACTTTCTAGCGTGATGTAAGATGTCCTGGCATGTGGTGCCCAGAGAAAAACGAAAATTCTAAATCAGGTCATATTTCAATTATGACATTAATTTCCTCTCTCAAGGAACTTGAATCCATAAGATGAATATTTAATAAATAACCTACTTTTGAAATAGCTCCTTCTTCCTGCGTGTGAGAAGAAATAAAACATTTCTGAATCAACATGTATCAAGTGTTAGTCATTTAGATATTTGTATTATATTGTGAATAGTCACAACAATAATCTTAAACATTAGCATGTTGATTGGTTTTTAATTGCAGTGTTTTTTTCATTTGCATTACAAATTCAAGTGCCATATTATTTAATAATATTTGTTCCATAACTGTTTTCTTTTTTTATTTTGACGAAAGTTCTTTTCAAGTCACAAATCTATCAAATGACTTCTGAAGACAGGTGTGCAGTGCCTGAGTCGTTTTCTCTATAACTTTAAATGGAAATGCATATGATAAATTTGAATGTTTTTGTCCATCATGGCAGACATATATATCATTGTTAGAGATAGTAGAGAGAGAACAGGAATTGAAGGGAAATGACACAGATTTGAAGTGCCATCACTCACCTGAATGCTATGTAACAAAAGGTCACGGCCACAGCATAATGATGTGGCCTTGTAGGCTAGTTTCAATTCCTACAGTAAGTCAATACATTACCTCAACAAAAAGTTCTTCACCCACATCAATGCAGGATCAAATTGCATGATCAGTGAAGCATGACAGTAATTCCCATATTCCCAAACTAATCCTCCTGTCATGTGGGCTAGTTTTTATTTTCCTAAAATTTCTAACAAAATGCTTTGGTAGCACAATTGCCATGGCAGAATTAAGCATGCAATAAATGATTAAGTAAACAAATGGATGCAGAAATAAAGAAATGTTACAGATGTTGTGAAAATACACAAATGCATTAAGAAAGTACATTTTAATTTCATGTTGACTTTAACATCCAGTATAGTTTCTTTTATTCTTCTAGCCATGATGGGATCCTGCAAGTGTTGTTTCAACTTAGCTATTCGGACCTCGCTGACACCCGAGGGCATGTGAAGCCCTCCTCTAATTGGGTGTCAAGGGATTTCTGGTATTGTTACAGCAGCAGTAAACCCATCTTCTTAATTGGTGTGTTTTGAGTGTTCACTGAACAATGTAGAATCTTATCTAATCACACTCTCAAACATCAACTGTCTGGCAATTGTTGTTTAAAAAACTCTATTGGGCCAGTCATGCATGCCATGTACTATCTCCAACATTTTGTTTTAATTTTTCATTTTAATTAAATGTCTTTATAAATAACTTTATGCTCTGACTGGAACTTAGGAGAGAGAGAGAACCTCAGAGAGTCCTCGGTCACTTCTGACCGGGAAGGCACTGAGTGTGACTGCTAAACGAAGACTCTCTGAGGGTTAAGTACATTGGGGTTTTTTTTCTAAAATTGTAGGAAAGATTGTTTCTCCAACTCAGTTCCTATTGGCTAACAGCCAATACTAATATATATATATATATTAAAAAAAAAAAAAAAAAAAAAAAAAAAAAACAACCTAGTAAGTTATCTTGACAGGTGTCAGTTGTCCAGGTCTATAGTTGCTTCTGAATAAATGCTACTTTGCATTTTTGAATGCCACCACGTTTACTGGTGAAGTTTAGTATTGCACAGTGTCCCGAGCTCCCCGGTTCCCTCAACTCCTCCTCTCCGTTCACAATCTCCAGACTTCGAATCATGCTCACCTATCACGTTTACCGCATCAATAACTATACTTAATCACCACTTCCCCACACTCGGTTGTCCGGTTTCATCTGTAACTAGCGAGTAAAAGACTTACCTGTATGTCGTGTTGCCAATTCTCCTCGATCCTCTTTGTCTGCCCTGTCCGTCATCCTCCTTTTCAGCTCCACCAATCTGGAAAAAACAAAGACTGTTTTCTTATCTGCTAAGTTCAATAACTCTCTCATTTACGTTGCTTTAAAATCCTGTTTGTTTTCTCTTTCCTTTGGCGATCTTCAATAAAGCTCCGTGTTGAACTCATCCTCTGTGTCTGTGCTTCATCCCATCTGACACACAGACATTAATAGTTAATATGTAGGAAATCTTTGATCAAGGTTACGTTTTTCGATCTAGTAGATATTCAAATGTAAATATAAAACATCTTAATAACGACTCTACTTGGCTTTGAATAGTAGTGTTAACCTGCAGTTTCTAAGTATTTTTCAGCTCCACCTAATTGGTTTGGAAAGTCTTAAATTTTTAATAAGAATTCAAAGCTCCGCAGTGAATTACTTGATTCCCCAAAACTTGCCGTTTTCTTCCTCCGTAAAATACTCTGCACAACATCAGAGTGCAAATACTCTGCATTATGATTTTGTTTGACTTTTTTTTTTTTTTATACAAGTGTTAATTGTAGGGACATTAATCATCATCAGCCTAGTCTTTCATATCTAAACTTTTGACTAGTAGCATAGAGTCTAAAATGTATAAACTTATTTTAACTAAGAATTATGTCTGTCATAAACCAACCAGAGGTAAACCAACCATTCATAAAAGCTTGCCATTTTGAGCTAGCTTTTGCCATTTTTGTGTCAAATGGTCAGTGAAAGAAGCTGATTTGGTCACACTTTATATTAGGTGTCTTTACTATGTACTCACATCAAAAAAATAAGTACAATCTACTTGTAGTGTTGATTTGCGAAACACTTGTTCTGCTATTGAGATGAGATATGGGTATGGTTAGGGACTTTGTGACAAATCATACATGAATGATTTGTGTTGCATTAACTGAAACTGGGAGGTGCTTGTTAGTTCCCAGCATGCTTTGCATATAGCTGAATTAAGAGAGAATAAATGTTGAAATTAAGTGTTTTTTTATGTGTTTTTGAGAAAATGAGAAAAGGGGAAGACTTGATGGGATGTAATTGTGTTTAATGTTCACGTACATTGGAATTATTAGAACCATTTAAATTGCAGTGGGTTACCATCGTGGTGAAAAGTGGAGCATTTGGTTAGGCTGTGGACTGATTCACATAAGGTTTACCCCTGTGGATGAAGGAGCATATAAATCTTAGTATTTAAGAAGTTATAAATGCTGCTAATAGCTAACTGTAGTCTAAATGCAAGTACATAGTTAAGACACTAAATCTCATTAATCACATGAAATGTGTACAGCACATTTGCAAGAAATTAATATTGCATTAATATAACATACCCTGGTGAAAAAATGATCATTTGAAGTATAAAAGAGAACAAAGTATAGAACAAAACTTCTTCCTATAACAAAGCAGCATGTGAGCATACTTGTGAGCACACAGTTTTATGGCAACTTTGACAACCTGTGGAAAAACACCAGAGCATACGTTCATGTTGTCAGTCACGCTGTCTGCAAGTGCAATTTGTAATTCAAGATGCTGTTTTTAATAGCTATGTTAATTAGTTTATTGTTTGCCATTTTTCATCAGTGACCTCTTTCATCTCGCAGTGATTGAATTTTTTACATTTTGCACGGCAGATATTGCCTGTGGGTGATTGCTTCCGAAATTAATTTAAAAATAACCCTGACATCTGAAAAAGAGGTGTATAGCACATAAGCTGACATGCATGTTCTCGTTTTAATGCGGTGCCTGTGATGTTGTTGTTTTTTTTTTTTTTTTTAGATTTAGATTTAGCGGTGAACAAGTTTGCACATGCTATTGTTATTTTCAATAATAAATAGTGACTGGATGCATATTTGTAACCTGCAGTGATGGGAGTTTCCCATGAAGAAACACTGAAGGATACTTCCTGCCTGTTTTCCCCTTAAATAGGGGCCATTTAGGGCAGATTTGTGTGATACTATTTATAGCCCTCCAAATGTTACTTTCTAGCCTTTTTGCTATTTTGAATATTTCATAAGCAGCCAGTATGTCATGATAATAGCCCTGTCAAACTTCGGCAAGACAGTAAGCTGGCATGCAAATCTCTGGGATGTAAACCAAGCAGACAGATTTGATGAAACCCACAATAGCATGCAAATACAACACCAGAACAACAGCACCCTCGAGAGACCCTGCCTCTGACTCATGCCTGATTTGATTCGATTAGATACGCACATGATAAGAGACCTGGGGCCTCATTTATAACCGTTGCGTACGCACAAAACAGGCCCTGAACGAGGCGTACGCCACTTCCGACGCTTAAGTTGTGATTTATAAAAACAAACTTGACGGGAAAATTTGCGCTCCTGCACGCAAACTCTGACCCATGCGTACGAACGTTTTGGAGACGAAGCAGTTTGGTGACACCGATGGTGAGCTGGAGTTAAATGTCTTTTTGGTCACTTTTAGACAGAACATTTTAAGAAAATTATACATATACAGAAAGATAATACAAAAATAATTTCACTCACCAAGCCTATCACATGAAGCAAACATCCATCCATTCTTAAATGTAAATGTAAATCTTCATTAAGTGTCCTAAACATAAATACAATGCATGTTCACAATAACAGTTTGAATAAATAAAAGAATGACTTAAACTATGTTTTACTTCTGATATAAACATTTAGATTAAATATGCCATTCTCATTAATAGAGTTAAACACTTAGATTACATGAAATCATTACTGAGAAGTTACAACATTTTTTTTTGTTATATATATATATATATATATATATATATATATATATATATATATATATATATATATATATATATATATATATATATATATATTCAATAAATATAAATATTTGTAGTGGATGCGATGCTTTGAACACTGTTCACATCAAACATGTTGTGTTTTAATGTTTTAACTACAGAGAGAATTGCTTATCATGATAACAGCAGATTGTCTGAGAAAATATTTTCGTGCAAATAATGCACAACAAGGCCTATCTGTTTCCATTAAAAATATAAATAAATTAAAAATACTATTTGGCCAGTGGAAAAGATTGAGAAAAACTTTATCTGAAATGTATTTTACACTATTTGATTTTTTTATTCAAAAACAAGGCAAGTATATAGGCTACTAAATGATTTTTATCAATCTAATGTGATGGCACATCCGTATCTCATATTTTCCTAATGTCTTGTACCGTTAAATGTGGTATCACGTGGATCAATATGCACATGCAAATGATGTGCAGATGAGGATATACATAGTAAAACTAGGCATTGTAAGCTCCATACATGGTTATTTCGGGGAGGAGATGCATGTGCGCACAATATTTCGCTAACTGGGATTTATAAAGGGAATTTTGTGCAGGTTCTGGCGAACACACGGTTTTATAAGTCTGAAAATTTTTTAGGCGTACGCCATTTTTGGCTTTCGGGCGCACGTACACTTTTAGTAAGGATCCTACGCACAGTTTTATAAATGAGACCCCTGAACTTTTGGATGGTTTCCGACCATGAGGTTCGTGTCATTCAGATGCCCATTTCGTCAAAGACAGCAAGTGCTGCGTTTGTTGAGCCATAAAAAGACCATCGGCAGAATTAGTCCATGCCCTTATGGATTCGCCTCCCTGCTAAGTCGGCTTAACAAAACACATTTAAAAATCCAATCTACAGCTTCCAGAACCACATTCTTCGATCCAAAAGCATTGATGTTTTAATTCAATCACATTTGCCTTTTGAACACACTCTGGGAGATTAATGTACATGTCATAATGAAACAGGGCGGATTGTAGGCAATGTTGTCTTTTTTATATAAAGAGTACGTTTAACTTACTGTGGCAACAGATATCAGACTTTTAAAGATTAAAGTTTATTCCACAACTTACTATAATTGATGCATGTTAAGGAAAATTTTGCATGGCTTTTCTTATTCTTTTTCTCATTGTAGTCTATACAAAAAGGGTTATTTCATTCGTTTCATAATTAGAGCCTTTTAGGGGTCCCATCAAGGGATAATTTTATGGATTTAGTGTTAATTCATTCATTTTTGTTTTCATTTTTAGTTTTTTATTACATTTTATGAATTAAACAGCTTGTACACACGTTATCACTAGAAAACTGTTAAACATGAAAGTATTATGCAATAATTTAAGGACATTTCTCCTTATATAGAACCTTTTTGGCGCAAAGCGTTCTTTATAACCCGATTTAAACTTTTTTGTAAAGTATGACTTCAAATAATATTCTTCTGTAGACTCTAAGCTGTGAGTCTTGACATCAATAAACGTCAATACATTTCTTCTTTTCCTTAGGCGGAGTTTTAAAATCTGAAGGCACTGAACTCCATAGTGTAATTGATCAGAGTTGTTGCTAATGTACTTGTCGCTTAACTGGCTAGGGTATTGGCAGGATAGAAAAGTGAGTAAAAAGATAACCAATTCACTTGAGTTTTTGTTAATTGTTGATATTCTAGATGCCTGGTGGGCAAATATTTTGCTCCCTTATCATGATGTTATCTTATGAAATATTGTTTATGTTGTCTGTAATCACATAGGTCTATCCATTAGCATGCCCATTCATCTCAATGGTAGCTGCTCAGCTGGAGTGTGTGACCTTAAAGGACGCAACCAGTTTGTTGCTGTTTTTGCTTATGCAGTGGTTCTCAAAGTGTTCTCAGGGGTGTACGGTACTGCAGGAGGGGCGAGGGACATCAGCAGGGGAAATAAACCCAGAAAACATCTGTTGCATCGCCGTTCAAGCGCGTAAATAGCAGTTGGTGCTCTGCCTTTACAAAGCGGCACCCCACGCCAATTACACTGAATCATTTTTCTTCATTTAGCCTACTTGTCTATGAGATTATTTTTGTGCCTGAATAAAATGTATCACAGTCAAAATGTATGACTTTGTTTTTAATACACTGCATCCTTTGCTAAATGTTTTCTTCTTTTCTTTCGCTGATCTGGACTTACAAATGCGTTTCCACAGTTTCAAATACGTTTCTGAAGTTTTCGTTTACTGAGTTTTCGTTCGCCATTCTGGCGCATATCTCTTGCGGGGGCGGGGCTAGCAGCGGTGTGTTCTCATTGGCTACTGAGTTTTTGATTGACAGTTTCTTGACCTGGAAGTGAAGACTGTAGAAGCGTCTGTAAGCGGCTTCCTATTTCATTTTAGTGATATAAATAATAAACCTCATTGGTTCCTGCAGAAGCTCAAACGTGCTGCGTAACACGAAAATGAACCTCATTGGTTCTTGCGGAAGCTCAAACGTGATGCGTAACACGAGAATTAACCTCATTGGCTCTTGCGGAAGCTCAAACGTGCTGCGTAACACGAGAATGAACCTCATTGGTTCTTGCGGAAGCTCAAACGTGATGCGTAACACGAGAATGAACCTCATTGGTTCTTGCTGAAGCTCAAACGTGCTGCGTAACACGAGAATGAACCTCATTGGTTCCTGCTGAAGCTCAAACGTGCTGCGTAACACGAGAATGAACCTCATTGGTTCTTGCTGAAGCTCAAACGTGATGCGTAACACGAGAATGAACCTCATTGGTTCTTGTGGAAGCTCAAACGTGATGCGTAACACGAGAATGAACCTCATTGGCTCTTGCGGAAGCTCAAACGTGCTGCGTAACACGAGAATGAACCTCATTGGCTCTTGCGGAAGCTCAAACGTGCTGCGTAACACGAGAATGAACCTCATTGGTTCTTGCGGAAGCTCAAACGTGCACGTCATTCTTGAGCTTCCGTTTACCACAACTGATGTGTGAGTTGATGAATGTTTATATGTGAATAAAAGCCTAAATTAAATCTGTTCATCATATAAAGCGATCGATTCACATGGATTAATTTTATGATCTCTTTATGAACTTTTTGAAGCGTCAAAGTGGTAGTTGCGTTGCTGTCAATGGAGGGACAGAAAGCTCTCAGATTTAATTTAAAATATCGTTCATTTGTGTTCTGAAGATGAACGAAAGTCTTATGGGTTTGGAACGACATGACGGTGAGTAACTAATGACAGAATTTTAATTTTTGGGTGAACTAACCATTTAAGTGCAGTGTGAATAGCCCTATAAATGACTGTGTCATATCACTGGCAGTGCTTTGTTGATAATATGAAGTGGAGTGATGTAGTTTTGTTGCATCATTCTGCTCACTCGCAGTGTTATCATGCACTGCACAGGCCTGTGTGATTTCATTGTAAGTAAAAGGGAGTGATGTTCAGCTCATTACTTTGGTTATCTGAAAATAGTAACTTGGGAATCATGATGTAAATGGAAAAAAAGAAGAAAAAAAAACATTACTCATTACAAAAGGTAATCTTGTTTCATAAAACGTATTACTTTAACCTCAAAACAAAAATGAGCATGAAATGAGACTATAACAAACACTTATCTTTTCCACACATCAGCCTTCTGTGAGAGTGAAAGAAGAAGCAAGCCATGAGCAATATCTCCCTGCTGCGTTTAGGAAAGCTGACCCAGAAAACTCAACCTGAACTAGAGAAATCATTGCTGCAATTAATCAGATAAAGTTGCTGGAAAAAACAGCCGTCACAAAAATACTCGGGGACACATGGGACACATGATGTTATTTACACAATAATATATTATTAATATATTTGTTTTATTTATGTATTTTGATTTTAAGTTTAATCATTTTTATGTGCTTTTTTTAAAAAAATATTATAAATAGTTCATGTTTGATTTAATTTAATTTAGACTTAAACTTAAGACTGAGACTTAAATAGATGTCTCTGTTTCCTCTCAATTAATGTTATTTTAGTATTATTTATATAATGGTAGTGTTTATTAATATTTTGATATTTAGCTTTTTTTTTATTTTATTTTTTTTATATATAATTCTATATAGATTTAATTTTATTTCAGGTTAAGTTGCAGTAGTACTTCAACTTAAATGATTTATTTCAATTAGTTGGCATGGCAAAATTTATATTTTTTTATGATTTGTTTTTTTTTAAAATGTTTATCTAATATTTATATTTCATTTTATTCCGTACATTTTATTCATTATTAGTTTTAATAACAATGACACTGCACAACATTACAAAAATAAAATCCACTATAATACTATAATAATAATAAAAATCCACTAGAATAATAAAACGACAACAACAAAAATGACATGAGGGCGAGTTAATAAATACAGAATTGTATATCTTTAATATCTTGGTTGTTTACGTATATGGAAATATGAGGCACAATCTAATTCACTTCTTTTGTTGCATCAAAAAGATCATGATGTTCCCTTCCCCACTTCTTTGCTTCTTCGATTCAATTTCCAGCAAATCTATGCAAGTTTCTCCATCTATTTATAATATCAGCCGATTCTTTCATCTCTCGCCCACTTCATTTGCCACGCAATGCTTTCATATCCTTAAATTCATGTTTCACAAGAAAGCAAAATTTCACTTTAGAAACAAAAGGGGGAATGTTTTCAGGATCATTTGTGATTTTCCCTGGGAATGGGGCGTCAGGGTGGTGTTTTCACTTTCTTTACTGTAGTCTCTCAAGGTTAACTCCTGTTATTCGTCTATGCCTCCCTGATTGAAGATGTGATGCAGTCAGGGAAACCAGCTTGGTGTTGCCTAGCAACTGCACCAAAAGCGAAAGGATGCCCCCCTTCTTAACTACTGGCTCCAAGGTAAGAGGACTGCAATGAAAGGGACTTGAGAGGAGAGAATCTGAATATTTCAAAGTCCACGATCCAATTAGGGATGACTGTGCTGTGTATATAATTAATGTGAAAGTAGCAAAGCAACAGAGAGTAAAATATTTGACGGCTTAGATTGGTTCTCTCAGGTATAGTGCATCATGCTTTAGGACTCATAATCCCAGCGAGAGCGACGAAGAAACAGCAGCTTTTTCAAAAATAGATGATAAAACATCTAGGTCAGAACACAAACTTCTGCATTGATATGAAAGCGTCGTGGGGGCGGTTCACTCCGGTCCGTCTTTTCAAGGTTACCTGGCTCTATCGCTCTTATGAGACTAGTATAAATGATGGACCTGATGCAAAAAACCAAATGATCAGGGCATATTACAACATGTTCAAAGAACCTTTAGAGAGATACAAAGCAAGTGTTATTTGTGGGAGCTTGTTTCTGCCACAGAATAAAACTATTTAAAAGATAATTGCGACATTTTATCTCACACTGACTTTTTTTTTTTTCTCAAAAATGCGAGATATAAACTGGCAATTGTGAGTTAGAAAGTTAGAATTGCAAGATATAAACTGACAATCTGAGAAAAAAGTATTTTTTCCCCCTCAGAATTGGACTTTATTACTCTCAATGCCACAATCTCACAATTCTGAGAAAAGAGGTCAGAATTCCGAGATATGAACTGGCAATTGCGAGAAATGAATCTGAATTGGGAGTTTATATCTTGCAATTACATGCTATAAAGGCAAAAAGTCAGAATTGTGAGATAACATTATCTTTTTTTATGTTTAATTCAGTGGCGGAAACATGCTTCCATTGGTGTTCCTTAGTTTCTGGAGTTTTGTTCCATGTGATGTAATTTCAAACAAAATCAGGCCAAAACGAAGTTCGTTTGGAGTTTGTTTTTGGAGTTCGAAACAGCTTTCCGGAAAAGTTCGCTCTGGCTGGTAAACACCTTCGTACTACCATTGGTCCATGCCGATTACGTAAAAGGTAGGTGTGTGCGGAGGCTCCGCCTTCTTTCACGCTGAAATCTTTCCTGGTTCATTTCTCCCGTTCAGTCGGTCAAGGTCAGATGTCCGCGAGTAAAAACATGAACACACTTGAGAGCTGCTCTATAGTAGGGTGACCATACGTCCTCTTTTTCCAGGACATGTCCGGCCAGGATTTCGAGATCGCCCAAAATATCCGGGATTCGGCTTTTGCTTTCTTGTCGCCATTCATTTTGTTTACATGCACACCTTTTGATTCAATAGGACTGAATTCATTCCGATTGGTGAATCTGAATGTAGTGTTTACATGAACGCTAAACAAGTGATCGGTTGATGTGCATTTTAGCATTGCTAAGAAAATTCCTGTGTTTTTGTCTCGATCGGGATCCGTGTGAAGCAGAATGCATGACCTGCAAAGCTGGCACGTACGTGTCAGTGTCAAATAATGTAATAATGTAAACATAATGAATGGTGACTGTAGAAAACAAAAGCCGAATCCCGTGCATTTTGGACGATCTCGAAATCCTGGCCAGACATGTCCTGGTTAAACAGGACGTATGGTCACCCTACTCTATAGTAGAAAATGAAGTTTTGCTTCTGATGAAACGAGACACTGACACTGTTTTTCATGTTCAATATGGTAAAGCTGCTTGATTTTAGGCAATCTATTGTATACAGTGCTATACATATACGTGACGTGATTGCCGAATTGCAGAGCTCGTGCAAACATAGTTGCTATGATCAAATGCTTTTCTTATGCTTTCTTAAAAAAATGCTTGCTGTTTTCTCGATTTTGTTCGGTGTTTAAATTTGTTATTGAGAAGAAAGCGTGCAGTATATATTTGCAAACGCCGCTCTCAGCAGAGTGGACGTGTCAGATGCTCGCTGATTGTGTATCGCTGGTCATGTGTTTTGAACCTGGTTTTAGCCCTAAGTGGAGAATGAAAAAGAACTTTGCTGTGAGTGTATCAGGGCCTTTGATCTTTGGATTCTGGTCCCTTACTTTCCTGACTGGCATTACGCTGGCCGGCCTTGAAGGCTCCAGGCAACAACATAAGTACTTTTTCCAGCTGAAGTAGCTTTTAGCAGTGCTGTCAACAGTTGTTGAACTGTTCTCACAACTGAGCACAAACAAGGTTGACAAATGACTTCCTAATTGGCCAATTCATGCTGTTACAAAACACCATTTTCATAGTGCATTTCTGAGAAAATTACCTATACTTTACTTATGAAAATGTACCATTGTATAATAGTCGCTTTTTTATTTTTTGTGTTATTACTTGTTGTTCCTTACAGTACTATTTAAAAGATGTTAGATACTGTACTATTTAAGAGATACAATTAAAATTGTTTGCATTGTGCATTATTACCGTTTAAAATACCTGTTTTCTATTGTAATCCAATCTAAAAAATAATTTATTCCTGTGATCAAAGCTGAATATTCAGCATCATTACTCCAGTCTTCAGTGTCACATGATCCTTCAGAAATCATTCTAATATGCTGATTTGATGGTTGTCACAATTATGTTCTGTCTAGTCTGCACCTGTTCTCGTTAGGCCCTAGTTTACCTTTCTCCACCTGTGTCTAGTTAGTTTCCTCATTTCCTTCTGTGTTTTTATACTCTGTTCTGCTCAGTTTCTTGTCGGTTCTTGTTAATGTTAGATGTGGTTGTGTATGTCCTGCCAGGACTCCTCAAGTAAAGTTTGTGTTTAACCCGGATCTTCGTCTTGTGCCTTCAACTACCACCACAGCGTTACAATGCTCAAGAAACATGACTTATTATCAATGTTAAAAACAGTTGTGGTGCTTAATATTTTTGTGGAAACCATGATCCTTTTTTTTCTTTTTCTTTGATGAATAAAAAGTTCAAAAACAGAATATGAAACAGAAATCTTATGTAATATTATATATCTTTAATGTCACTTTTGATCAATTAAATGTGTCCTTGCTCAAAAATCTTACTGACCCCATACTTCTGAACAGATGTACTGTATATAAAATAGAAAATATTGGTATCGGCAGATCAGCGAAAAAAAAAAAAAAAAAAAAATATATATATATATATATATATATATATATATATATATATATATATATATATATACATTTTTCAATAGCCAATTATTCAGAATTATACTGTATCTGCAGATACAGATAGTTTGATTTTCTTAAAGGAAAAAATCTCTCCAAATGAATGCTGTAAACTCACGTAAATTACTATAATATTAGAGGTTAAAATGAACAACAGTGCTCAAACTATTGCATTCAATTGATATAACACAGCGGTTTGGAAAATGGATGGGTGATTCAGCAGCAGGCGCCATCTTCTGGTCAGACGTGGGAATTCATTCGGCGTGCAACTCTCAACGTGCATTATGGGTATTCTGTAGCCGTTGAACATACATCAGTTGTACACTCGTTATTGCTGTGCATTGTGCTGTGCATTAATGAGTGCACTCAGTAACGTCCACTATGGTTTCGAACACCACTACAAATGGCTGTCCCTTCAAATCATGCCCTATTTAAGGATATAGGGGGCGATTTCGGACACAGCCACTGTCTTCTTTGTGTCAGAATAATTCATCGTGTCATAGCATTTATTATCAGTACAGCTGCATCAGTGTCCTTATTTACACACGTTTCATTTGAAGAAGACATGATTAATGACAGTATGTGCGCATACACGGCACTTGTTTATGTTTAGAGCACTAGAGTACATGAAATATGTCCATAAAACTTGAAATGCGCTTGCTCCTGTCTGTATCTGATCTATGTGATTCACGTGTTGACATCAGAATCTGTGACGTTGCTCCGACTTTGCTTTTGATACCGGAAGACAGAAATTCCTCAAAAAAAAAAAAAAATGCAAAAATAAGAATTTTCACCTCATGTTATTTTAACTTAATGAGTACCTTTAATGTTTTTAATGATGTGCAGTCTGTATATATATATGTTCACTTCTCAAAAAATGTGTTTTGGGGTTCCATGACCCTTTAAGAGAAAATAAGCTCATCTCTAGTGTTTTTCTTTTCTTTTCTTTTTTTTAGCTAACCAAGGAACTGTGAACTTTGGATAACTTTCCTGAGGTAAATGCAACATTAAGTGACATATTGTTATCACACTTTTATTGACACAAGAAATTTTCTTCACACACAGAATAAGATGCAGTCTAACACGTTTTCCCCCTACTTTTGATATATAATATTCTTTTGACAGGATATAATCGGCCCTGATCGTCGGCTGTTCTTAAACAATCAGCAGATGGCCGATAGTGAACATAATATGCAGTGAGATTTCCACTTTTATCAGTGACTTTTGCTACTAATATAGAGCAGTTGTAGCTCAGGTTGAAACATAAATCCCTAAGCCATCTGTCTGGTCAGGTCTTTCCGTTCACTGCATAAAGTTACTCTGATGGCTTTTCTCCAAAGCTGTCTATAGCCTTGCTAGCTTCTCCTCCAATGCATATTAAGACCCTTATGGGGATCTGTGTTATAGACAGGTGTGAAACCTCTGCTGACTGGAGAGGCGCTTCGCAGAGCCAAGTCTGAATGTTCTTATTAACTTGCTCAGTCATTCGTAACCTCCTCACACAAAGGAGACTGCTGTCGGGAGGTGGAGAGACGGGAAACAACTAATGATACACAGAGCAAAGAGACTACTGTGATAGATGTAATTGTGCATGTGGTAAACTATTGCGTAGAGAACATCAAACTCTGACCTTAGTGCAGATGAGGGGATGGAAACTAGTGGCTTGTGAAACACAGGTTTTATAACCTTGGTGTGGTGCGTCAAGCATAAAGTGGTCGCATTGTTGGAGGTCCAGCTATACTGAAATCAGGGTTGTATGGGTCTTTTTATCAATTCTAATGTAAATGATTGTATCTCAGAAAGCTTGAATGTCACAACATCAATTTTGGAAACTCGTGGAAGTGAACAACTCTGATTTTGCTGAGATGGGTGCACGATGTCATACATATTATTTGTTTATTTATTTTTTAGCAAATCAACTGAACTGATGTGTCAAACGTCATTGTACACCTTAAGAGCTAATATAATAAAAAAATCGTATTCATTTTTGAATATATTTTAAAATGTCATTTATTCCTGTTATACAAAGCTGAATTTTCAGCATCATTATTCCATTCTTCAGTGTCACATGATCCTTCAGAAATTATTCAAATATGCTGATTCATATTTTTTGGGCATTTTTTTCAGCATTTTTATGAATATGAAGTTCAAAAGAACCACATTTATTTGAAAAATATCTTTTGTAACATTATAAATGTATTTACTGTCACTTTTGATTAATTTCTTTCATGCAAAAAACTTACTGACCCCAAATATTTTAGTGTATATATCTATTCAAGCATATACTGTAAGTATCATTTCTGTCAGGACCACTACCGTCAAATATGATTGACAATTAGCATAAAGTTTGGATTGGCGGTATGGTTCCGTTCTGGGCGAGAACTCCCTGCGCATCCATGCAGCCTAGCATGGATAAGAGCAGGGAGAGCAGCAATAACCCCCCTTGGGGTAAACAGAACAGATGCAAATATATTTAATTCAAGATTTTAAAGTACAACATTATTCGATAATTATTCTGATTCAAGGGGAATCAGAATGTCAAATCCTGACTGGGCGAGAGGAGGAGCTGGGGAGGGAGGAGGGTAATTAGCTCCTGAGAAACGCGATAGCTGCTGATAATACTGAAGGAGCTTATATATGTATATGATGATAGGCGTCGTATTCCTATAGGTAGATGTGGATCAGCTGAGGGTCAGCTGATGCGAGCTTGACTAACGTGACCTGCCAGAACTGACGCTATGCTTGATTTTCATAATCTTAATTCTAACGCAGCTCATCAATTCTAATAAAAATGATATATAACTTGGTATTGATGTGAATATATTCATAATCTTGAATAATTTCTCCAAAGATGCCATGCACCATAGAATTAGTCACAAACACATTGTTTTCTACTTTATCTTTTGAAAATGCGAGTGAAACTGAAAAGGGCCGCATGTAAAGTAAAATAAAAACTATTTTGAATAATAAAATAAATATGTTTATGCTGTTAATCCAACAAATACACTTTTTATTCGACATTCATTTGTAATTCAGCAACAGCTAGTCAAATTCTCTCAGCTCATTCAGTGTCTCTGTGAGTTTCACACTTCAATGGCGACCTCCTATGTGCTTTGCAAACATAATTTCTCAAAATGAGACCAAATTATTTAAATTCGCTAACAAGGAACAAAAGTATATTAACATTATGCGTTCATCATCATGGAACATTTGTGACAAGTCGAATATTGTTAAACATTTCTCTCTAAAGCGCTGACAGAATTATTTGTCTGGTATTGTCTCATTTGTGTAAACTGCTAGAATGGCTCATTGATCACGTTTTCAAATATCTACAGTCTGTTTTAAATGTTGGAAAGAGCTGTAAAGAATAAAAGATACAAACAATGGGATTCTTTGCAATTCCAGCTGCAGGTCTTAATTCAATACATCGTCATTTTGTGTTGGCAGTGTATTACTTTTGACTGTTGCATTTTAAAATATACTGTATATAGGATTATCTCCTGTTTAAGTATGTAGTTTTTGACCAGATAAAGGTCCAGATCTTTTGCAGTATTGTCATAAGTTTGGCTATGTTATAAAACTCTTGTATAGGTGTTAGCATTAAAACTCCACATTTTTTATAGTATGTTTAAGAAGGTAAATACGGTTTATTTAGATTTTTAGTTTACTTCAAATAGCCAATAACCATGAATTTTGATGAGCTGCTTGTTATTGCTTTTTTTCTTTAGCATTCACAGTTCATGTAGCATAATTTAAGTAGCTACATATATACAGTAATTAGCCTCAAAGCAAACACACATGAACTATAAGCCACAACACCCCAAATTTTATGCCTTTAAGAACGATTTTTTTAATGTCTTTGAAAGAAGTCTCTTATGAAAAAATAAAAAAAATACAGTAAAAAATTTAAAATATTACAATTTAAAATATATGTTTTCTACTTTTATATGTTTTAAAATGTATAATATATTCCTTTGATCTACGCTCAGATTTCAGCATCATTACTCCAGTTTTCAGTGTCACGTGTGTGTCACATTTCTTATTATTATCAATACTGAAAACTGTTGTGCTCCTCAACATTTTAGTGGAAACTTTGATTGCCATTCAAAAAAAGAAGAGAAATAAATTAACACTTTTGTTCATTCAGCATGATGCATTAAATTGACCAAAAGTGAAAATAAAGATATCCATAATATCACAGAAAATTCATATCTCCATTCATCATACTGAAAAAAAGAATACTGAAAAAAAAAAAAAAAAAAAAAAAATTGATAATGATAATAATGCTAATAAGAACCATTATTAACTATTTCCCCACTATTAGCTTACTTGTGCATAAATGTTGCTAACATGATCACCAAATGGTAAACATATAAATCATATAAATCAAAACTGCCTAATGTTACTGAATGAACTTTTTCAGGCAACTTTTAAAAAAAACATTGGCGGGGAAAGAGTTAATAACTGAGCATCAATAATAATTGATTATGTATGAGCAGAGCACCAAATCAGCATATTAGAATGATTTTTGAAGGATCGTGTGAATATAGAGTTATTTGCAATTCTTATATTATTTTACTGTATTACTGATCAAACAGATGCCGAGGGGTGAGCATAAATATCGTAATTATTCTGAACATTTGACCAGTACTGTGGTTCATTTAGAGAACTCTTGCTTAACACAGAGAGAAGCTCAGACACAAACACGAGTAGCACACAAACACCTCTGTCTCTGCCAGACTCGCTCATACAAGACCTTGCCAGTGCTCTGCTGTGTCTTCCTCACCTCTCGCTCCTACATGATAGCACGTTTTGGCATTCAGTGGAGCTTCCCTGCGAGACCACGTCTTTCAAAGCGACACCGGCAACAATGAAGGCCACAGTGAAGCCCTTAAACCTGCGCTCTGTGTGTTTCCTGTTGATCTGCGTGGGAGACAGCGCTCGTAAAGTACATGGGATGCTGATGAAACGGACTGTGATTTGTTAGCTGTTGTCGGCACCCCTATGGTGGCTTCTTGTTGCCACAAGCTAGGAAACAGCACCCTCACTGCTTTTTGTTTATATACGACCAGAGGGTCTACAGTCATACATTACATTGCATCTGTTACACACCACCCACAGATAGACAGATGTTTTTTTTTTTTTCACTTTCATTCCAGATTGCATCCCCCCCCCCCACTGTCTCTGTCTTTCATTCTCACTCTTTCAAGCCCTTCCATGTCTGTGCGCTCCTCTTGTTTGCGTTTGCCTGTCTTGCATTGTGTTGGTCTCCTGTCATTTAAGATGGATATCTTCATTGCTTTCGCTTGCACTGCTCTTTCAGCTCGAATATTGATGTTCGTCTCAGGTAGGCTTCTGACGAACATCATATTCTGTGCATTGTGCAGCTTATTCTGGCCAAGAACCACCCACTTTAGAGCCTTTTACAGTAGAAGTTACAGTAGTTAAAGTTGATATGTTTATAGCTAGCTAGCTGATTAACTCTTTCCCTACCAGCGTTTTTTTTTAACAAAGTTGCCAGTCACGGACAGCTTTTTTGGTTATTTTCACACAAAAAATTCTTGACCCCTAGAACTTTTTATTGAATGAATATCTGAACATGCAATATATAAAAATAAATGACAAAGCCTCTACTTAAAAACAACAACAACATTCTAGCTTAATGCATTCCTTTTTATCAACATTTTTGAATTTAGGTAAGTTTCATTAAAAAAAAAGCAAAAAGCTGAAAAACGTGTTTTTGTCGAAGACTACGTCTGGATCGGATTCAGGACTATGATTAAAACGTAGATGGAGTAGTTTGAGTCCATTAACACCCCCAAAGCTTCACGGTCCTATAACTCATCCTAGGTCAACATTTAATTCAGTAACATTAGGCAGGTTTGATTTATATGCTGTTTAATGTTGATGATTGTGTTATTTTACATATGTATCTGCATACATATGAGATCGCTTGTTTCTGCTTCTTCTTCACATGTCTTTTGATCAGGAGATTCAGTACTCTTTCAGAAGATGTCATAGCGCCCCCTACTGTATAACAGTGAAAACACAGAAAGACGGAAATTTCCGTCAATGGCAGGGAAGCGTTGCCTGCATCCGAAATCAAATACTTCCCAACTATATAGTAGGAGAAAAACAGTATGTGACAAAATAAGTGTTTTTAGCGGTCTTTAAGTAATTACTTATTCAATAAAGTACCTACTCAAGAGAGTATGTGATTTTGAACGCAGCCGCAATCTCTCATAAATGACGGAAATTTCTGCCAATGGTGGGGAAAGAGTTAATATCCTATTTTAAGGTAATCCAAGCATTTTAAGGTAACTCTAGCGCCCCCTTGAGTACAGAGATTTGTTATGCAAGTGTGGCAGAAAGGTTGCATATAAAGGCTCTGTCAAAAACATCTAGAAAGGTTACTCTTGCATACTGTACAACAGAGGAGGATCTAAGGATTTCAAGGGATGAATTTAAAGGCTTCAGAGCAAAAAAAATACCCAAGGCTACATGCAACAAAAGAGCCATTCTTGCTAGTGTGCATTACAAGAAAGTTGTACACCTTTAAAAGACATTTCTGACAACATGAAGGAAAATGTCAAAGATTAGCAAGTAAAATGCTGACTGTGTGTGAGATATAGAATATTGTTAGTAATAGAATGTTTCATTGGTGAAAGTCATCAGTATCTTCAATGATGCAGGCAGAATGTTCTTCGTTAATGCTTTTTAAGGGACTTTAAGTTTATTTAAACCTAAAACCACAGCAATAGGATTACAAGGAAATAATGAAATAAACTGGGATTAATTAGATATCTGATATCAAACAACTAAGTTTCTTTTAAGTATATGTTTCTCCTTAAGAGAAATAAAAGAGAACAATGAGGAATTTTTTGACAAAATAAACCTTTTAGCAGCTCAGGTCATAAGTCATGGGCGAATCTGAATTTTATGGTGATTTATTGTTTGATTAATTTGTTCCACTCGATTCCTGATTAACCTTGTGAAGATATGGAAAAAAAACAGACATAATAAATACATAGATGCCCTATTGGCCGCTGGATCGTACGTCAACAGCGCCGCCATATTGCGAAGGGCAACGTTCCCATAACTCTCATAACGGGAATTGAGAAAAATGCCTGCTTCGTGTGCTGCTTGGGGCTGAACAAATCACTGCACAACTGAAAACAGGTCTCAGGGAATTACCTTTCACAAGCAAGACTGAACATTTGTTTCTGGTTGTATTTGGTCATTATATAATTAGTAATAGTAACGTTAGTTGACCACTGGAGTCAGTCTGACTTAAATAGCTAGCGATGTCGCTAGTTAACTTAGCTGTGAAAGTTGAGACATGAGTTGACATGATTTATATTATTGTTTTAGCTTATATTATATTTCATATTATATTATAAAGTAAATTTCCTGAAATCTAAATATTCATCTATATTTTCTTAAAACCGACTTTTATGACAAGTACTCATTTCGGGTAGGTAAAAGTCACTATTTAATTTACTATTTTTATTATTGCCTATATTATTCTGCAATTGATATTACATTGTATTTGCTATTATTATTATTATTATTATATTATACCACTTGCGATTATCAATCTTTTATATTTATGCTGTTAAATTATTGTAGCCTACTATTAAATTTAACTTATTATTTTTTATTGTCTATATTCTGTAATTGATATTTCATATTCTATTGCTATTATTATAGTATTATACATAAATTATATGCTATTATCAATATAATATTATTATATTATTGTACTTATGATTGTATGTAATTATACTATTCATTACTATTTTATTTGCAGTATACTGTTTGTTTGTTTATTTTATTGACTATACACTAAACTATTTACTTTTACTTCTCACTTTATCTTATTTACTTTTTGCATTGGGCCCCACTTTATATTAAGTGGCTTTAAGTACTATGTACTTACATTGAAATTAATAATTTGATACAATGTACTTACTGTGTAACTACATGTTTTTAAATTGTACTTACATTTTAAAAATTCCTGCATGTAATTACAGCTGTAATTAATTTATGTAATTACACTTGTAATTACACAGTTGACCCTTCCCTTACACCCTAAACTTACCCAATCCACCACACCTGTCCCTAACCTTACCCGTGTCACACCTCAATAGCAGCAAAAGTGTTTTACAATACAACATGAACACAATAAGTACATTGTACTTATTTTTTGATGTAAGTATATAGTACTTAACGCCACTTAATATAAAGTGGGACCTTGCATTGTACTGTAGTTGTACCATATCATATGTATTACCATAAAGGATCCATCAGTTATCTTTGTTATTGTATATTTGGAGTATCTAACTGTAAATTTCTATCATTTTAGTATCAAAAGCAGCCTGCCGGTGTGATTTGTATTTGACGATTTGTTTCATTTTCTCAATGGCGGTCAATTCTAAGCACAAGAAAAGCTAAAATCGGGTTAAAGACAGAAAATGCTTTTAAAATGTGAAAATTAAATGATATCTCAGTATTAGGGGTCTTCACAATTCTTATCCAAGAATAAAAAGCCAAATACATGACAAGCCTGAGCTTTGACAATTCCTTATTAAAAAAAATATTTTATAAGTCTAACTATTGAGATTTTAAATAACTAGAGATTTAACTTTTTGTACATCACGGACAAACCACTGAAATCGGTTGATAAATGTAAACGTAATGTTTGTTTTTATCCAGAAAAACCGCAGCTCACCCGTTTACTTGGATTTGTTTACAGCGCAGTCTTGCCCTAAGCAATATGGCGGACGCGTTGACGTTTCGCAACGTTCCAAAGCGGCCTATAGGGCGTCTATGTATTTATTATGTTTATGGAAAAAAAATCCATAACGGCTCTTTCACATTTTCTAATGTGCGGAAACCAATGAGGAAGTTAAGAGGAAATTTTATATAAAAGAGGGAGAGAAAGGAAGTGGGGGCAAAAAGAGAAGAAGAAAAAAAAAACACAAAAAACATAACCTTCACGTTTGTGATATACATATATCTATATGTATATCACAAACGTGAAGGTTATCCAAGTGGACACACTCTATCTGAAGCCTGTCCTTGCTATTAGTTGCTGGAGTCTGTGCATGCGCTGACTGGGTGCGATCGAGTGACGGATAAATTAAGCTCTGCATGGTTTGCCTGCCTGGTGCAACATAATCCAGCCTGGTTCGCCTCCCTCAGGTATTAGTCTTGATGTCCATCATCTTTTAACCCACGCCAAGTCTCCAAACTCTTTCCCCGGCCCTACGTTTGCTGTGGTGTGGCCATCACTCAGACTGTTTCACGCAATGAAAACACACACGCACACACCAAACGCTTGATTGATTTTGATTTTCTTTCTTGTTTTTACCATTTTTATTTTGATTTTGATTTGAATTGAATACGAAAAACTGAGTTAAAAAAAAAAAAACCCGAACTTTAAGACATTTGTGAATCAAGGTGTTGTTGTTGTTGGGTGAAATCAAACTTGAAATGAACTTGAGCAGCAATCTCCTTGAGGTTTAACTCTTTCATTAATTCTTTTGTCAGTTGTGAGGAAAATAGAAACAAACTCAGTGTGAAAAGTGAACTTTGTGTAACTGTTTTGTGTAAATTATTTTCTTAAATAACCATTTTTGACCTGAAACTCGTCGATCTGTGAAGGTGTGTCATTTAAGCCCCTATTTTATGTTATTGTGGGTTTTGGAAGGCATTAATTTTGTGTATCGGTGGTTTTAGCTCTTTTCTGGGACACTGAACTTTTTTTTACTTGACAAGTTTTTTACTTGTCTGGTGCCTGAACAATTTAAATTTGCATTTATTAAATAACCAAATTTGATTTGGGGCAGCCACTGCTACAACCTTTGTATAGCCCTGAGATTGAAGTGTTCTTTGTCTGATCTCGTCATTGTTTCATGGCTGTTCTTTTTGTGTTCATGGCGTCACGGTTTTCGCAAATTTGCATTTTTGTTGTTTACGTTTTTGTTGCGTTTTCAAATGTTTGTGTTTTCTGGCCCCCAAAAAGCCATTGACGTTTAAATGAACGGCCAACATGCATAAGTTTTCTGTTTTTAGTTGAAAACAGTCTTGTGTGAACGCAGCCTTTGTGTTTAAAGAAAACTGCTGCAATTAAGATCCAGCCTTTTTCATCCCTGCTGCAAACACAGCATGACAATATTTTGATGGCAATGCTTTGTATAGCTCTGTACCTTCTCACTATTTTAAACCCAGCTTGTGTACTGGCTAATGCTAAAAATGGATATTTCAAAATTGTTCCCCATGTCAATACTAACAATGTCTGGTTAAGGCCATGGGCGATTACTAAAAATTATTTTCAATTGCTGTGTGTTCTCCAGTAATATGATTTGGTTCCGTGTCCATCCAAAATAAATCCAATCTATGGCAGTTTTTAAGATCTATAGCTCAATCAGTGGCTCTCTGAGTGGTGCCCTATAATAACATGATCTATTCAGACAACTGGCAAACAATCAGAGAGTTGTCTTGTTGAGATCAGACCCTCACAGAATCTCTCTAACAGTTTTCGACATCCAAAACCTCATCCCAAATATTACATTTGGAGCACTGATTACTTTGAATTTTATTTGTTATATATTTAAGTCACTTCTCACTATTGCATCAAACGTCACTTATAATCACTTAAGATGATGAGAAGAATTAAAAGACTTGAGTTGTGTCATCGTTTGGGTCAAATGGTTTTGAGAAGGGTTTAGAATTGAATTCAATTAAACAAAGATCGAATGATGTCATTAATCATCGACCCCTAAAACGAATCCACCTTCCTGACTGATGTCAATAGTCAAGTAGCTCACCTCCTAGCAGTTATTTATGACCCTAGACTGTGTCCTACCATGAGTAATAACTATGAATGTTAATTCATTTCAAGTGATCACTCTCAGCTTTGCACATCCATACAGCTCAACAATCTGTTCTCCCTTTTTTGCTTATACCGTTCCACTTTCTCTGGTACATAATGTAACCAGCAGCATCCTTGAAAGCAACACTATTCCCATGTTCTAGTCAACATTGATCATGTGGCTGGCACCATTGCTGCAGGTTTACAGTGAACTAGATGCTGATGTGCCTCTGATTTTATTCCTTGCAGATGTTTTTTTTTTTACTGTTTATTCCTCTCAAAGTTCTGAGGACTCTCCTTTGCCAGTCCCTCGTGTTGTCTCTGCCGACTATCAAAGAAACCTGGCTGCTCAGCATAAGCTGCACACAGTCAAATAAGCATTGCCAGAGCCAATTCTGGACTATTGATGTTCCTGGACCACAATCATTTACAAATTAATCATTTATCTACCCTATGTCTAAGTCTATGTTACAAATTTGCTTTAGAATATTTATATTCCTCCTTGGTTACAGAGGCTTTTCTGCTTGCCTTTTGTGCCCTTTGCTAAGTCATATTTCATGCAAAACAAAAGGTAATAGGATTATGCAAATTTGTCCGAATAAAGTTCTTGTTACCAGAAATTATCAGATAATGAAAGTTGTTTTAAGTGAGAAGTCTGGCATGTGCAGCAAGGCATAACACAAAGAAATGACACATTGAGGAACACTGAGTCCAATGTAGTACCAGTGTTGTCATCTGAATCCATGACCCATGATGCACTATTGCAATCATTTTAAAATAGCAACTGTTCTATTATGCATCATTAGTGAGGAGGTTCATTCCAGAAAAGTGGCTCCAAAAAGTGTTTAGACACTTCACAGACATAAAATGTCTGAATGTCATTGCATTAGATAAAATCTAAAAGCAAGTGGCATTTAATTATACAGAAATTACAAGCACACTTTTAAAGCAAAACATTTCACAAAGATAGCTTTTCCGCCGCCGGGCCAAACCGTTTTAATTTCTTTATGAACAGAAATGGTTTAATTTTCCACTATGGGGCTGACAACGGAGCTCTTTGGCATGTAATACAGATGCATCAATCATTGCCTTGTTAATGAAAAAGTTTAAAGATGAGATGAGATGTAAATAGAGGCCATGTTATGGAAGATGATCAGATATTTATTTTAATTTTATTATTAACTTGTGTTAACTTCGCATAAATAGCGTGCTTTACCAGATATAGAGAAACCAGCATGGTTCAGCACGTTTAGCCAAGCTAAAGCATTGAAAATTCCCATTTCCACCATCAGGGCAATAATTAAGAATGTCCAATCTACTACAGATGTTACAAATCTGGAAGAGAATGTGTGTCTATATTGTCTTAGCGATACGGAGAGTTTGAGTGGCCAAAGACCAAGGATCACAGATGGAAAATTGCACAAATTAATCTTGAAAAATAAAAATCACCACATATTGTTTGGTAGGGTTTCACTTAAAAAAAAGTCCACTGCTCTCATCTAAAAACAAACTCCAGCATATTCAGTTGTCAGACACTACTGGAACTTCAAACGGGACCGGCTTATAGGGTCAGATGAAACTAAAAACAGAGCTTTTTGGCAGAAAACCCATCAGATGGGTTTGGTGCAAAGAGGGATAAAAAAGTACCCCATGCCCACGGTTAAACATACTGCTGGATCTTTGAAATTGTGTGCATATTTTTCTGCTGGAGGTCCTAGACATCTTGGCATCATGGATTCTATCGAATACCAACAGATAAAAAAATCTAAACCTGACACCCTCTGCTTGATCTTATAATGGGCCTTGGTTGGATCTTCTATCAGGATAATGATCCAAAACAAACATTGAAATCAACACAAAAATGGGTCACTGAGCACAAAATGAAGCTTCTGTCATGGCCGTCCCAGTTCCCTGACCTGAACCCTAAAGAAAACTGAAGAGGAGAAGCATCAATATGACGGACCTGGAGAGAATCTCTTTGGAGGAATGGTCTCTGATCTCTTGTCAGGTGTTCTCCAAACTCATCAGGCATTATAGGAGAAAACTCAGAGCTGGGATTTGGGAAAAGGAGGTTGCAAAAAGTATTAAATAAAAGGGTGTCATTAATTCTGGCAAACATACATTGGAGAAAAACATTTATTTCATTTTCAATTCTTTTTCTTCAATGAAAGGTTAGATTTTTGTGAATTATTTTCATAAAAGATCAAAAGGCTTAACAATGCAGATTTATTTTCACAGGCTTCTTTGTTCATATTTACCAAGGGTGCCAATAATTCTGACCATGACATCTACGGCTATATTTTTACATATAAACATGTATAATATTTAATATTAATTATATAATTGTATTATATTTTTAAAGATAAACATTCTGGACTCACCGTGCGTCACTTACACATGATCATGACAGCTGTGAGCATGTCAGAGCACATACATCTCTGACCTCAGTAACTTTTAATCCTCATTCACACTAGTTTTATGACAGGAGGTCTCCTGGCCAGTGTATTGCTTGTGAAAAAATAAGATGTCATTCCATTTTGACAAGGAATTAGTTTTCCTGCTGCTAAAAGTGAACATTCTGGAGGAGAAAAGTGTTTGTATATAAAATGCAGCAGTGCATAATACATCAACTTATGACCAAGATGAATGATATTCACAATTTTCCATGTATCACTTTTTTTTATCATATCCCTGTATGTGGGCAGAGACAAATCATAGCGAACAGGGAAATTGCTCATAGTCTTGCTCCTGCACTCAACTACCGTTTCTCAAAGGGGACGAATCACACGAGTGCAGATTTCCCTCACTCCCATTGGTAGTTGCCGCATTGCATTACTGCTCATTTGCATAAAACAAAACTTTTCTTAACTTTGCCGCATCTCGTGCACATCGCACCCGTCGACGGTCGCTGCATGTAACGTTGCCTCAAACTGCGATCAATGCCATTTCTATTTTCTATCTGTTCAGTTTTGCCCAAATACTTCCTTTATTTGTCCTATATATCCTCCCATTGCTCTTGTTCTCTGTGTAATTCTCCCACTCTCTTTCCTTCTATCTAGGGATGTAGGATTGCTGTGTGAAGCTCCCAGGTGTATGGCAGCCGAGGGAAGTCGGAGCAAAGAACAGGTTTTAGATTAGCAGTTGTTGTGGCTTCGCCGCTGGTGATTAATGATCTGAGATGTGCTTTGTTCTGAGATAACACACAAAGATTTATTTTAATAGGGTGTGCTAGGGTGGAGGTGGAGATTTGGGGGCAATATGAAGAGAGAATTAATGAACATCCTTGTGCGCAGACACTCTCACGATACTGAGGCCGAAAGACACTTGATGTCATTATATTCACGCTTGACTTCTCAACTGTGTAAGTGCATTGTGAGGTAGAGCATATTGTAGAAACGGCCAAATGGCAGACTGATACTGCTCTTAAAATGATTAATGCTACGGCCAGCCATTATATAAGAACTGTGTACACGGCATTAATGAGCTTTACGGGAGGACTTTAATTAAGATCGTAAGTCTTGGTTAAGCACTCATGGTTCGTTCACCTCAAATGAAACCGAACTGGAAGTGGCTGTTTACGTGTGCGTGTTTGTGAGTCAGTGTAGACATGCATGTCTACATATATTGACTCACTTAAAACACATTCTGTATTCATGAGATTCAAATTAAAGTAGTTTCATATACATTTTTTAACAGTGGGTTATATGTGCCGGTTTACGTTTAGTAAAACAAGTAAATCATATGTGTAGTACATGAGTTAACTAAGTCAGCCCATGCTAAAATACAAGGTTTGAGTTTTTTCTATGAAATAGATAGATAGAGATAGAGAGATAGATACATGGAAACAATTTATTGTTGTTGTTTTTTTATGAAGTAAAACATAATTTCACCCAAACAGCCATTGAGTGTGTTCACATGCTCAATCATACACAGATTATGCCTAATAACACAACAATGTATATGGACAATTAAGTGGCTTAATGCTGTCATTTTATCATGTAAAGGTCATGTACTCTAAAAATCATGAAGCAAAATCCAATCAGCACGTCTAGTTTGTTGCTCATTACTCGAATTCTCAATGCATGCATATTTAATAGTGTTATGTTGGCTCATTAAATGTGCGCGTATGTTGTGTGCATGTCTGTTTACATTTTAACATCAAAACCAACGTTCTTGTATTGTATAGGTTGTTAAAATGATCATATTTTTAATATAAAAAATATATCATATTTATCATAGTTTCTTTTGTGCATGTAAAAACACTCAATGTTGCCAGTAGATTTGAAATGTTTAAAGCAGTGTATTTTACAAAAACGAACAAATATCAAAAACAAGTGCATATATAGGACCATTAATATGGCTTTTTATGTTCATTTTCATGACACTTAAACACATTTTACTCCCAAAATTTCAAAACAGATTTTTAACAGATTTTTAATTTTACATTTTAAAGGAACACTCCACCGTTTTTTGAAATAGGGCTTATTCACCTTCTTTCCTACATTTAGATAGGTAGGCAAATGCATTTTTGTCTCAGTGCATGAATTGTTTTAGTTTGACAGGGTCGGCGCTAGCTTAGCTTAGCATAATGAATGGAATCCTTTGTTGCCAGCTAGCATGTCCTGAGTAAAAGTAATGTAAAAAAAAAAAAAAACCTCACCTAATTACTTCTTGTGGCCTGCGTATTCACAACAGGTACAAATAGTGATGCAGATTAACACTAGGTGATTTCCTATGCAGATATTGACTTGGGACTATATTAGGGGGAAACACAGGCGAAGCACTGCTACTTGGGCGCAGAGATATCACGCCCAAGTAGCAGTGCTTCGCCTGTGCTTCCCCCTAATATAGTCCTTAATATATAAGTCAATATCTGCCTAGGAAATCGCCTAGTGTTAATCTGCATCGCTATTTGTACTCGTTGTGAATACGCAGGCCACAAGAAGTAATTAGGAGTTCAGAAGGTGAGTTTTTTCTATTTTTTATATCACTTTTACTCAGGACATGCTAGCTGGCAACAAAGGATTCCATTCATTATGCTAAGCTAAGCTAGCACCGACCCTGTCAAACTAAAACAATGCATGCACTGAGACAAAAATGCATTTGCCCACCTATCTAAATGTAGGAAAGAAGGTGAATAAGCCCTATTTCAAAAAACGGTGGAGTGTTCCTTTAACATTTTTACTGATTAATGGAAGTGACTCAAACTTATCTTTTACAACGTTTTTGCTACTGAAGTTTAAATTATATATATATATATATATATATATATATATATATACATATATACATCATATCATATGTATCATCCAGCCCCACTTTTTATTTGAGTTGCACAAATCCCTAATAATTCAAAGCATATTCCCAAACCTCTTATTGATATGCTGTATGTTCTGATTTCTCAGTGAAACTACAAATTAGTTCACAAGGGAATTCTTGCAAATGGGAAGATTTGTGCATTAAAGATGTGTTTTAAGTGAGGACACAGCCTGGATATAGCGACGGAGATGTGTTTTGCCATGCCGCCATCCCATCACATTAAATATAGAAGATTGAACTTGTGCTCAGACAGCGATTGGAAATGAACGGTTTGTGGTTATGTCTGGGTTATGTGTGGATAAGTATGTCAAACGGCATCACTCAGCGCTGCCTGTCTGACATTTTTATCCATCAAATGTACACTGCTTGATGCAAACACTGCTTGAAAATTAAACTGCCTCAGAAGATAGCTACATATGCAGCAGGCAGTCCCAAAAAGTGTATAACGTTGCTGTTTGAGCATGAGAAAGGTCTGCAAAGTTACAAAGAACAAAGACCCCCCAGCGGGAGTTATTCATATCAGTGTCACTGTTTCTAAACTCCTGAAACGCCTCCATTGTTGTCTTGAGTTTTCTTCCGGGAACAAACATGTCACAATATTCCACATTTAAATAATTCATTTTAAGAATATCCAAGACATATGCAAAAAAAAGAAAAAAAAAAAGGTCAGATAAGGACCGATTGAGTTGCGTTAGTAGTGTGCGTTTTCCAAACACGAAGTTGTTGTCCAATTACAACACACTGATCCAGCCGTCCAATCAGAGCACATTTTTGGAAGGAGAGGCTTCATATAGACAGGAACTGACCAGGGGTGCATTTCCCAAAAGCATCTTTAGCCAACTATGTTTGCAAGTTCCGTCGTTATCAGCATAGTTCAACAAGTCAGTGTTTCCCGAAACCATCGTTCTAACGAACATTCGCAAACAGCTTCGCAGAGTTGTGTAGTTGGAACGACAGCTCTCGAACTGTGGTTAAAAGCAGAGTTTCTAGTTTGCATGACATGTGGACTTAATAAATCCTTATCTTGAACAAAATAAGCAAGCTGACATTCAGTACAACCTGTGTCTTTTATTTAGAATGCATACAAATGTCATTTACGTCTTATAGTTTGTCAAGAGATTTAAAGCACCATTTTTGAAGAGTGTGCATGTGCGAACGTGCTCTACTATGTAAGAACGAGCCTATGATTGAATCTGGAAATAAAGCAAAATAACTGAGAAAAATGAGAAATAGTCCTCAGATGCCATGTCTGTAATTTATAGCAAAACATCTAGCGTTAATTCAATCTCAAACAGATTCATTAAAAGAAGTTATTACTCCACCATGTGCGTGACGTCATAAACCAACGTGGTTGAACGACCTCTTTGCGACGTTCGGTTTCGGGAAACAGTCGTGACTAGCTAGTTGATTTCTTCAACGATGCATCGTACTATGGTAGTTAAGCAACGAGTTACGTCGTTGTTCGGGAAACGCACCCCAGAGCGTTACTGATGGACTGGGAAGAGAGGTTCTGCAACAGTGTAAAATATGTGAAAAATAACGTTTTTGGACATTTAAGCATAAAAACCTATTCTAGTATAGCCTAAAAACAAAATGAAGACTTAATAGGTCAAAAAAAAAAGAGCATAATAGGTCACCTTTAAGATGACAGATGCAGTCAAGGGAAATGAGGATTCTAAATACAATTTATTCAGAACTGTTTTAAATATTTGAGCTTGGACTAATTATTAGTTTAGAAAGATGCTAAAAGTGAGTGTTACAGGAGCACTATTTTTGGCCTGTATGAGTGACGGTTAACAGAGTTGCAGCCCATGAATCAGTCAGGTCACTGCCTTAAGCGTCGTTCACACTGACAGCGGTTTGCAGCAGGAGTTGTTGATTTGAGTCCATATGAGAGACAGAGACTGTCGTCGATGCGACAGAGTTGAGCTGAGTTCAACTTTATGCAAATACACAGCGACGTGGAGATGACCGATGAGAGCGCAGACAGCGAATCTCGTTTGATCCTTCGCATGATAGGGCACCACCAGGCTAACAGGGAGGTAAAAGACACTTTTTGATTTGATTTTGTCCCAAACAACAAACTGATTTAGCAGACTTAAGTAGCTGATGATCATACCTGAAATTATTAAGACTTTAAGGCTTCGTTTACACGGAAACGATCTGAAGAGAAAACGCAAAACGATCACTTTTTATTCTGCGTTTAGACGAGCGTTATGGGGGGGAAATCTGCGTGCATATGGTGACGCAAAAGTGTGTGAAATTCGATGTAGTATGTACTCCAGGCGGCTAGGTGGCAATGTGAAGCACTGATCGGTACCTTCACTGTCTAGCAGACTTTTGAGTTTTTACCGTTTAGACGGAATCGCGACGGTGGAGCGTTTTTAAGATTTCCACTCTGGAGGGTGGTTTCACTTTTTTGAGTTTTTAAGCCCCAAAAACGCAGTCGCCGTCTAAACGAAAGGCACATCTGATAAAATATTTTGACGTTTTCACCCGCGAGCGTTCTCGTGTAAACGGCCTAAGTGTCACGGTTTAAGTTCTGTTTTGAGTTAGTTTTCATTATGATCATGTTTGCCTGTGACACCCAGTTTGCCCATGTGTTTTATTGATTTAATCCCTGTCACCTGTGTCTCGTTAATTATCTTGTTAACTCTCCTGTTTGCCTGTGTATTTAAGCCTGTGTTTAGTTCTGTCCAGTTGTCTGTTGTCATTGTGTTATGTTTGGTGGTTTTGTCCTGCTGATTAACCTTGTTCTGTTCCAAAGAGTCTGGTTTGTTTAATAAAAGATTGCTGCACATAGATCCTGCATCCTCACTGCTGCAACCTGCATTGTGACATTAAGATGATTTAATTTACTTTTAATGTGTATTTCTTTATTGAAAAATATTTTAACATGTTGACAAATGTGTAAAACAAAAACCTTTTCACAGAAGCAACATTGGTGTAGGATAACTGCCAGTCGAAGCCTTCGAGAACCGCTGAAACTAACTCAAGACAAGTCAAAAAGCCAGCCATTATCTTAAAGATGTGAAACTGGACTATAAGACCACTGGAATAAGGACCAGTGATGTTGACTGAAGAGAGAAATGGACATATATCAACATCCTATCAATCAATTCCATCTGATTTCATCATGTAAACTATCTTAAAGAGCAGTAATTACTCTGTGTTATCTTTGAGTCATCCAGATTCAGTACAGGTCTCAGAAGCTCCCCTCTGTAGGACTCTAATTGCAATATAGAGGTAATGACAAAATTACTTTAATGAGTGTCTGATTATCTTTCAATTTAAGACATTCATTTGAATAATTGAGGTACAAACTTCATTGTTCGAGTCTCATGCAGGGAATTCCTTTGTTATTAAAAATACCCTGGGTAATTTGCTCAAGGTGGGACTGTGGTGAAGAAAAAGAAAAAAATCACATTGGTAATTAGTGTATCTTGTTATGGAATAAAAACATCTGAGCATCCACAAAACTAGATTAATTTATGTTAATGTTTGATATTATATTTAATATTGAATCTTAATAGCCGCTTTCTGACCGGAGGAACCTTTTCACAGTTCCTAGAACTATTGGCTTGAGTACCCGGATGTCGGCGTGTTCGCACCGCAGGAACTAGGAACGATTTTAGGAACTCCATTTGGAGGAACTAATTTAGGTCCTACTTCAGAGTAGGGTCTAAACCAGCACTACAGGAACTACCCGTGACGTTAGTGTACGCTGATTGACCGAACGCACGCGGAACACCAGCACCCGCCATTTTTAAAACAGCTAGAATGTAAACACACAGATTATAGCCTATATATTTACTCCATAAACTAACTATACAAACATGGAAAACAGTGATAGATGGGTCTCTAAACCTTTATGCTGAAGAGAAAATCCAACGCAACTTTGAGGGGATCAAGTCAAACATGATTATGTTTATCTGCCCAGCTAGCAACACTGGACATCAACCACACGGCATAGGCTAATAACCTTTTTTTCATATACTGTCTACTTTCTATAACAGTTCAATCTAATAACATATTAAACAGTACTGTTAGACAGATCAAGCATTGTTTGCTCTGGCGTTCTCAGCGCCGCCAAAATCAAGGTCCGTCGCACCGTCAAAATAAAAGTCACCGTGCTTGCGTCACTCCCTTACCCCTCCTACCAGTTCCTATGGCCACTTGGCCAGTGCGAACGCAAACAGCAAAACCGAGTTTGGGGGAGAGTAGTTCATAGAACTGTTTAGAAGTGGACAGTTCCTAGAACTAAGTTCCTGTAACTACTTGGTCGGAAAGCAGCTAATATTACAAAGTATGTCAAGGCGTGTATTTTGTGTGTTGTCTTGTTCCACTGGAAGAATTTTTTTACTTGTTTGCAAAAATGTGGTCAAGTAGGGAGTAAAAGTTGCTAATATCTTTGATACTCAGTAAAACTACAAAGTAGTCAAAAAGATACTTAAGTAGAGTAACTAATTACATTTACTTAAATACTTTACACCACTGAATGCTCCAAGAAATTGACTTTTTTTTTTTTTATTATGGGGTGTAATGTGACCTGGGTTTGTTTTCCCTAAGAATATGGTTGTTTGCAGTGTGTAATGGTTTCATGTTTTCGCCACACTAACCAATCTCCAGGAGTAATACCAAGATCACAGCATCATTAGAATCATTCTCATCAGGATCAGCTTCCCCCCCAAGAAAACCCTATATTTTATAAAATATGACTCACTAAAAGATTTAGTGAGAGAGTTTGCTCACATGAAAGAATATTGCCTTCAGAATAGGGTCTACCCGTGGGGCCAACTAGCAGGCAGGAAACAGTGTGTGTAGTGGACCAAAACAACTAAATGACTTGTTGTTCTGCCAGTGCACATCAAAAAGTGTGTGCATTAACTCCAAATTGGACAGTTCAGACAGGTTATACACTTCTATTTCTCCTTTGTCTCTATTCGATTTTCCAGTGGCAAAAGTAATGTGCTATGGCGAAGCGCAGAAACAGCTGTTCTATCAAAGATATGGATGGCCAAAGCGAGGTCCCATAATGGTGATGTACTTTATGGCCACAATGAGAGAGCAGAGTGCAAAACAAATGTGGACAGAGAGATCACAGTGTTGTCTAAATTGGCTCGGTGGGCACGGTTTATACGAAACTTCCAGTCAGCGCTAAAGACAGCAACGCAAAGACATTTATAACCAGCTCTTAACAAGAAGTGCTGGCACATAATGGATCTCAGATAACGTAAAAATGCTAATGAACCAATTAGGCTGCATATTTCTCTGGTAATTATGCACTCTGCAGATGAGATCACTCTTATTAATTAATTAAGCACCCTTTGTTCAAGAATAAATCGATATTTTTGGTCATTTGCAACCGTTCACAGAGTGTGAGAAAGACGTTTATATTTATCATAGACTAACGTTTGTAAGATGTTCCATTAAATTATGTACAATACTGGGTGACACAACAAATCCATGATGCTATATTCAAAAATACAAAATCAATTTGCATGCGTTGAAAGACCACCTGGTTTTGTCTTTACTCGTGATGTCAATATTGATCATGGGAATGTTGCGTAAATGGTCACAACATAGCAGAATCAAGAGACATTGTGCAATGCAAATCAGATATAACTGAAAGAAGAAATGCAATTAGAAAATCCGATAAAGATGCCAGTATGCCGAACACATATCAGAGGTTTGTTCTAAAGATTAAAGTGTGTTGTAGTGGAGTGGAATTATGGGTAGCTGCATGTGGGTCAGTCAGGTTTATTGGTTCGCCATGATTCATTCTTTGGGGTAGCAGCTGTTGTTGATGATACTGCCATGCCGTGGGGAAAGAACAATTTGTGTCCCGGGTACAGAAAGGACACCAGTCGTCTGATCAATGGATGATTGGCCAGACTCTTCAATTCTCATAGCAGATGTCAAATTGTTGCTGCGCTTTTGGTCTGGCCTGCGTGACATCAAAGGGCCACATTGTGAGATTTACCACTTTTTGTATGGCTTTATTACTCCTTTTGATTAGTAGAATGGTTTTGTAAAATAAAAGCTGCATATACAGTAGTTGGAAAGTGTATCAACTTTAGGAAGCTGTGGAGTTACAGATATCTGTCTATCTATCTGTATTTATATCTGTCTGTCTGTCGTTCGTTCAGTCGTTCTGTCTGTTGTTTGTTCTGTCTGTCTGTCGTTCTGTCGTTCTCTCTGATGTTCTGTCAGTCGTTGTCTGTCTATCTGTCTGTCTGTTTATGTATCTATCTATCATCCTACAATGTCCCTCTGAAATTTTGTTTTGCGGTGGATTTGAATCTCCACTTGCAAGTTTGTTTTAGTTACGTTAACTAGTCTAATTTTCTCCAAAGTTGGCTTTAGATAATCTGAACAAACATTGTTGCAGGTTTTTATTTTTTATTTTTATTTTTTTTTAATTAACAGTACAGTGAATTCAGCTATTTGGGACAATGCCACCTTTTGATTTATGACATATTTTCTAGTTGTTTGTCATTACTAGATATGGATTTCTCTTTAAACATTATTTTGATTTCACTTGCAGATAACGATTGATAACTGATTAAATGGTCTTCAATTAGTAATACCAAAAAAAAAAAAAAAAAAAAAAAAACCTCACTTTACAATCGTTTTAATGACTTTGCCGGGAAATCACTATTTTATATTTCCCTGATATTTCCAGTTTTTTTTGTTGCCATGGGATCCTCATACTGGTCCAAAAATCCCAAAAATGCTTCTGACGTTTGAAAAAGTCGTGGCTTTGGGTGAAATCAGTGGTTTTCTCACATTGTGAGATTCACCATAAATGTGCGGTGTAATCACTTTTGATTAGCCTATAATTATGTGACTACATGGCCCCCTAATATAATTTTCTTATGGAAAATAATTGTTCTCTTAAATTAATATTGTTGGTCAGCTTTGCCTAAGCATAACACTAACTCAGGGCCTTTTCAGATAATTGAGTAGAGAGAGTTTATGCAGTTGTATTAAAACCTAATGCAGTTTGCATGCCTTGTTAAACTAAAACTTGTAAGTAATGTTTTTTTAATTTATTTACTTCCGCTGTCTTCTGTTTTGTTGTGGGGTTGGCTAGTAGTTGTATTTACAGGCTATTCAATATTTTTAGGCTATTTAAAACAAACTGAAGCTCTTGTATTGAAGTACTGTGACATCAGTATTCCATAAAAATAAAAATCTTGAACTGTATGAAATTGCCCGGTCTGAATAGGTCAGATCAGCCTGAGGTTGAGTGCAGCTGCATCATTCCGGACACGAACAATAACGGCTGGGAAAAGTGCTTTTTGGTGTCTGTGAGATAAAGATTCTGATGCTCTTGAAAGCCAAACAAGCGTCTGTCCAAGAACAACTGATCTTAAAAAAAATAAGGAAACTGCTAAGAGTAAGCAAGTTTTGTGCAACTTTTTTTCTCTCCAGTGAAGAATTCCCGTCTTGAGAGAAAATTGTCTCGTTTTCTTGTCTGTACTAGCTGAAGATTTATCTTGTGAGCTCTGTAATACCCAGCACAGTCCCACTCTCCCTTTTCTTTGAAGTACAAAGGACGGTAAAATCACCGACGTGTGAGTGAGAGAGAGAGACACAAAGAGAAGGAAGACATTTAAAGAGTGAACAAACCCTTTATCTAGGTAAGATGTTTCCTTCTCTTTGGTCAGCATGTTCTCACTCTAAACGTGTCAGGAATTGAAGTACGAGTCGAGTACAAGCCCTTTTTTCATTAGAACCTCTTGCCATTATTTCTCAGGGTGATTTCTGTAAAAGAACATTTGCATGAGTCATCCATTGGTGCATTCGCAAAGAGATTACTTTGCTGGGAGGGGAGTGTTGTGATTTTATGCATGTAGGCAACGGTCACTGTGATTTTGCCAACAAAGAAATGTCCCTGACTACACAACATATATTTTTGACTGTGTAGTCCTAACCCTCCCCCTAAACCTACCCATAAGTTATCCCTAAAATCAGAGGGAAATGATAGGTGAATAACTCTGATGTAGAAGCACCTATGTCTGGTTGTAAGCCTAAACTTGACAGAAACTGTAAACTTGTCCCTCAAATCTGATTGGTTGATTGGAATTTTGTTCCAGGATCAACAAAGATGTTGTACTTTGTGATCATGTTCACTATACATTCAGCTGTTTGACAACCATGTTCTACTACATCTACTACAAAATTATGCTGTTGACACTCTCCAAACTTTACGTGTATGTCATAGTTAATTTTAATTGTATGTTCATAGATACATTGTCGTTTAAAGGTTTGGGGTCGGTAAGATTTTTAAAATATTTTTAAAAGAAGTCTCTTATGCTCACCAATTAAAGCTGCATTTAATTTATCAAAAATACAATAATAACAGTAATATTGAGAGATATTATTACAATTTAAAATATCTGTTTTCTACTTAAATAGTTCAGCATCATTACTCCAGTCTTCAGTGTCACATGATCCTTCAGAAATCATTCTAATATGCTGATTTGCTGCTAAAGAAACATTTCTGATTATTAACAATGTTTAGTTTTGCTGATTAGTATTTTTGTGGAAACTGTTACATTTGTTCAGGATTCTTCAATGGAAAGTTTAAAATAAGCATTTATTTGAAATGGAAATGTTTTGTAACATTATAAATGTATTTACTGTCACTTTTTATCAATTTAATGCATCCTTGCTGAATAAATGTATTAATTTCTTTAAAAAATATCTTTCTGAAAATGTTTAAAACAGTAGTGCACATTGAGTTTTGTCTCATATTTCATCTTAAGTTTGTCACTAACACGGTTGTCTCCTTAATAAACAAGTACACTAACTTCTGGGGAAAACAAATAAAAAATAATTATGGGAAAAATTGTTGGTTATGGTGAAATGACGAGGAACAGTCATAATAAATAAAATAAAAAGGCATTCAAAACAATAAAAAATATATATATATAATTCATATTTTTACTTTTAATTTTCTAAGGCCCTGTTTACACCTGGTATTAAGAGGTATTTTTGGTCAATCCGATTACAAGTAGGCGACGCTAAATACAGGTGTAAACGGGGTCTAAAAGGTTTTGAGCTTGTCCACTTTCAATCACTTCCAGAGGTAGGCGAAACCGCATTCGACCAGATTGCTTTCACAGTGTAAACGTTCATGTGGTTGAATGTGTTAAACATCATGGGAAGCGCACTAGCCAGATGGGATTTAAACTTTGTCGGCTGAAGACCCAAGTCTTGTTTGAAGAAGAAAAACATCCCAAGCACAATGTTCTCTCACCATTCCTGATTTCTAACACACTCTCACAGTGTTCGGCTGGTCTTGCGGCTGTCAGAACAGAAACTAAAGCTGCTGCTCTCCGTGTGTTTTTCCGTAATCTCATTTTGTGTTCGTATGTAAAATGCACAAGCTTATTTTGTCTATTAGTTCGAAAGACCTGAAAAAAACATACATTCACCCGCCCATAGACCCTCCCCTCGAAGAAATCAGGACAGAAGTGGTTGAAAGTGGACAAAAGAGACAGATTAAACACCAGGTGTAAACGGGAATCTGTCTGCCTCGTCTACTTGTGATCCGATTGACCAAAACACACCTTAATACCAGGTGCAAACACAAGGGTAAAACAGAAGAATCAATACATGAAAGGCATCAAAGATTTTCCAAGAAAAGAAGTTGAAATCTGTTCGTTTTAATAAAAATCGTCCCCTCGGACTCAAAAGAGCCTGTAGATCTCAATCTCCTTCTCTCCTTTCTTTTTCATCCCTGGATTGACTCCAAAGGTTTCTCATTGACAGCAGTGAGGTTATTGGCTGCTTCAACATAGAAACGCCGAGGGGTTCCTTTGGCTTCTGCAGTGAGATGCTTCGATATACGATGCCTTGGGAGTGAAAACACTGATCTCATCTCATCCATGCGGTCTGCTCACTTAGTGCTTCCCTTCGTGTCATTTCCAGCATTCACTTGCCCGCACCGCATGACACAAACAACCAATCATTTTTAGTGATCTGACTCGGACACCTCCAGGTCGCCGCGTTCGCATGCTTACAAGCGTCACACATTCCTCCCTTTTAGTCTCCGTGCAGAATCAATTGTTCTCGATTAGCGTCCGCTGGAGTGGATAATGAATTAAATCAAATTGGATTCTGCATATCTTGTTGATTCTAGAGGAGCATTCGATCTCAGCGTGAGACGATTAAGAATGCCACTTAGCAACAGAAGAAACAATCTCTTTGCCCAAATCCAGGGCAAAGTTATCACGGAAAAAGCTTCCTTCGAAGTTATTCGGCAAAGATAAATATCGTCTTGAAGATTGTGGTGAATTAAAAGAGCTGACGGCTTGCACACTGTAGTGCCATATGGCAAAGCGTCGCTTGAGTGAACTCGCCCCGTCTAGTCTCGAGAGAACAGTCGAGTGCAGTCTGTCTAGCCGTGGGCCTCCGGAATATGAGAGAGAGAATATGTGGGTGATCCAGCAAATTGATTCATTAGTAAAGAAAATCAACCCATAAAACAAACAGTACATATGTGTACATCTCCTGACCCAGTTCAGATGTTTTCCTTCCATGTGGCGCAGATCGGTTATGACCCACGAATGTGTAAGGAGGAAAAAAAAAAGGCACATGGATTCCGATAGTCACAGATCGGTTTCGGCCTCATTCATAAGTGGAAATAAATCTGATATTCATCAAATACGTGCATTTGCATCTGCCATGTAAGCGGACAGATCGGATATTCCCGTCAACGCTTCATTGAAAAGCAACGGTAGCGAATGATGTCAACTCCAGTGGACACCAACCACGATCACATGACTCAGTGGTGCAATGAAGGACAAAGGCTCCATCCAATGTTTTGCTGACCTTTAAAGATGGTGCAGAAAGCAAAATCTTGTATTATCATTTCATCCGTGTCCAATGCAACTTGTGCTGTTTTTACTTCCTTTTCAGTCTAAGCTTCTCTAAGTCAGTATGTCTACTTTAGTTTGCTTCACTAATTGGATAGTGTAAATGCAGATATCGGATATGGGTCACTTTTAAAAAAGGTTATATTGGATATGGTCAACAAATCGGATTTGGGCATCAAGACCTGTAGTGTAAATGCAGCCATTGTGTAGACGCTCATGTGGTCGAATGCGTTCGAACAACCACAAAAGACCCTCTGCTTACTGACCTAACACATAGGCATTATGGGAAAGGCGCTAGTCAGACGGGATTTAAAATTTATTGGCTGGAGACCCAAGTTTAGTTTGAAGATGAAAAACGTACAATGATAAAAAACTCACCATTCCTGATTTCTAACACACTCACCGCGTCACACCACATCTGGTACATGTGGATTTAACGCTTACCTTTCTCGTTTACTTGTGATCCCAGATGTAAACCGGGCCTATGTGTAAGAAGTAGCTAGATTCATGTGGGTGACATATGTGGCATAATATTTTTGATATTCCAAATCTGTATTTTTATTTTATTAAATGCTTTACAGATGAAAGGCTTCTGTATTCATTTCAAATTGGGTTATTTTTTTTCCCCATATTGCTTTGAGGATAAAAAAGCATGTTTACCTCTCAATGAATACATTCTAGCCATAAATACTTCATAGAAATGTTTTCTTTTTCACTGTAGCACTCTTTGTAATCATGTGTAAGCAAGTGTATGGGCTGCCGGACCAAATCGGCAAGAATGTGACTGAGAAGGATTTGTGATGCCTTTTTGGCTCTGAAAACCCAGGCTTAGGAAGGATTTTCAAGGTCTTCATGGACAAGTAACAAAGCGGAAGGTCCACCCAGTCTGAAACATGTTTAACAGAATAAACAGCTATGGCACATTTAGCTGTTCTGAAATTCTAGTTCTGTAATGTCTTGGTCATATTGTGCAATATTCATTGCTGCACATTACTCTAATAATAGTAATTTTACACAAACAAGTCTCTTCTGCTCCCCAAGGCTGCATTTATTTGTTTAAAAATACAGTGAAGACAGTAACATTGTGAAATATTATTAAAATTTTAAACAAATGTTGTTGTTTTTTATATTTATATATATTTTTTAAATGAAATTTATTCCTGTGATGCAAAACTGAATTTTCAGCATAATTACTCAAGTCTTCAGTGTCACATGACCCTTCCGAAATCATAATAATATGCTGATTTGATGCTCAAGAAACATTTCCTATTATGATCAATATTTAAAACAGTTGTGCTGCTTAATGTTTTTGTAGAAACATTGATACATTAAAGAGCTCTGAATTCTTTGATGAATAGGCCTATATTTCAAAATAACAGCATTTATTTGAAATAGAAATATTTTGTAGCATTATTGTCACTTCAATGTGTCCTTGCTGAATTAAAGTATTATTTCCTTCATGTTCTTCATTTTTGTGGACTTTTGTGGACAGCTAAGAATACAGATGTTTTTGTTGTTGTAGTTTCATATATCAGCATGATTTTCCTTTACTGATAACTTCTTCCCAATCATTCCCTAATTATATAAACACATTTAGAAACCTTCCACCTCAAAAATTGCATATTATTAGCATTCATCCCCCTTAAAAGGGGCCAGGTGACTTTCCATATAAGTAATTGTGATGTACATGGCAGAATGTCATGCTAATCTTGTCCCGCGGTGAGTCTATGGTAGCATCTGTTCACAGCAAGGAAGGTGTATGATGATGCATGAAATGGACAACCACATGTTGCTATAGCATAGGCCAGTGCTTATAACCAAGACTGATTCCCTCATATCTGTATGGAGAGAAAATTGCTGGGGAACTGATGGTAGAAGACTTTGTTGACAAATGAAGAAAAATGACACCCTGAGCAACATCAAAATAAGTGTTTTGTTCTTTGTAATCCTCGTCTGGACCAGCACCGGTCTTTTCATTGATTGTCATCGGCGTAGAGGGGGATTTTGAGGCAGGCTATCATTTTTGTTATTGTTAATTAGTTTTTCTCAGTTTCTGTGTTGTCAAAAGAAAGTTGTCTGGATGGCATCACTCAATTTAATCAATGGCACACAGTTTAGTCCTTAGGTACCAGAAAAAAAGTTTTTCGGTTGTTAAAAAAAAACTAAAACGTAATGTTTTGTGTGCAACCTTGTTAGCAAATTTCCACTATTACAAAAATGAGACTTTCTTTAACATAGTGATATGATTTGAAATTTTACATCATAGAAAGGAGATTGCTCATCGATGAGCAAACAATGAGATTAGCATTTTCTGAAGGTTAAGCACCTCCTGTCTCTAAAGGTGCGTTTACACAACAGCAATGTACTAAAACTGGAAAAGTTTTTTGCTTTGCATTTTTTAAAAGTTTCGTGTACAGACGACAGCGTTCCTCTCAGGCCAGTAGTTGGCGATGTCACTTTGTAAAGAAACACTACATGCCTACAGACTGAACATATAGTAATGGTATCGTTTTTTAAAAACTTGCACTTTGAAACCCGTTTTCAAAGGTTTGTGTTTTAAGGCCTCCAAAACATTGTTGTCGTTTAAATAAACGGCCAAAACGCATACAAAGTGTACCCGTTTTAGTCGAAAATGCTTTGTAAACACCCACAAAAGAAAACCAGCTGAGTGCCGTTTGGTTGCACTGCATAAAGAATCACTTTTATCATTGCATGGTGAACTAGATGAACAGGATGAGAATCTTTACCCGCATAGACATTAACTATCTACCGGCAATAAATCTTAACTTAGCATCTGTGTTTATGTTGCATGCGTGGAAGAGGCATAGACGGGCTTGAGGCGACAACAAAGGAAGACTTCCCGTCAGATTCAAAATGGAAGATCGGCGGGCTAAGTAGAGAATGGGATTGGAAATGTAACGGTCTTGTCGTTTGACTTTGCCCCCCGGCCAATATAGAGCCATCTATCCATCTCTCTTCAGAGAACGAATGATCTACGGGTGAAAGCGGCTGCTGCGGTTTCATCAGTGTGACACAATCAACAGTATTGTAGTAGTGCAAGATCAAGTGAACACAGCAGTTGAGCAAGACTTATGAGTGCTGGGTAATTTAGAATCAATGGTAGAAACTGTTGTGCTGAGTCACATAAGCATCATCTCGACCAGAGCCCTCACAGCGGTGCTCTTATTTGAGACTGATTCCTCCCGTGAAGGATTCAAACGTTTCAGCTGTAGATTTATCCAGTGCTGCCATTCTGGCCTGTGACCAAACTAACATATATCATTCCATGACACTTTTGAGCAAGGACATAAAAAAAAATTTGTTTTGAGGAAAACAAAAAAAAATTTAATTATTTTTTTAAGTAACCACATCTGTCAAGTTTAAAAGTAGTCTAAATGTAAAAATTATTTTGAGTCTCCTTAAGCTTCATTAGATGTGTTTTATACCATTATAGTATTTGTTGATATTTTGCATGAGCATTCATAGATTGTTTTATTCATTTTAATTTTAGTTTGAGTTTTAGAAATTGTCATTTTTTATTTAGCTTTAACATTTTTATTTCTTTTAGTTTTAGCAGTTTTAGTCATTTAGTACTTCAACTTATTTTATATCAGCTCATTTTATTTCAACATTTCTAATTTTTTATTGACACACACACACACACACACATATTTTATTTCACTTAAAGAAATGTATTTTAATAGTTTTAGTAAACAGTAACAATACTGATTTTTATGAGGAACAGACAACAAATTAAGTCATTATTCTCGTTTTTCGATGAAAATCTTACTTTCCGCAGCAGCTCTGAAATCTCAGTCTCCATTGCACATATTTAAACTAGCGTTCCACATTTGGCATCAATTTAATCTGGCATGAATGCAGAACTTTGTCATCAGTGATTATTATATGGGTCTCTGCAGTACTCGATTTTGATTGGTCAATTGCGGCAATCAACGGTTAGATATTTTGTAATATTCTCCATCACCCATACTAAAGCTGTATATCAGTCCACTTATCCAGGTAACTTTCTTGTATCTCATATCATCTCTCTCTCTATCTCTCTCTCTCTAAATGCAACTGGCATGGTCTCAGTTATCGAATGTAGTGCAATTATAGCCTAAATATTATGCTATATTGCTATAGTATAATAGTATCTAAAAAATACTAAAATAACAGTGTTGTAAAGGCCTATTTTTTCTTTTAAAAAGTTTAAATAATACACAGGAATTTGATTTTTTTTTTATTCGTTTATTTTAGTTTGTATAACTCTCCACAGTTGGAAGATTGGCATTTAGATGAACTATTCCTTTAGCAAAGCAATCCACAGAGTTCAAGTCAATTCCTTTTAGTATGGTTTTCACTTTGTATGCGGAATAAGAGTATCATTGACAGTTCAAATGAATAATTCATCCTTTATTTGCCGCCGCAGCAATATGCTAAATGCTTGCAGTTTTTTTTTTTTTTTTCATAATCTTTTGCTACTTTTTTGTCAACTCCTACACAACTCAGCCATCATTCAGAAACAGGAAATGAAAAGGGAGGAAAGCGACGTGTCAGATACTCGCCAATGGAACATCTGGGTGTCTGTGAATGCTGTTGTATGCTTTCTCTTGTCCCTCGAGCCGGAAAATGAAAGACGACATGCAGAGGGGTTGACAGGTAAAGTGATTGCCCCCTGTTGAGAGGTTGGCAGCATCACTCTCTGCACTTCTCCCTGTTCTCGTTCTTTTCCTTGAGCCACACTCTTCTCCAAAGTGGCCCCTCGCTGGGCCCCAAAACATGCAGAATGAGAGATACAAACAAACACAAAGAAGAACCAGTGGGAGGGGCTTATTTCTATTGGCAGAATGGCTCTGTGAGTGCTTTAGATGACCATTCAACAGGTCATTACTGTAAAGAAAACGATCTTGGACATCACAGATGATGTTGTTTATGATGTGCTTGGCAGATGCAGCAATGGCATTTAATATTTTCTCACTCTGTTTTTCTTCTTCTCCAGCTGGTGGGCAGAGAAAGGAAAAGCACTTAAATGTTGGATTCAACCCAGGATGTTTGACAGTTTTTATAAATGCACTGACACAGTCAGACCTCTCTTTATGTGACACCTCTATCATTTTGAATGGCAAATCTAAATATGGAGGGTTGCAGTATACAATGGCTGACAAAGAACATTCTCTTTGGCTTGCTAAAAGCTCAATGCATCTGACAGCTGGAGAGGAAAGAGAAAAAGCTTTGCTGGTACTTCAAACATAGGTATAAATGACAAATGGAAAATAATGGCCTCCAAAATATTTTGGATTATCCACTCAGTTCGAATCCAAAATAGGGCCTAAAACTGCTCTGGCTTGATTAAAGGTGCCTATGAAAAGTAAGAGCCATACTTAAAAATATATGAGCCATGAGTTATATGGAATTGTATTTTCAAAGGCATTTTCTACTGTATTAAAGACATCAATATTATTTCAGTTTCATGAAATGGAGGGACATATCCCACAAATTAATATAATTTAAACCGAGGGCTGACTAGCTACGCCACTGATATTCAACAATTTTATGTATATCAGGTCAAAGAAAAAAAATCACCTGATGGCTTAATGGCCCTCAAAATATGATATTGTGGTAGGCTAGATGTTCTTTTCATGGGGGGGGGGGGGGGGGGGGGGCTTTGGGGGATTTATACAGAATCCACCTACAGACAGATGATGATTTAAACAGGTGAAACATGAATCACCACTAATGCCTAATAAAGTATACCAGCCAAAAAAAAGCAGGTTACTCTTTAAACAACAAACAATAAACCAATATAAACTCTTTAAGATCTGCAAAGAGATCTCCAGCCGCAAATGGGGCCACATTGCTGCAATTACGACTGTACATCAAGACAGCTTATGAACCCTAGGTAATGACTCAGGCACTTATCTGCTGTCTCCTAGTCTCCTAATACATTGTTTATTGGCATACCACACAGTCCTAATTAAACACAAGAGCTCCTCTGGTGAGTTAAGGGAGAAAAAAAAGTGAGAGAAGCATCAGAGCTTCGAACGGTAATTAACTTAAAAACAGAGGCTTTATAAGAGACTGGTTTAATGAAGTGCCGTTCCTTTAAAAAAACAAAACTGTTTGCAAACATTCAGGGTTCACGTTACGCTATGGCACTTTTAATTGGTACTGACATGTGTGATGGGGAAACAAAGGTTGTAAGAAAAGGAACTGACCCAAGAGTGACATAAAAGCAGAAAGAGTAAGAGCAATTATTTGATTCATGTTTATTTTTGTTTCTTTGAGGTGAAAACAAGCCAAACTGAGCTGTCAAATGTCAGCATTTGCTTCCCTTGTATGAAAATTGTTGGTAATGATATTGGTGAAATAACAAGGCTTGACACACACAGAACACTTTGCTTTTGCGAAAAGTCAGAATGCAGTCATGAATGTGTACATGGATCTCACTGATGATAATAATAAGGAATGTTTTTTGAGCAGCAAATCTGCAAATTACAAAAGATCATGTGACAGTGAACACTGGAGCCTTGCCATCATAAGAATACATTTCATTTCTATTTTAAATTGCAATAATATTTCACAATATTACTGTTTTGATTGTATGTTTGATCAAATAAATGTAGTCTTGGTGAACATAAGAGATTCCTTTCAAATATAGATTCCAAAACCTATTCTGTGCTTAGTCAGCTGCCTTTTAAGGTGAGGGGGATGTGAAATGCTGTACAGTGGAGTGTAATGGAGTTTGACATTAGACATAACACACTAGCATAGAACAATAGTGCATTTGAATTAGATTGATCTATATGATTGCCGGTACTTTTTGGTATCAAAGGAAATATATTTATAGTCATCATTTCTTTTGCTTCGGCCTACGATGCTTTAGAATGCTTTTCAGAAAGGCAGCTTTGATAGGTTTCTGAACATAGAGCCATCGTGCAGCAGTCACTGTCAGTGAGAAATGGATGGCAAACAATTTGTTGCACAAGGAAATCCCCCTTGAGCGGCAGGACAATATGAGACGCATGTTAACACGGAGGTCTCATTAGAAGCATTCTCGAACACGCTGGACATCCATCATACAGAAGAGCAGGAAGGACAGACAATTCACTATTTTCCAGAACAGAAGCTTGGTAAATAAAGTGCAAGACTTGGCCATTGATTCCTGTGTCTTTCTTTTATCATACAGCAGTGTTGGTCCCCTGGGTGCCAGAAGTTTGATGGTTGTTGTAAAGCCATAATTGGTCAGTATGTGGCATTTGTCCTATTATTCTTTCAGCACGGGTTCAATAATTTCTAAACACGCTGTTGTGGCACAAACGTGTATCATTCCAGTCAAATGTTGATCGATAAGTCAGTGTTGTCTAAGAAAGCACCATTACTGTGCGTATGTATGCCTTTGGGGTGTGTGTAACACTGATTGGAAATCCTGGATGGATGGTGGTCATCTCAGAATGTCTAGATGAGGTTCCCACTGTTTGGGGAAGTAAAATTTATAAAAGACATCTGTAATATCTCCATTATTTCGCCTAGACAGGAATGAAATGAAATGGTGCCTACTGCATTTTGGATTTTTCTCCTAGGGAAAGGCCAACCGGTAACACTTTACAATAATAGTACATGAATAATCATGTACTAATACCTGAATTAATAATTACTTTACTATGAACTAATGATGAGTTAAGACATGTATTAATGAGGTACTAACCTTAATTACGACATGAGTATCATGAATTCCTACATGAATATACCATCTTAACTACGCGTTAGTACATGCTTGTTAATTAATGTATTAATTAACATTTCGAGGTAAAGTAAATCAAACATGCTCTAGATCAGAAGAAAGATGTACTAAAAGGGCACAATGTTAAATTGTTCATAAATTTAACACCATCAATTGTCACATACATCAGTGAATGACACAAGATGTCTTGAAATATTTATATTGAACCTACTCATTGAACACACATTCCGTTTTAAGTGATTCCACTGCTGCCTTCAAGTGTGAAATACCTACTACACTAGCATATTCATTAAACAGATGCAATTTTCAAAATTAAAATCAGTGTTAGCACAGATGATGGTTATTTTCTGGATTTACATTACATTTACAAGTCATGAATTCATGTTACTTTCCAAGTAATTAATGATGAGTTAGTAATGATGTGCCCCCCCAAGTAAAGTCATGACATTATGATACATTAACAAGTCATGAATTCATGTTACTTTCCAAGTAATTAATGATGAGTTAGTAATGATGTGCCCCTCCATGAAGTAAAAGTAACATGAATTCATGACTTGTTAATGTATCATAATGTCATGACTTTACTTGGGGGGGGCACATCATTACTAACTCATCATTAATTACTTGGAAAGTAACATGAATTCATGATTTGTTAATGTATCATGTAATTTCTTGTCTTGGCCCTCCAAGAGTAAATCTTCAAAAATGTATCAATTACACATGTTTTATACATATTCAGCTCTTCTAAATCAGATATCATTTGGTGCTTGTCGGTGGTTTGTAAAGAAGTGGAAGAGCAGAGGTGCTGTGCCTGAATTTAGATGGAGAAGGAACTGAACGGTAGGAAAAAAGTGGACAAATTTTGAAGGGGCAATAGTGGCCCCAAAGAAGAGCCAGCAAACAAGACTAACATCCGACTGCATTATGATATAAAGACAGTAAACAAATCCAGAAAATAACCATCATCTGTGCTAACACTGATTTTAATTTTGAAAATTGCATCTGTTTAATGAATATGCTAGTGTAGTAGGTATTTCACACTTGAAGGCAGCAGTGGAATCACTTAAAACGGAATGTGTGTTCAATGAGTAGGTTTAATATAAATATTTCAAGACATCTTGTGTCATTCACTGATGTATGTGACAATTGATGGTGTTAAATTTATGAACAATTTAACATTGTGCCCTTTTAGTACATCTTTCTTCTGATCTAGAGCATGTTTGATTTACTTTACCTCGAAATGTTAATTAATACATTAATTAACAAGCATGTACTAACGCGTAGTTAAGATGGTATATTCATGTAGGAATTCATGATACTCATGTCGTAATTAAGGTTAGTACCTCATTAATACATGTCTTAACTCATCATTAGTTCATAGTAAAGTAATTATTAATTCAGGTATTAGTACATGATTATTCATGTACTATTATTGTAAAGTGTTACCGGCCAACCTCACTGGAAAAACATGCCTTTACATACATGCTTGCAAAACTCTAAAAATGTACTTATACATACACTCTTAGAAGAAAATGTTCTATATAGAACCTTAAAGAATGATTTCGGGGGCTTCATATACAGATCCTTTTAGTGGTTCTGATCATGGGATCATTTTATGCATGGATAAACAGCTTGTAAACTCTTTATTACTAGAAAATGGAAATAACCATTTTAAACATGAAAGTATTATGCAATCATTTAACATTTATCCTTGTAGAAAACCTTTTTTTGCCATAAAGAGTTCTTTTAGTTTTTGTTTTTTTTAGTTTTTTTTTCTAAGAGTGCACAGTTTTCAGCTGAAAGGAACACTAGAGGTAGCAAAACATCAGAAACTACTATGACTATGACCTCAAAACCCTTTTACCACAGGCCATGATTTGTAAACTTATACATTTTGAAGTTTGCATGATGCATATGTATGGCTTTTCTGACATTGTAAACTGGTTTGGTATCTGAACTGGTACAGCATTGCGATGCAAAGCGCTCCTCCCTTGAAACACGAGTAAAGCTAAAAGAGTTCCGAGACTGGTAAATGCAAGCTAACCAGCTTGGTAACTTATTTCGTTTACGTTTTATTTCACATTTGCTGCTATCAGTTCAGTTTAGGGAAGGGTTTAGAGTAAGTGGTACATTATTTTCAGAAGTGATAAAGCATTAAGTTTTTAGTGCCACTCAATGGATATTTCATTGATGAACTGCAGTATACTCACAACAACCAACATAATAAAATGTTGCCAGATGCACGTTCATCTGTTTTTGGATAAATTTGAACCCGATTTTAGCGCCACTCACAGGACACTCGCTTTGAAACTTTTCCAAAACATGCAAGAAGCAACGTAATATCATTTTGCAGAAATGTCTCAGGCTCGTTTTTACAATGAGCCTGGTTTGGAAATGGCCTGAAGAGTTTGAGAATGAGAAGAGATCGCAACAGTGACAAATTGATCTCAATTTGAACTCTAACATTCTCACTGAATTCTTTCTAGCCCAAATGATCTGAACTGCTATTCACATTCATTTTAAATTTGTGCATTTTTACTGTACATCAGTAATTGTGTAATTTGGAATTAGAAGAAACACCTAAGAGAAGGTTTTTAAACAAGGCCTTAATTCTCCTGAGCTATGGAACGGCCGTTTAACATAAGTGTGGCTGTATGACAAAAAAAAGACAATGACATAGATGCTTCAATATCTCCAGGCTGACAACCACTTCATCATCAGGTCACAAATGAACAGTTCACTTCTTACTAATCATTATGCAAAGTGAGAAACCTTAAAGGTCTATTGGGCCAGTGTGAGCCCCATTGGGCAGCATTTCGATTGAACACTCTTTAAGGTCGAGCTCCACTCTCGAGAGTGAAGTAATGCACACAAACAAGGAGAGGAAAGGTTGGTTCATTTGTTTAATAGATGTTAGTTATTTACTGAAGCACAAGCGAGAATATTTTTTCTGCCATGTTGTGGATTTGTTGAGTCTCTATCATATAATTTGAGCTTGTGAGCCATTTCTTTCACTGCTAACGTGATGTAGCTAAAGTGAGTTCATTTCGAAAATAAAATTGAAAAGCATCTGCTAAATGAGTGCTTACTTACTAGAGGACATCTGGCATATGTTTTGGGGGAACCGGTCTCGTAAGAGAAATGCTGAAGTGCTCAACAGTAGGGTTCCCAAAGTAGAAATCTCTTAGTGAAATTGATTATGTGCTACAAACCACAACAAGCCATAAGTACTATGTGAAGTATTAGACACAATCCCATAACATTATACACCAATCAGCACAGCCGGTGTTATCAGGGAAATTTTGAGATGGGTACTGCAGGAAGTAAGGCTGGGATAAGGTCAACATCCATCACAACTTTCATCCCAAACTTGAGAGAATTTTTATTGAATTTTCTTTGGCAGCTGGCTCTTTTTTTAATCCTTGATTGTTTGTTTGTTGTTTCCAGAATCCCTGTTGGCTTTTTTAAAGGTTCTATATGAACTGTCTCATAAAGTAATTACTTGTCAGTTGAACCGTATAGTAATTCAGTCACAACGTCCACTCAAGACAAGATTGGTTGTCTAAATATGTTGTTTGATCAGTTTATATGTCTTACTGCACATGGTTACACAGAGAATAATTTATTGTTGGAAATGTTTATTCCCTCTAGTTCATTTTAGAAGTCAAACACAGCTATATATACTGAATGTGCAAGTAAAGTTGTTCTGAGACACAAAACCTTCAATTCTGAGCATTGCTTTACAATTCAAATGTGCTGTTTTCTTTTTGGCTGCTTCCTCCCTGCTGTGTTGATATTGTGGGTGTCTTTCTATGTGTTTGACCTTTCTTTTGCTTGGACCCTTCATGAAATCACATACATTTTGCTGTGTGAAGCAGTAGAGGTCCAAAAGTAGACTTTTTTGAGAGGCTCCAAAGTAACAGGATTTAATCAGATGTAATGCATCATTTCCAATATGCCATTTCTCTCAAGCTGTACTAGCCTATATAACTAGCTGAGAAATGTGTCTGTTGTTTAATTACATGTTTTGTCGTTTTGCAAAATGATGTTTGATTAAATGTAGGGTAGGCAATTTTCTGATTCCTCCTCATCCAAAACAACCAGCTTATGCTGTGTTCACACCATAACTACTGTAATTTGGAAGATATTCGAATTTATGCATTTCAATGGCAACACGATCAATGCTGAAATGAAACTGCAGCAGTTAGGTGGTACAGGTCAGTGCTCTTTAAGTTGTTTATGTTCATTATTATTGTAATGTTATGTGCTTTGAGACATGAGGTGGTTTAACACCATCTCTCATCTCGTGACGCTTTGCAAACTCTGCTGTACGCGTTCATGTGTTTTGAAGGAGACATGGCTTTGGGGACGCTCTGAAGGGAGGGTGGGATCTCATGCTTTCAAAGCTAGCTATGTTGTTTTGAATATAATTTGTAATATAGTTTGAATAAATTCTGCAAAGGGACTTTTGGAAACATGTTTGAGTGATAATCCGTGTCAAAAGAATCTGTCAATGGTCAGGTTCAAATGTGACAGTAAATACATTTTAAATGTTAAAAAATATATATATTTAAAATAAATGCTGTTCTTTTGAACTTTCTATTTATGAAATAATCCTGAAAATATATATATAATATTAAGCAGCACAACTGAATAATAGATGTCTTGAGCACCAATAAGTATATTAGAATGATGTCTGAAGGATCACTGTAAACTGAAATTACATTTAAAAAAAATACTTCAATAGAAAATACTTAATTAAAATTTTAACAATATTACTGTATTTTACTGTTAATTAAACTTATTGAGTAAATGCTGCCTTGATGAACATAGGAAATGTTCTACACTTTCGAATGGTAGTTCATTTCATGTTAATAGTTTTGGATATTGTTGGGTCTATGCTGTTCATGGTTATATTTTAGATTTTAAGTAGGGCATTTTTTTTTTTTTTTTTTTTTTTTTTGCTTAATTTTGTACTCTAAACAGGTTTCTACCTGATGTCCAATGTAAAATTGGAATCCTATAAAACCAGCTGAGACCCAGTGATCTAAAACACTTCAGAGTCGTCCAGCGGTGTATGTTTTCCAGATGGTCGCCCACCTAGCATGACTCCCAGTCATAGTAGAGGAAGTAGTGTGGCTTCTTATGAGAAAAAGGATTTGCTGCAAAAACTAGAAGAGATGAGGGAGATCAGGGAGGTGATGCTGAAAGAGAGAGTGATGTGTTGGCAAAGCTCTCTGCAACCCCCCCGTCTGGACGTGTGCGAGTGTGCGCATGCGCCGACGACCTTCCTACACACTCTTACAAGTCTCTTCCTATCTTTTTATCTCGCTCTCTCTCTCTCTCGTTCTGTCTGAGGCAGGGATGTGCTCTACCAATCTGTCTCTCGCATTCACATTTCCTCCCTCTCCATCACAGACTCTTCCCTTCCATCAGCGGTGTCTATCTATCTCCACATCATGCAACAATGACAATCCCGTCCTAATTAGCTCTCTGCTAGCATTTGTCATGTTTAGGTGAGCGAACACGAGTGACGGCAAAGTCAGCGAAGTTGTGTGGCGCCAAGTCGAGATGGAAGCCCCCGGCCGCCAGCTTTTCCATTCTTCCCTACAGCCAAGAATGTAAAAAGAATCTCAAACCCGTGGAATTTTTCTTCTTCCCGTTATTAACGGGTGGCTTGTGTGATGAATGTCGGTGGGGAGAAACTGACAGTTCACCTGTAGCCCGCACTCGGCCGGCATTAGGCATTAAAGCACAGGACTGCACACACACAAAAAAATACACAGGCACGCTCTTCTGATGAATAATGATTGACTGCCTCTGAAAGATCTGCGTCAGTTGTAGCTGCAGCTTTCTGAACTGTGCCGCAGGCAATTACTTTGTTTTATATAAAAAATAAAAAAAGAGGAGGAGGATAAGGAGGTAGAGAGGAGAGAGAGCTCGGAAAAGATCACAGTGCCATCTAGTGGACGCTGCCAGAGGAAGAGGTTGTTGTTTACAGAAAAGGTAATTAAATTACCCCATTAACTCAGCTTGAGTTTTTCAGGAGGAAAAAAACTGTGTGGGAGGTAACTGAAGCAAGGTTAGCTATAAAACACGTCTATATTCGTATACTGCAAGCAGTCAGGTAACTACTTTATTTCACAATTTATCAGGGCAGAAGCAGTTCCACTGAGACTCACAATCTTTCAAAGGTTAATGATGGAGACCCTTGACTATATATCCAACAAGCCAGAGTCAAAACGCACCTTATCTTTAACCTCTTCAAAGCAAGCTTCTATCATGCAATAAATGCATCAATCCTCATGTCATTTTCCAGTTTGTTCTATATTAGCATGGTATAAAATGTCACGACATTGCAGATTTTATGTGGAAATCAATCAGGGATCCCTTTATGGATTCCCCTACGCCTGCTTTTTAAAACGTTCATCCTAGTGTTGGCTGGAATGGCGAGGGCTAAAAATATCCCGCTTTAAGTTTAGTGGCCAACAAAGAAAGGTAGGAAATCTACTTTGCATCGCGATCAATAGGTACGGGTTTCCTGTCAAGTGCGTCGGCAACCTCTTTAGTCATTCAGGCCTTTTCAAACGGCTCCCGAGTTCACACTGGAATCTTTGTGTCCCGCCAATTTCTAATTTCACAATGTTTTGGTTGGAGGATTAGCCATGCCGCCATGGAGCACTACTTCTTTGGAGTCGGACAAAGGGGGCTCAGGGAGAAAAAAAAAAAACGAGGAAATCTGTTTCCATAAGGGAAAGGTTTTGAAAAATGCAATTTATTCCCTTTTGCTTTGAGGTCTGATTTATTTCATATCACGGTCTAAGCCGCAAACCAGAGAACTTACCTGACCGGTTGAGAGAAGGTGAATTGGAAAAGCTTATCTCCGAGGTGCACTTACTCAAGGGTTGGGGTGTTTTTAAGGCAGATTACGGCATTTGCCGAACGTGAATATGAGATGAGTAGTTGTGCAGGAGTCAGCACATATAAGTCAGGGGTTTCAATGCTACTAATAGCAAATGTGGAGCTGGGAGCTGAAGAAAACAGGTATTATGATCATGGACTCCCAGCATGTTCACAGGCCTCCCATCACGCAGGAGCATTAAGCATCAAGCGTCCCTACGCAAATATACTATTGAGGTGCCATGATAGAATGAAGGTATCGGATGTTAATCCTGTGGGCATTTGATATACAGCACAGCGCTGAATGATTGTTGTATTCATATGGGTGAATCTCACAAAAACCTGTCACATTTCACCCCAAACTTTATGGTAAAGCAAAGGGAAATTATGTATTGCATTAAAAATATGGTCTATTAATACTTTTTGTGAAAATTAAACACACACACGTAGTGTTTTTATTGAATTTCCGTACATATAAGGATTTTTATACTGTACAAACTGTATTTTCTATCCCCTTACACTAACCCTACCCCTAAACCTACCCATCACAGAAAACTTTCTGCATTTTTACATTTACACTTTTCTGTTTAGTCATTAAACATTTGACATTTTTGAAATACTTTTATTTAGCAAGGGCACATTAAATTGATCAAAAGTGACAGTAAAAACCTTCACATTGAATATTTTTTTTCAAAATATATTTATTCAACGTTATATTTTATACATATTAATTTGCTCTTTTGTTATAAATATTTTATCAATGTATTTTTTTGTCATTTAACATTTTTTAAATACTTAAAAAATAGCAAGGGTGCATTAAATTGATCAAAAGTAACAGTAAAGACTTTCACATTTTTACAAAAGAAAAATCCACTTCAAATAAATAAAAGAATCCTGAAAAAAAAAAAGTATCACAGTTTCCAAAAAAAAAAAGTGTATATAGATATAGATAGATAGAGATATAAAGATATATAGATAGACATAGAGATATAGAGATATAGATAGATAGATACATAGATAGATAGATAGATAGATAGATAGATAGATAGATAGATAGATAGATAGATAGATAGATAGATAGATAGATAGATAGATAGATAGATAGATAGATAGATAGATAGATAGATAGATAGATAGATAGATAGAGATATAGAGAGATAGAGATATAGATATAGAGAGATAGATATAGAGATAGAGAGATAGATATTGATATAGATATATATATATATATATATATATATATATATATATATATATAGATATATATATCTATATATATATATATATATATATATATATATATATATATATATATATATATATATATATATAATTATCTTTAACCTCTTCAAAGCAAGCTCCTATCATGCAATAAATGCATCAATCCTCATGTCATTTTCCAGTTTTTATATTTATACATAATATATATAACTTGATTATAAGAAGAAATGTTTCATGAGCAGAGCACATCTTGAAATGTGGCTTGGAAATGTTTTTGTGAAATTCATCCTCATATTTTAGTGTTTAGATACTCTACTGCAAGGCATTATAGAGGAAACTATTGAATTACCATGGTACATACCTAGAAAACACTGCAGAATAAGATGCTTTTCTGTAAGTGAATGCAAACAGGGCAAGCCAACTGCTGCATTTAATTCCCAAATGCACAAGGTTTCCCGTCTTCGGGTTTAGCTGTTATTTCCAACCTGTGAGCAGCCTTCTGGCATCTAGTGAATTCCACACCAGACATAGATCAGCACTCATTCTGATGCTGTTTTCATACTGTTCATACAAAAGAGCTGCTAGGTTGTTAGAGATAAGCAAATGATTTGAATTTAGGATTTGCATAATTATTTATTAAAATACAAAAGTTAATGTGTTGCATGAAGAAGGTGGCATCTACTTCAATGAATAGACATTGCATTAGCACTGACACCAGACAGTTGCTATCAGTGTTCATCTATTTCCTTCACAGTCACTTCCTGGGGGTGTGTGAAAGATTTGTCATCTTTATAAAGCATCAGATATGAAAATCTAGGCAGACATTATCTAATAAAAGTCGTGTCACTTTGAAAGCACATTTTTCGTATACATCTTGATTTTCATGGCTTTGCTACTTTTCATTCAGTTTGTGTTGTGCTGGTGTTTTCTCAATAGATTTGGTCTGAGAAGAATGCTGAACCCAAGCAGAAGTCAAAAGAAATGAATGGACCTCTAGCTTGTGAAATATTCATGCACAATATACCCCCAACACTCCTCTAGCATTTTCAGGGGGCAAAACAATGTTCCTCGGTCTCTACTTCATGTCACAGGCCTTAAAGGAACAGTTCACTTCTAAAAATGAAAATTTTGTTATCACTTTCTTGTCACCCTGATTATGTTTTATTGTATTTCTTCTTGGTCACATAACACTTCCAACATTTCTTTTTTACCTTTTTGGAGGAAAAAAACAAACAAAATATATGCTCCTATTATTAATAAAATAAAGAAAATAATTCAGGTTTGACATTCCAAATGATGACTGAATCGCTTTAGGGTGACCTGTCCCTTTAATAGCCTTTTCAGGGCCAAATAAAATGAAGGTTATTACACACAAACCATTTTTATCCGTACAATGTCTTAGTACACAGAATGTGAATATAAGGTCTATAGAGAGCCAAAACAATCCATCGAGGAGGCAGTCGAGGAGTCCGGCTCATTTTTTCTGCCGTCTACAGGGAGTTGAAAGGGATGAGCAAGTAAAAATCACCAGCCGTTCTTTGCATAATTCAAGCACCCTGCAAAAAAAAATTAATTAATGATCTCATCAGAGTGCTATTGTGTACACTAACTGTGTAAAATATGCCCAAGCAATTCGTCTGCAACTGCAATGTGAGTGCTTATTGTAACATGACACTGGTAATTAAAGGTTTGTGTGACAGTACATTGTAGAACAATGCTCACTTCCACAGCTAGTGGGTACGAACAACAGCACAATCCTAATAGCCAGCTTACGTTGCCTAGATACAGTTGCTGTAATTGTCACAGATGCATGGTTTTACTGAAAGCTAATTATGTTTTGTTTTTGTTTGGCGTTTCTTTTTTTTTTTTTAACTGCAATGCATTTGCCATTTGCCACCCCCAAACTTCACGTTTTCCCTGACACCTTTGCCACCCACATTCACAAACGCGTTGGATTCGTTTTGCACAAACGGGACTGATTAAAATGAGAGATATTATTTGGAACTGGTGGATCGTGATCTAAAAATGGGTCACAGGTCTTTAAAGGTCGTGGCCGGCATGGGAAAAGCAATGGCAAATAGAAATAAAAATCTGAAGCTAACCATAGTTAAGACGAAATAAAAATATAAATTTTAAAGAGGGAGAAAACTCTTTCCATCCACTCATTCCATTAAACAACATTCCTGTCGCTTTGTAAGAGTTACTAAAGATTTACTTTAAGCAACTAAATGTGCTTTGACATTAATTTAATACTTAGCGAAATTACGCAGATGCAAACAAATCTAATTATGTCTCTCAAAGGCTGTGTATCTTGTCAAACTTTATTTTAATTTGTACTTTAGAGCAAATTCACTTTGCCACCATTGATTATTCAATGTTTAAGGTTTGTAAGTCACTTGTAGTGTTGTTTATACATTAACAAAATTAATGATTTCCTATTCTGCCTAGTCATGTGAATAATTCTGCATTTTAATTGTTAGCAGGGGCGTCAGGCAGGGGTAATAGTGGAACTGAGTAACAGGGGCCCAAGGCGAAGAGGGGGCCCACAAAGATATATATATTGTGGTGTTGTGAGGGGCCCACCCCTTGGTTCTGTGGCCGGAACGGATGCAATAAATTGATCAAACTTGTGTGTTTTATATAAATTCTATATAGTATATATATATGTATGTATATGTATACAGTATATATGTGTGTGTGTGTGTGTGTGTGTGTGTGTGTGTGTGTGTGTGTGTGTGTGTGTGTGTGTGTGTGTGTGTGTGTGTGTGTGTGTGTGTGTGTGTGTGTGTGTACTGTAGAGAGAGAGAGAGAGAGAGAGAGAGAGAGAGAAATAATACATTAAAATGAAAAATAGTCATTTTAACACAATATTACTTGTGTACTTACAATAACTACTGTATTTTGTATCATAAATGTAGCCTTTGTGAGCCCTAGAGACTTTATTTTTAAATGGTAGTGCAATATAATAAAATCAAACATTTTTAAAATTTACTAAACAACTTTGGGACTGTGTTGAGTCGCCACTTGAAACCAGTAAAACCAGTTGAGAAACACTTGTTTCGACAAACATTTAATTGTGTGTGTATATATATATATATATATATATATATATATATATATATATATATATATATATATATATATATATATATATATATATATATATATATATATACAGTGAAATCAATGAATATTGAGAGTGTGAGTGACACAATTAAGGATTGATGGGGGTCTAAAATATATTATTTGCGCGTCAGCACAAACGTGTTTAAAATTCAAATTTGTTACAATTCATTAGACATCTAACTGGTTATGCTGTGGGTGTCTGCATAAACAATTATACAGCAAACATCAGCAAAGCCGAGTTCTATAGATCATTAATCTACTCGAGCGAGGTTCTGTCACGGTGGTTTAAAGCATATATGTGTGTGAGCGTCTTCATTTCCTTGACGCATTACAGACAGTCCTGAATCTGCTCACATCTGAACACCAGAAAAGAGTTCTCAACGCTGCAGACAAACTTGTTTCTGAAATTCCCAACCTTCGGTGCACGTCGTCCTATTCTAGCCCTCTTATCTCCGGGGAACTTGGCAGCAGAGCCGACTTCTCTTCCTTTGTAAGGGATTTGTGGCAAGTGGATAATTGACTGATCGAGAAAACACTCGAAGGAAACCAATTAATGGCATTCTCCGCCGTGGCATTGCCACTGCCTTGATTTACAGTGGAGTTTATTATCCCAGCCAATGCATTAATTATTAATGTATACCCCAGCACGACTCTGAGGGGTTTTAGTAAGAGGTATTTAGTTTTGTTCTGTTGAAGGTTGTCAGGAACACCTGCTTTGGGGGTTTCAGATTGGTGCATTCACAATTATTATTTATATATGGAACTATTTGTTGTTGTAGGCTCAGTTTTAATCAGCTACTTTTAGTTGTAAAATAGAATATATATTTAATTTTGTACAAAAAAAAAAAAACAGCATGTTTGGCGATAACGGCCTTTAGCAATGTTTTCTTTGCAATTATTTCAAAGTATTTTGTTTTTCTTTCTTTCTTATTAGAGCCTTATTTATCTTAAGCTGTCTTGAATGGTTGTGCTGTTTTATACGATTTTTTTTTTTGCATGCTTAATGAGAAAAACCTTTTGTATTCATATATTTGTATTTTATTTATTATAAAATGTAATTATTTTCAAAAAATTTTATGTATTATAATTTGTAGAAATATTTGTATCATTTTTGTCACGTTATATGATGACAAGACTTCATCCAAACCTTTTTCTTTCTTTTTTTCCCACGATATTTCTGTAAAAAGCAGTCCAAACTCTATTATCGCCATTTATTCTTGCCTGTCGTTCACCATGTTTATTTATTCTAAAGTCACGTTTGACCGCGAGACATTTTGCTAGATTTCCCATGTTCACAGTCGGGACTCTGGTTGTTTTTGAATGGAATCTGTGTGTGGTGTGCTGTCTTATTCACATCAAGTTTTTAAAAATCTCTTCAAAGCCTGGCTTAGACTACAGGAGTTCTTAAATCTTAACCGACTGTGAAATCAGGTTGCGTCACGCACATAAGGAGAATCTTCACAGATTACCCTCTTTAAAATGTCAAGATTTGAAAATCGTGGCACATCACACACTACATTATATTATCATGCCAGATTTAGCACCTCACGTGATCTCACGGGGAAGCGGATGTAAACAAAATGGATATTGTGTCGCGGCAACTTGCTGTAGACAATATATGAGGAGACATTATAAATGCAGTCGTGTTGTTGCCACATTTCGTCCATCGGACCCGTACAGCTGTTCGTTGTTTCGCTTCTCCATTTCAAAAGTTTGACCTTGAGGCTTAAGATTTGATCTGTAAAGGCCTCACATTTCCAGATCATCTGGGCCGAACATCGAAAACCGACCAATGCCCTGGATTCTTTTTTTTCTCAGAATGTCGTGAGGGGTAAATCGGGCATAAATCGGCCTGAAACTCCTGTAGTTTGAGCCCGGCATTAAGCCTTGTGCACACCGGGATGATTATCGTGAGCGCTTATCGCCGACATTTAACGCATTGTGACTAAACAAAGGGCGCCAATGTGAGTATGCACACCGACGAGCAAAACGGCGTAAAAACGCAATAAAAATAAAAAAATGCCTCTGGTTTGTTTTTTTGGTTTGACACACCACGTTAAAAACTGGCCGACCAATGAGATTGGCGCTTTTGTTCATGTGCCTGGAACTGCTGAAGTTACAGTACTTGGTGGTGCTCAAGCACAAAACGGTCTTGCTGAGCACACATTGATGGAAGAAGACGAAGATAGAAGCTGCTGCTACTGCTTGAAATATCAATGTTCTGTTAGCAAAAATGTGTGAATGGTTTTGGCAAGCATGTAAATCCTGGCTCTTTTCTTCTTCTGTGTGACAAGCGAGTGTCAGAAGCGTAAAGTTGCGCAGCGCCACTTTGTGTACCGGAGAATTTCTGTTATTCAGTAAGCGCCATCTACTGTCAGGGAGTGAATTTCGACGTTCAATCGGCACATCACTTGGGTATGAACATAAAGAAGCGTTGAAAAACATCTCAAAAAACGCTGACAATAAGCGCGCGGGAAAATCGTCCCGGTGTGCACGAGGCTTAAGTGTGGGGCAGAGATTTAGTGTGTGGGTGCGATATTTAGCTTGCTAAATATCTCACAAGCATCGGCGACGAATCGGCGCTTCTCTCAGATCGTGTCTTTGATAATACACACTATGTGACTGTCACTTACATAAACGTGCAATGATTTGACTCGATTTCCTGGTTTCGGGCATTTGTCTGCGATTTCCACAAAGCTGTCAGCGAATGAAAATCGGCGCTAAAATCGAAACCCCGCGTTATTAAACAGTTCGCTAGGTTTTTGAACAGAACTGCAGAGTAGTGCTAGTCTGACAAATCATTATAGACATTAAAGATGATATCACTATGTAAAAGTGTTTTAAAATGTTCTACTAACGTCTAGATCAGCAAGTACACGATATTATAAAATGAAAATATCTCAGTGACAGCCATGTTCAATATCCAGCACGAATTTACTGCTGCATTGATTCAGTACAACGGCACCGACGAAGAGGGGGAGAACGGAGGAGAGGCTGACACAAAAGGACTTGATTAAAGAATAAACATTGAGGGTAATAATTAAGAAGCATTAATGAGGCGTGCAGGTCTCATCGCCTCTGCTCTTCCAGCCCTTCAGGGCCGGGACAGGCACTAGACAAGAGATTCCTAATTACACGACACAACTGCTTTCCTAACAACAGCCGTGATGTCAGTAACTCCAATGAGACACCAAAGAGTGGAGCAAACTCAGCCTACAGTGGCACCAATGGATTAGTTGTCAGCCACTGGGAGCAATTACTAGTGTTTTAAAAGACAATTAAGTACTAGATTTATACATTTCAGAGGAAAATTTGAGTGTTTTTTTGCCTGTGTAAAACATGACTGTTGTGTATGTGGCTGGCTGCTAGGGCATTCTGAGTGTTTTCAGTGCGTTGCTATGCGGTTGCTAGGGTCTTCTCTGTAAATCAAAAGAGCCTATGCTCAAATCTCTGTGATATTCCATCATTCCATCCATCCATCCATCTTAAATAACTAATTAAATGAATAATATGCTGAAATCTGCTCCATTTAGATACAATATCATTTTAGTACGTGCAAATGTATGCTAATTAACTATATGTGGTGCAAAATGATTATTATTTATAATAATAATACTAATATAGATATAATATAATTTATAATATGTTCCCCCATTTTGTAAAACCAATAAGCCTCTGAAAACCATTTTTGCACTAAAAAACTAAAGTTTAACTGCAACTAATTTTTCTTATTTAATGTATTTCTAAGTGAAACAATGTATTTAACAAGAAACAATCTAGGGCAGGTCTTAACGTTATCCATCATGAATTGATTGAATTATGAAATTTGGCCATTTTATACCAAAATGGAGAACTGAATGTGAGTTTGCCTAATATGGAAAAGTTAGTTATTGGTTAAACCCATTCAGCCTTAGTCACATAGGCACTTATGTAGAGCAGATTATTACAATTTGATGAAAGATTACAAAGAAAAAAACTTCTTTCTTGGAAATAACATGCCGTGATGCACGTGCTCAGTGCGTTGAACATGCATTGAGAAATATATGGATCTTTTCCCACTCAATTCAGAAACTCTGAATGCACATAAATCCTCCTAAAGTGATTTGTCGAGAACTGATCCTTCTTTAGACGAGTGTAACTGAACATGTTGTCACAACAGCCCCCGACAACTCTCGCTCCATAATCAAAGATCCGTCTGTCTGCTAACATGCCACCATATGTGAGGCACGACGAAAGAATTATTGTCTAAATGCAAAATTCAAAAGAGTAGAAACAAAAGAAGGAGAACGCATAGACAGAAAATGTGAAGAAGAAAAAAACAGAAAAGAAATGAAGCAGGGAAATAAATAGAAGGAAGTTTTAGAATCGATCCAGGGAGCAAGAAAGAAACAAAAGAGCCAGAATATTTATTATGCGCTTGAAGGATGTCTGTAAAGCGCGCTTTGGGAAAGTTTACAAGCTTGTGTCAATTTGTGAGACTCGTTAGAGCTGCTTGGAAAAGTTTAGCAAGTCATGTCAAAATCCCAAAATACTCTGGGCTCATTGTTGGCATTTTGTTCCATTCGAGTTTTAGAAGAAAAGCAGCTTGAACATAGCCTTGAAATCCAGATATAAATCTAAAAGATGAATGGTCTGGCGTCGACTAATGAAAATCGTCCAGCTCGAGGGGCGGCACCAAGCATGCATTTGAAAATCTCACTGCACGCAATTGGATAACACTACGACCAATCACAACAACAAACCCCATACGCTTAGCTACCAGCGGAGCTAACTGGTAGATTAGACTCTTGCCATATCTGGTCGGCAAAACAGCAAAAACGTCCTTCTTGCAAAGGAACGATTCGAGCGGCGTCTTCTCTTTCTGTTTTAGATAAAAAGCCAAGTCTAACTCGCTCATTGTAGCAGCCAAAGACGTTTCAAACAACTGGTGTTCATCCATTGCCATCTAGCAATGTTTACTAATGACTTCGCCGTCACAGCGCTGTCGTCTTCTGTTTAGCTCGCCTCTGGCCCGCCTATATCAGATAACCCGATGTGATTGGTGCAGCTCAGATCGAGGGGCATATTAAATGAGCATCATTACTCGACACCAGAGTAACTCGCTGAGCAAATTCAACTTGTGCTCTCGCGAGAACTCTGGATTAGCAGGGTAGCTTGAACACATGATGTTACCCAAAACATGAATATGGATGAAAACAGTGCACTGAACTTAAATTCAATTTTAATTTTTTTTGTATATGTATGTGAGTTTCTGGTTAAAATTGGTTAAAATGTCTAGACATCTGGCTTTTACATTATTTGGTTGACCAAACAGATTTATTGGGTTTTTCAAGTTTGTGGGATTTGTAAGTGTCACTTAAACAAGTATTCAAATGAATATGTCTCACACCAGGATAAAAATTTCCTAGTGATGTTTTTCCATTCACTACCAAAATGAATGGAATGATGGCCCTTTTAATCTTATTGTGTGATTTCGTTGTATTTTTTTATAAGAAAACTTTGATATGTAAGTCAAGTAATAATTAACCGAACAGCTTCGGAGTCATTGGAATGGTTATATGACTGTTTTCGGGTTGAATGGTGGTCTTCTCGCACCCCTCGAGCGCCTGTGAGATGAAAAACCACCCTTGCAACTTTGGGCCGGAGGGCCGCCAGCCGCAGCATCAGGAAGTATCGCGTGATATCAGGTCTTGCGATGTAACAAACTGCTTTACGGCACTGCACACATATACTATCTAAACATTTATATGCTAGCCTTCTGAGTATTGTACATACCTCAGTGGACATGGCTCCGTGCATTTCGCCGGGTTCTTTGAAAACAAATACACATGACCAGCGGGAGAAGATGGGATGAGCCAACGAGTTTTAACGACAGTGTTGTCAAATATCTATTCCGAAGCTGTAGGGGGAGCTCTATAGAGAAACCCGCGAGCAAAAAGCGAGAAAACAGCGAAGAAGTCGGCAAAGCTGCATAATGCAGCTTTAATTGGGATGCACCGATATGAAAACTTTGCCTGATATCGATAACCAATAATTCTTTATATTTGAAAGCCGATAACCGATATAAATCTAAACCCACATTTTTATATAATTTTTGAGAGCCTGATTACAAAAACAAAAGTCTCATCATTAAAAGCCATGTCCCAAGCACATAATTATAATGTTCTCATGTATTATAATTGCCTATATGTGACCCTGGACCACAAAACCAGTCACATGGTTCAATTTTTTTAAATTGAGATTTATACATCATCTGAAAGGTGAATAAATAAGCTTTCCATTGATGTATGGTTTGTTAGGATAGGACAATATTTGGCCGAGATACAACTATTCTGGAATCTGGAACCTGAGGGTGCAAAAAAAATCGAAACATTGAGAAAATCGCCTTTAAAGTTGTCCATTTATGTTCGCAGTTGTGCTGCTTTCATGTTTTATATATTTACCCTAGGAAATGTACAAAATATCTTCATGGAACATGATCTTTACTTAATATCCTCATGATAATTTTGACCCATTTGCTATTGCCACAAATACCCGTGCGACATGTGACTGGTTCTGTGATCCAGGGTCACATATGACAGACTTGCACTTCACGTTGCACTTAACTGTATTTTCCTTTTTTGAAGTTATTCCAATCATATTCAAGCACTTCAAAACCTTCATGGTGAACAGAGCACATCTGTGTCTCAGCTGAAAGAAATAAACCATTATTGATCTGCTTTAAAAATATCGGCCAAATTTTCTTATCAGGCCAATAACGATGACATTAAAAATGAACATATATCAGCCGATACCCATATGGTGGGCGAGATATTGTGCATTTAACGACTTCCATCACATGTTAGTGGGCAGTGTAAAACATTTAGCTTAAAAACATACTTTAAATAGTAAAATCTAAATGAAATGCTAGAATGCTAGAATGCGAGAGAGAGAGAGAGAGAGAGAGAGAGAGAGAGAGAGAGAGAGAGAGAGAGAGAGAGAGAGAGAGAGAGAGAGAGACTTTTGTAACACATGGTGTCTGGCGATAGAATCAGAGGGCTCACACAGTCGCTCGGGTAGCTTTTGATGTCCTGTACTCGCTGGAGAGTGATACAAGGCTCAATTTCCACATTATCTCCTATCCGACACAGAAATCAAGCCTGCTCGACTTCACACGCCACGTTTGAATGGGAACTAGGTCAGTGTTCTGTGATAGCAGATGGAGAAATGGTCCACACAATCTTGATGCTTATGTTGAACTAAAGTACATCATAAGACTAAGTGCTAGTGTGCTCTGAACAGAAGTTTGAGGTTGCATACAGACATTATTTCAGCAAGTTATTAGTGGCAAGCATTTTAATTTTCCAAAACTAGCTCAGTTTATATATATGTATATATATGTATATAAGATTATGTATATATATATAAAATGGGCAAAAACGATTTACACAATTACATTTGAATGAAAGACCTAGGTCATATCTGTATAGCATTGCCAGAAAGCAGTCACCTAGCAACTGTATTGGCTGGCATTTTGATGGCAAGTTCTGCACCAAAACTAATATTGATTTTTTATTTTTTTTTACCAAACTGTGAAAGGACTGTGGCAGTATAGCATGATTCAGAAAAAAAAAGTACCTTGTATCATGTTTTTAGATGTACTGTAAAGTACCTTAAAGTCCCACATAAATACCATTCTACATTAATTTCATGGTATACACTACCATTCAAAAGTTTGGGGTTGGTAAGATTTTTTTTTTTATGTTTTTGAAAGAAGTAATTTAGGGTCAACAATTAAGGCACCATTTATTTGATTAATAATAGGCTACAGTAAAAGAGTTATACTTCTTGTGAAATATTATTGCAATTTAAATTGAGTGTTTTACATTTGGATATATTTTAAAATGTAATTTATTCCTGGGATTCAAAGCTGAATTTTCAGTATCATCAGGCTATATATGATCACATGATCCTTCAGAAATCATTCAAATATGCTGATTTGATGCTCAGGAAACACTTCTTATTATTATCAATGTTGAAAACAGTTGTGCTGTTTAATATTTTGGTGGAAACCGTGATATTTTTTTTTTTAGGATTCTTTGATGAATAGATAGTTCAAAAGAACCGCATTTATTTGAAATAGAAATTTTAAATGTCTTTACTGTCACTTCTGATCTATTAAATGCACCCTTGCTGAAAAAAAAAGTATTAATTTCTCACTGACCTCAAACTTTTGAACCGACGTGTATATCAAACGCTCCGGTTACGACTGTAACCTCGGTTCCCTGAAGAGGGAACGAGCGTTGCGTCGAGTTTGACGCTATGGGAACGCTTTGCGTGATGACGTCTTGAAGCACATGTAAAATCAGTCCAATGGTGTAGCGGGACGTCAGAGGCGGGTGACGTCACGTACCAGGAAGCTATAAAAGCCGGCCTGAAGCAGGAAACAACAGCTTAGTAAAGTCTGAAGTCGTGCTGACAGGCATGAAGGAGATATGGCAAGGTGACGCAACGCTCGTTCCCTCTTCAGGGAACCGAGGTTACAGTCGTAACCGGAGCGTTCCCTTTCAAGGGAACTCGCGTTGCGTCGAGTTTGACGCTATGGGAACGTCTATACCAACGCCTCCATAGCTACAAATGTCTGTCCTGTGTGAAATCTGGTGAGCAGCACTAGGAAGACAAAACATGAGACCCTGGAGCAGAGTCTAGATCCAGAGAGTAGAACCTGACGAAAGTGTGCGGTGAGGACCAGCCTGCCGCATCACAACCGTCCTGTAACGAAACTCCTGATATAAGGGCCTTAGAGGCCGCCATACTCCTCGTAGAGTGCGACCGGACAGCCAAAGGAGAAGGCTGTCCAGCCGCCTCATAAGCAAGTGAGATAGTCTCAACCACCCACTGCTCATCCTTTGCTTAGACACTGGACCTCCCTTGTTAGGGGAGCAAATGTCACTTTTACGCCACAGGGCAGCTCTGTGGACATACGCGTCTAACGCCCGAACAGGGCAAGCAAATTATTAGCCTCCTGGTCCGATTTCGAAAGGGAGGAGGACCTCCAAGTGCCACGAGGGAAACGAGATACCAAAGGGGTCTTTCCCCACAGACATTCCACCCAAAGGAATGTGGTAAGCACCTATGGCCGCCACATAAACCTTTAAGGTGGACGGGGTCAGACCAGCAGTGAACCGGTCCTGCAGGAACTCCAGAACTGTACCAATTGGGCAGTTGACTGGATCCAACCGACGGTCACTACACAAAGAGGTGAATACTCTCCAGTTCAGGGCATAAAGTTCCCTCGTGGAGGGAGCTCTGGACCGTAGAATGGTCTCAACAACCTCAGTTGAGAGACCTGACTCTATGAGCTGGGCCCCCTCAGAGGCCAAGCCCACAGGTTCCACAGTTCTGGGCGGGGGTGAAATATCGAGCCCTCCGCCTGGGACAGAAGGTCCCTCCTGACGGGTAGCTCCAGAGGAGGCCCGTCGAGGAGCGACACAAGATCGGGAAACCATACTCTGCCCGGCCAGCGCGGGGCTATAAGAAGCAGGCAAACCCGGTCCCTGCGAACTCTCTCCAGAACTCCCGGGAGCAGAGCAACTGGGGAAAAGCGTACAGACGTAGCCTCGGCCACGTCTGCACCATAGCATCCAGTCCAAAGGAGCTGGATGCGTGAGGGAGAACCAAAGTGGACAGTGAGACGTCTCTCGAGACGCAAACAGACCCACTTATAATTCCATATCAGCTCCACCACCTCGGGGGTGGAGCCACCATTCCCCGGGCCTCGGCCCCTGTCTCGACAGAGTGTCTGCTCCTATATTCTGGACCCCGGGGATGTAGGCTGCCTTGAGTGACAGCAACTTCCCCTGGGACCACAAGAGGATATGGCGTGCCAGCGCAAACCCCCTTGATATAGGCGACTACCGACGTGTTGTCCGTATGTACTACACATGGTGTCCCCTGAGACCTGTGATAAAGCTCCTCAGAGCCCGGAAGACAGCTAACATCTCTAGGCGATAGATATGCCAGGAACGATGATGGTCTTCCCACAGACCTTGAGATGAGCGACCCTCAGGATCGCTCCCCAACCCGTGAGGGAAGCATCCGTCGTTAGCAGTTTGCGACGACAAGGAGCTCCCCGCACTGGGCCCTGGGACAGGAACCAAGGTTTCTTCCACATAACCAAGGCACGTAGGCATCACCGCGTGACCTTGATTGTGCGAAATGGGTTGCCCCTCGGGGAAAACCCTCTGGTCCTGAGCCACCACTGCAGGGGCCTCATGTGCAGCAGTCCAAAAGGTATCCCGTTGGAAGCTGCTGCCATGAGACCCAACAGTCTCTGGAACTGTTTGACAGTGAGTAGCTGGCCTAGCTTTACACTTCTCACAGCTGCCAGGATCGAAGCGTGGCGATGACAGGCGCGCCTGCATCGACACTGAATCCCAAACCACGCCTAAAAAGTGGTCCTCTGGAGTGGAGAAAGCACACTCTTCTTGGCGTTCAGCCGTAACCCCAACTCTTTCATATGGGCGAGAACAACATCTCGATGTTGAACCGCCATCTAATGCGACTGAGCTAAAATCAACCAATCGTCGATGTAGTTCGTGATGCGAATACCCCGGAGGCGCAGAGGCGCCAGAGCTGCATCCACGCATTTGGTGAAAGTGCGGGGTGATAAAGCCAGGCCGAATGGAAGAACTCGATATTGGTATGCTTTGCCCCCGAAAGCAAACCTCAGGAACTTCCAATGTCACGGACGGAAGGAAATATGCGTCCTTGAGGTCTATCGTGACAAACCAGTCCTCGGACTAATCTGTGGCACGATTGTCTCAATGTTAACATTTTGAACTTGAGCTGCATGACAACTCGAAGACCTAAAATGGGACGCAATCCCCCGTCCTACTTTGGAACTATGAAGTACCGGCTGTAAAACCCGGTTTCCCTGTTGGAGGGAGGTACATATTCTATGGCCCCTTTCTCTAACAGAGTGTTTACTTCCTGTTCCATAACCAGAACCTGCTGGGGGCCCACCATTGTGGGCAGGACCCCCATAAACCGCGGTGGGCTTTACTAGAATTGTATCTAATACCCTTTTTCCACGGTCTGCAGGACCCAACGAGAAACATTTGACAGTAGCTTCCACGCTGTCAAAGATTCTACTAGAGGTACCAGTCTCTCGAGACTGGTTTCTGGATTTTGTTGCTGTTGAGTAGTCGGTTCGTCGCCCTGTAACGGCGCACCGGCAGGGAACGACCAAACAGACTGCTCTAGCACCCTCCTCAGAGGGGGCGGGCATCCCGAGGCCACTACGTTTCCGGGTGGACCTTGAGATATGTGCTCGCCGGAGACCGCTGCGCCCTGTAACACCGGAGGCGGCAGGGTTGGCAGAACGGTCCCCTGAGGGCACCGAAGAGAGACGGCACCGTATTTTTCTCCTGCTGTTGAGCAGTCGGTTCGTCGCCCTGTAACGGCGCACCGGCAGGGAACGACCAAACAGACTGCTCTAGCACCCTCCTCAGAGGGGGCGGGCATCCCGAGGCCACTACGTTTCCGGGTGGACCTTGAGATATGTGCTCGCCGGAGACCGCTGCGCCCTGTAACGCCGGAGGCGGCAGGGTTGGCAGAACGGTCCCCTGAGGGCACCGAAGAGAGACGGGCACCGTGAAAAGAGGTGTTAACCGCTCTGCTTCGGGGGGACTACCCTCATTTGTCCTGAGCCCTCAGACATCAGGACTTTTTCCCAGCAGCCTTCTTGGCGGTAATAACGGTCCGCAGATCCGTTTTACCCCTCGAAGACTGCTGGGTTTGAGAGCGCCCTCCGTGTCCCCGAGATTTTTGTGGGGGAGCACGGGAGGAAACGCTCTGTTTCTGAGTGGCGCGGTGCTCAGCGCTCTTTTTAGAGGAGTGAGGCTGCTCCCGCTCAGCAGCCTCATAGAAAGAACAGCGGGGGAGAAGTTTCTGAAGTGCAGCTGCCTGTTTTGAAGCTTCTTGTGACTTCGCTACAGCACTATTAACTGCGTCTCCAAATAACCCTTGCGTGGATACTGGTGCATCTAAAAGAACATGTTTTTCTTTGTCCTTTATGTCACTTAAGTTAAGCCACAGATGCCTCTCAGCGGCCACCAGGGCTGCCATAGAGCGGCCGATGGATTTAGCCGTCTCCTTGGTGGCCCTGAGAGACAAATCCGTGGCTCTACGCAGTTCAGACACCGTATCAGCACTAATACCCCCGCCCTCCTCAAAATCACCCAATAACTCAGCCTGGTAAGCCTGCATTATGGACATTGTATGTAAACACGCTGCAGCTTGACCGGCGGCGGCATAAGCTTTATGAACCAGGGAAGAAGTAACTTTTACTGGCTTGGATGGAAGTGCAGGAGCCTTCAGAGAAGATGCCGTTGCTGGAGAGAGATAGCTCGCGAGCGTCTCTTCCACCTTCGGCATCTCCCCATAACCATGCTCTTTATAATTGTGAATGGATGAATAGTGTGATGTTTGTGCAGTATACACTCGATATGACACTGGTTTCGCCCACGATCTCGACACCTCGGTGTGGAGATCGGGGAAAAACGGCAGGCTCCTGCGCTGGGGCTGCGCACGAGATGGCAGGAAGCGTTCGTCGAGCTTACTTTTCGAACGAACGTCCTGCCTATCTTCTGGCCACTCAATAGACAGTCTGTCAACAGCTCTAGTAATGACATCGAGCAGTTCCTCAAACGCATGAGACTGAGGTGGCGAATCCTCAGACTCAGCTACAATACTCACAACATCCAACTCCTCAGAGCTGGATAGTTGCAGTACTGGCACCTCTATCGGGGGGGAAGAAACCGCAGCGCGTGCTTCCACACCCTGATAAGAGGCACTGGATCTATCAGACGGATGCTGAGATAAGGCAGAGCCCGTCTCAACATCCACTGATAAATCCATCTGTGAACCCCAGGTCTGAGATCGACGCCGTGCCTCGGCAGCGGCGGGACCCGAGCCCTGGGGAGCGTGGTCGGGATTGAACCGAGCCAAGCGGGATCGGAGCGTACGCAATGGAAGCGCACAGCAATGCACACAGTCACCACCCTCGAGTGCTGACTGGGCATGCTCCTCTCCCAAACAAACAACACAAAGAGTGTGTGTGTCACCTCCCGTAAAATAACGCGGGCAGGGATGGACACACACTCTAAACTGCTGCTCGCTCGCCATACTGAATATATATATATATATATGATATAGACAGACAACACCAAATATACAGACAGATTTCACACAGAGCGCAACTGAAGACTCAGAAAGCTGTTGTTTCCTGCTTCAGGCCGGCTTTTATAGCTTCCTGGTACGTGACGTCACCCGCCTCTGACGTCCCGCTACACCATTGGACTGATTTTACATGTGCTTCAAGACGTCATCACGCAAAGCGTTCCCATAGCGTCAAACTCGACGCAACGCGAGTTCCCTTGAAAGGGAACTAGGTATCATAAAAAAAAAAGGAAAAATAAGTGGGCTTGGAAAAACTAAAGTCTTTTTTAGCGATGGAGCAAATGATTACACTTTACAGAAAAGTTGTTTTTGCAATAACATGCACCAATCAATCGTTCACAATAAGACCAGGAACCTGCATTCAGAAAGTAAACGGGGGTCAATTTTGTCTTCAATGTTGATTTGAAATGGAGGTCAGAGTCAATAATGTGAAACTGAAATGTCATGAACTGCACATCATGTTCTGATTTCTCACACCGAGTGGATTTAGAAGTAAGGATTGGGTTTATCGAATCCTAATATCTCTGTTGTTCTCCTCATACTCGCTTTGTAATCTGTGGATGGGCGGCAGAGTTGTATGTGTTTGTCTGCTGCGCACAAACACCTCTTCCTCCTCCCTCTGATTAGATATTGATCAGTCTTTCCCCCCTTGTCTGAGACCATTCAGTCTTTTCCAGGCACTGTAAGAATACTTTCCTTGGAAAATAAACAACATGGTAATTTTCAGAGTCATTTTCTCTCTCCCCCTTGAAAACACACGCCCCACACGCAAATTTACAAGCTAAACACGTTCCTCAAGACCGGAGAGACTGAGTGGGCAGGAGTGTGATGGCGCCCCCTGATGGTCGCTAGGTGGAGGTGCTGGCCCTTGGCTTGTGCTGAATCATGTTAGGACTATTTCACTCTGGGGACGAAAGCTATTCTTATTATACATGTGGGGAAGATTAAACCTTCAGATGTAATATAAAATACTCAGGGTATATCAATAAATAAAAAAGACATAAGACATGATCATGTTGTGGACTATGGATTTTCATTTTGTTTTTAGACTACGTGGTGACAGCTCCTCTGTTATCACAATAGATTTTTAGTTATGAGGAACTCCCTTGACAATGCAAATTACCATTATTATCAGATACTAGCTTTCTCTTGTATGCAAGGCGCATAATTCATCATTCGGCAGCAAATTCGACTGTTCTAATTGTATGGTTCAGGGATGCATTCTAGCGGCAAGACGAAAGGGAAAAAAAAAATACAAAAAAATATGAAGCTACGGTATGAGATTTCACAATGTGTTCCTAGGGCTATGAAAAAAATGAAGACAAAAATATAAAGGAAGAAGTTTCGCCAGGGGAATGCTAGAGCTGGGTGGTGTCGATTAAGTTCACTGGCTCATTGTGAGCTCAAGGCTAAGTCTGTCTGCTGTTTTATCTTCCCCTCATAATCACTGTATTGTGCTAGTACGCTTGCAGCGGAGACTTTTGGTCATTTGCATGTGAACCGCAGGGCTCTGTGCCCTATCTTTGTGTTGAGGAGCCCATTTGTGCAGCGTTGTTCCCTTTCAGGGTTATTTAACCATTTGTTTACACAAAGCGAGGGTCAGGACTAAGCCTGAGCTTTGCTTTAACCACAGGATAACACGCTACAGAGAATTCTGTTTTATTAGCCATATGGTGGCCATTACGGGAAAGGATTGGGTCTAACCCGATCTCATTCACTCTCTTACCCTATAGGGAACAGCGGCTGGTTGAAACACGGGGTTAGTGCTAGTTCAAGCGCTCAGAGACAAGCTAGAGCTATTGCCGCTAGCATACAAACCCATTGTTTTGTTTTGATCAGCTCTGATATATGTAAATGACACATGTAGACAACCACCGCTGAAAGATTTTGGGGTCTGTAAGATGTTTTTGAAAAAAGTCTCTTATGCTCACCAAATAAGGCTTCATTTCTTTGATCAAAAATACAATAGAAACAGTACTATTGGGATTTATTATTATTACAATTTATAATGACTGTTTTATGTCACATCCACCAGCTGGAGTGCCCATGATCTCCACTAGAGGGCACTCCTCCCGACTCTTGTGCTATCTTATTATGGACTACATCATTATGTTTGATTAGTTTAACATTTGGTTTACCATGTTATTTGTTCTTGTTCTCTGCCTATACAAGCCCTGTGTTTTCACTCACTCTTTGCAAAGTCTTGTATGTTGTTACACTGCATTTCTGAGTGTTATTCTGGTTTTCTGTGTCTTGGTAATTGTGTATTCTGGATTACCCTTTTTCTTGTGTTTTCTGCCCTGTGGCTTATTTGGATTGTTTGCCCATGTGTTTGACCCTTTGCTTGTTATATGGATTATGATTCTGGATTGTCCCAATAAAGCTGCATTTGGATCTTCAACCCAAGTCTAGGTCTAGTCTAGTAGTCAGTAACTCAGTAATGTTAATATATTTCAAAATAGAATTCATTGCAGAATTATTACTCTGTCTTCATAATACGCTGATTTGATGCTCAAGAATCATTATTTTCAATGTTTAAAACTTTTTTTTTTTTTCTTTTTTTTTTTGTGGAAACCATGATACATTTTAACATTGTATAACATTATAAATTTGTTTACGGCATTTTTTTAATTTTTTAATTTTTTATGTATTTAATGCATCTTTGAATAAAAATATGAATTTATTATGATGTGAAAATAAAATGAGAAATACTGAACAATGTCCAAGGAGAACAAAAAGGACACAAAAGCACAATAAAAACTTGATAAAAGCAATCAAGACAAACCTGACGATGATGAAATTCTCATTTATACTTAAATGTTTCTTTAAAATTATTGGATTTGTCATAGATCATTTAACAAGGAGTAGCTTCATCTGTCTACGCTTAGAACAAATTTTGATCCTTCTCTCCTGTTTTACTAAGATTTTTACACTTTCCAGTTTTGAAATTCAAGGTCTTAAGAGATTGCCCTCATCTCCTCTTCAATCAAAGACCTTCAGCCCTTCACTTTTATTTTCCACAGGCCTTTATTCCAGCTCTGAATTATAAACACATTTTGAGGTGCTTCATTGGTCAGGGCCACTTTTGGAGCCTTGGTTAACAAGGAAGGACAAAGGCCAAGGACTTTCAGGAGGGAAATTGGGGGCAACCTAGGGTTTCTTCAAAGCTAAGGGTCTCCTCCTAAAGTCCTGGTGGTCTTTCATTGAGAACCGAGGTCATATGAGCTGGTTTTTCAACCTAAGCTTTTGATTCTGTCACGGGACTTAGGCCGAGATGAAATCAATGTGACTTGCAATGCATCCCACACATGTGCTCTGAAGGATGTAAAACAGATAAACCATTGACAGATAAGAGGTTTTAAGAGCTTAAGTGGGGGATAAGTGAATATATTATATAAAGATAAGTTTTATCATATAGTGGAAAGAATGTAGAATATGATCTCTGATTTCCAGATACCCCTGAAAGCTGTCAAGAAAACTAACCTGGGGCATTTTGTTATGAATTCTGCCCCACAGCCTATAAATATATCCACATATTTTATGACATCTCATAGAGAATTATATTCCAAGAGCTTTTCTAACCACTTTGTCAACATAAGAGGTATATTTGAGGTACAGACATCACATAGTACCGAGATCAGGTAGCAGAATTTAGTGCTTCTGTACCGAATGTTTCCTGCAATTCTCTGATTGCTCAGGAAAACAACCATTCAAGGCCTTAACAGGATTGGACAGTGTCCAAATGGAAGTGAAGAGCTGATGTCCGCTGGAAAAAGCATACATTTTGTCTACTGCAGGTACATCACTTTGCAGATTGCATGTTTATTTCTGATATCAAATGTGTGGTTCTGATGGACCAGACCTGTTTGGATAGAAATATCCATGTTGTCTTTGGTCCTGGAGTTTGTAAACGGTTGATTCTTCAACTAGCCTACAGGAACTTTTATGACCAAGTTCCTTTGCTGCTTTTTCTGATATGAAAGTCAATTTAAAACCAGGACTTTTATGTTTTATTGTTTTGTAAGCTCCGTTTTCTGTCTTAAAATATACAAAATAAAAAAATAGAAATTAAATATCATAATCTGAACAAAGAGTAACATTTCTATATAATCTGTGAAACTGATCAACTTTTAATCAAATTATGTGCAAATTATGTTTGTCCACCCTATCATTTTTTTTTTTTTTTTGTAATGGTAGTGTACTGTTGCTGTTAGTGACAAATACTGTTTTACCGTTATTACTGTTTTTATTTTGTCATCAGTAATGATCAAATTGTGCAAAAAGTGTGAACAAAAGATATTAATTGCATTTCATCTTTTATAGAACCTTAAAGGGTTCTGTGAGGCAACCTGTAGGGGTTCCAGTCATTGGATCATTTTATGGATTTACTTTTAATTAATTCTTTTTAATTTGTATTAAATTTGATTAATTAAACAGCTTATTATTTTCAAATAACCCATTAAACAAGAAAGTATTATGCAATTATTTAAGACATTTCTCCTTATATGAAACCATTTGGCATAAATGGATCTTGAAAATTGATTCAAGAACCCTGGGGTTATATAGAACCCCATTGAACCATTGATAAAATGCTAGTCATGTATGTCATTCCCACCACAGAAGGTTAATATATCATGAAATTTGTTGGTTAAATGAACTATGAATAGTGCTTTAAGAGAGTTTTATAAGACAAACGTGGCCATAAGAAACAGCGTGTCCATAAGCAACTGGATAATGTGAAACATAGGTTTACTCCCTCGAGAACAGCAGAAGGACTCTCTTGTCAGCAGCAGAGTAGAATATATGTATTCATGCACACTATTCTCTTATGAGAATGTGTGAAAGACTTCATTGCCACCTCCCCATCCTTTCATTCCACAATGCCTTTCCAAGCGGGAAGGGCCAGGAAGCCACTGCAGGACACCTCCACTTTCATACAGAACATTATTAGCAGGGACACCGCAGGGTCAACAGTTTTATAATGGCCGCCGACTTCTTGTGTGCCAAATGAGACCGCTATCCCATGACCTTTGACCCCACTAGGCTCTTGCACCTGTGAGGCTGATTGGGAAGCCCTGCTATACTCTCTATTGAAAGAGGTATTCAACAGGAAAGAGCTTTATTTTCTCAGGGACTCCCCTACTTCAAAAATGAATTGATTTTGTCCACCTGGAAACCAGCATAAATGGCTATTAATAGAGAACCGTGTTGAAGACCTTCCTTGTTCCTTTATAATGGCTTAATTTAGGACATGTGTGAGCTTTAGTTGAATAGTTCACTCAAAAACGAATATTTAGTCTATTTTAAGATCTTTTTTTTATTATTATTCCATGAAACACAAAACAAGACGTTATGCAGAATATCCGAGCTGCTCTTTTCCATGCAATGAAAGTGAATGTGATTTTCACTGCCGAACTTCACAATTGACAAAAATATCATATGACTTGTGCACTAATTTTTAAGTGTTCTGCAGCCATATATGATACATACTAACATTTATATGATAAATAAATGATGTCCCTTTTGGAGCTTGGTAATACAAATCATTGTTGTAGTGAAAACAGATGCTCGGACATTCTGACGTACAGTTTAATTTTGTATTTCAAATGAATGCAGGGATGATAAGAGAGTGAGTAAATAATGCTCGATAACATAGCAAAATAAAAAATACTGATCGAATTATTTGTGAGAATGTTTTTATCAGAAGAATTAAAAGTTTAACATTTTAGACCAACATATTCATGTTTAAAAAAGGAGTGGTATCCTGAGAAACAGCTTCTGCTGACAAGACATAGTAACTGCCTATTCCAGCAAAATTACTGACGAATGATAATAATCATAATTACAATCGTTTTTAATTGTAAACTGCTGTGAGAGGAAATTACCTATATTGTTATGCCAGAATCCTGTGATGTTCTTACTGGGGCGCTAATGAAACCGCTAGTTGTTAACGTTGTGATGATGGGCTGCTTGATGGCAAATAGATCTCTTTTACTGTTAATTCAAACTCTTTCTCTATACATGTGGAGACCGGCAAAGTAATTGAATGTGTAAATCAACTGAGGGGAAATGGAAATGTTTATCATGTGTGCCGAAGCGGTGTGTGCCTTTTGGCTGTTTTGCTTCTTTATTAATTGGATTGTTGAAATCTTATATCACATTAGCCTATGAAATTATTTCAGTCTTAAGGTGAAGAAAGCAATTTGACCAGTGTATATAAATAGTTTAATAAATCCTGCCCGTGTGCTTTAATATGGTGTGGATTGAAACTGTGTAAAATTGTATAATTTATTCAGGAATAAACAAAACATTCTATAACAAATAAATTCCACATGAGCTAGAGGAGTGAGAAATGTCATAGACTACTATGTAAAAGCAGTTTAAGTATGGAAAAGAATACCATAGTAAAAGTGATCAATTTCTCATCTCCAAGTATGACAAACTTTTAATGCGTTTTGGCTGTTCATTTACACGACAACAGCGTTTTAGGGGCCTGATAATGCAAACTTTTGAAAACGGGTTTCAAAGTGCACGTTTTTGAAAACGATAGCGTTATTGTCTCAAGTGTAAACTACAAAAAATGTGAATTTGTGAAAACAGTGATGTCCTGCGCATGCATATTAGTGTTCAGTCTATAGGCGCGTAGTGTTTCTTTACAAAGAGACATCGCCAACTACTGGCCTGGCAGCCGAATACAGCGTTTTTAGTCGTTTTGACAGATCCGTGTGAATGGGATCATTTTGACAACGCTGTGGCCTGTACACACACACAAAAAAAAAAGAGCTAGGGAAACACTTTTCAGTTTTGTAAATCAATGTCGTGTAAACATACCCTATATGTCTTGGGTCCCTCTAGTCTTTTCAATGTAAGGATTTTCCATTGTTCACCTGCCCTCGACAAGTCAAATTTGAGATATGATTCATGTCCATAGCTCAAACTGTTGATCAAATCCCCCTTGTAATAGTTATGGTTAAAGGAGAAGTTCACTTTTAAAAAAACTTTTGCTGATAATTTACTCACCCCCATGTCATCCAAGATGTCCATGTCTTTCTTTCTTCAGTCGAAAAGAAATTAAGGTTTTTGATGAAAACATTCCAGGATTTCCCCCCATATTATGGACTCCAATGGGACCCAAACGGTTCAAGGTCCAAATGACCGTTTCAGTGCAGCTTCAAAGGGCTTTAAATGATACCAGACGATGAATAAGGGTCTTATCTAGCGAAACGATCGGTCATTTCAAAAATAAATAAATTTTTTTAAGTTTTATAAGCACAAATGTTCGCCTTGCTCTGTTCTGTGATGCGCGTTCATGACGTCACGTAATACGCAATTATGTTGAAAAGGTCACGCTTGACGTGTTTACAAATGTGCGGAATGAGGACCATATACACATTTTCAAATGTATTTGTGTCAGTTTATCATTTAAAATGCCCATTTCGTGTGCGTATCCTGGGTGTTTTAATATTAAAAAGCCAAAAAGAACATTTTCTTCAGGACAGAAATTTTTCAAGCGTGACCTTTTCAACGTAATTGCGTATTACGTGACGTCACGAACGCGCATCACAGAACAGAGCAAGGCGAACATTTGTGCTTATAAAACTTAAACTTTTTTATTTATTTTTGAAATGACCGATCGTTTCGCTAGATAAGACCCTTATTCATCGTCTGGTATCGTTTAAAGCCCTTTGAAGCTGCACTGAAACTGTCATTTGGACCTTGAACCGTTTGGGTCCCATTGGAGTCCATAATATTGGGGGAAATCCTGGAATGTTTTCATCAAAAACCTTAATTTCTTTTCGACTGAAGAAAGAAAGACATGGACATCTTGGATGACATGGGGGTGAGTAAATTATCAGCAAAAGTTTTTTTAAAAGTGAACTTCTCCTTTAAACACAACTAATAAAATAAATGAGAATATTTAAAACTGCAAGTACTGAAATAATGAACTTGACTGTCTTTTAAACAATTCATTTTATTGCAAATGATTAGGAAGTAAATATGTGTGTACTTTGCAGGTATACTTCGGTACTTGTTCCATCATAACTCCTAGTCTTTAAATGATTATTTCTTTCTCTCTCTTTATTGTTATTATATTACTTTATTGCAGACAGGATTGATATTCCTGACAGCGTCATTTGGTGGCCTCTTGAGAAGATCTGTCTTGAGAAGCTCGTAAGAGCTCTGAGACAGCTGTGAGTTATCAGTTCTTTGAAACAGATAAGACCTGTCATGTTCGGGGGGGAATCTTCTGTCAGACCTGCCTTTGCTTCGAAGGGTCCTATTTATATTGATCAAAGATTGACTCAGGCTGTCTCAGCAATAAAATAGGACTTACTGAGACACAATTTTATTTGATATTTTTCCTCCAATGGGTTGCTTTTTGCATCATGCCTTTTTTTATTATTCATCATGCTCAAATATTCTGTTAAATTAAAGTGCATTCTAAATCATTGAGGGGAGAATTCACCCAGAATCAATCACTCTATGTTTGTTTGTATGTGTTGTTTTAGTCCCACATTCTTCTTCTTTTTTTTTTTTATTCTTTTTTTTATGAGTGAATATCCACTTACTGATTCACAGTTAGTGAATAAAATGCTGTTTTTGCACTGAGACCATGCAAACAAACACACAAAGAAACTGTGAATTCACCCATCAAAATGAATAATTTGCAATTGACCTTCACATCTATGTAAATCCTATTTCAGACACCACACTTTTAAATTCTCTATTCGCTTGGAAAAGTGAGTCTTGTTACTCCTTAATCTGGAGGATGTGAAAGAATTTGTTTATTCGTGTCTTTGGCAGCATCTGCCTCAACAAACTTCACCACTTGTTCATTTGCACATCACAAATCAGCTGGAGAAATTACCACTGTTGGCGCCCATCACATGGAATGGCTTTCACAATGTTTGTCCCAGCTTGCTTAAGGAGGCTGAAATCCTCTACACAGCGCTGAACTCAACAGAAGGAAAAGAGGGAGGGATTTATATGAGAGAAAGACTTGGCATTTTTAAGAGCATTCAGATACTGGGAGATATGGAAGTAGTTGGTTAGTGAGGTTATATTATATATGTACACTACTATTTAGAAGTTAAGGGTTTAGTAAGATTTCTAATGTTTTCAAAATATATTTTTTTTATGCTCACCAAGGCTGCATTTATTTGATCAAAAATATAAAACCGTAATATTGTGAAATATCATTACTTTTCTATTTTCTACTTGAATATATTTTAAAATGCAATTTGTTCCTGTGATGCAAAGCTGAATTTTCAGCATATATATATATATTTTTTTTTTGACATTTTAAAAGAATAGCATTTATTTTAAATATAAATCTTTAATAACATTATAAATGTCTTTACAGTCACTTTTGGTCTATCTAAAACTAACTAGCTAACTATTTATCTATCTATCTATCTATCTATCTATCTATCTATCTATCTATCTATCTATCTGATTATATGTCTGTCTGTCTGTCTGTCTGTCTGTCTGTCTGTCTATCTATCATTTTAAATAAACTGATAATTTTTTATAAATTATTTGTTTTTACTTTTAATTTTGGAAATTTTAGAGGTGTTGCTTCAGTAATGACTGAAATTGTCAGACAGTTTGTACGGTAAAACCTCTAGTACCGTATCCATAAAATTTCATCAACTTTGCATGTTCACCAGTATATCCATTTGCACTCAAACTGTATAACTTGACGCATGTCAAATAAAAAAATAGTGCAAAACACATCTTTAGATTTCTACATTGTAATCTATTTCATTGCGAGCCATTTTTTAACATGAGAACACATATTTCATAAGCATGTTTAATTATGCTGACATAACCATACTATTCTGCACAACTATATAGTTATGTGCATTATATTTCCATTTAGCACTGAATTTTTTTCTGCCATCTGCGACAGACCTCATTTTTAGGTCATGTCTCACCAGTTCAAAATCACTCTAATATAGCATCCCAGCAAGCAATAGCTGTCATTTCACCATCAAGGTTAACTATAGACCCGATTTATTCCGGCTATGAGTAATCCACTTCTAACCAAAATAACCTTGAGTTTGGTTACTTGTCATTTTTGCCAAAATAACTTGTGAGATGTATGACATTCCATCATGTAAGCAAAGTCCACAGTGATTACAAGGTGTTTGGTTTCAATTCTGACATGTTCTATGCGTAACCTGTGCGTCTATTCTTGGGCTATGGTTATTACATTTTCACTGACTGCCCAAATTTCGCCTTGTTTTAGCCTAGACGTCAGGGCTGTATTTGGACGGCTATTAGTCTTTTAAACGCAAAAATGCTTGCTGGGATAGAAGTTAGTAGATACTTCATCTTTATCAAAGAACTGAAACTGTATTTCAAGGTTTAGTGATTCCAGAAACCTGTTCAGGTCTTGCATGAGTAACCATCCAGAAACCATATGTAGCACAATGACAGCTGCAGCATGATACATTTCTTTATTTAGGATGTAGCTAAATAGGTCAATAGCTAGAAGCCTGTCATGAAATTAAAACATTCATGTTTGCTTTTGAGTCAAGAATATATAATCTAAATTATAGACTCAACTTATATATATCAATTTAAGCTCTGCTAGTGCAAGGTAAACCCTCTTGTCTATGTCAAGAGCCCTGTAGAGGTGCAGAAGAAAGCAATGAAACCCAATGGGGTGGGCCAAATGAATGTAGCAGCAATGCTTGTGTAACAGCGTCTTTGCAGCATTCCTGCAGAATTCCTTTACCCCACCAGCTGCCAGTGTTAATATCCACTCCACAGGGAGGAAGTCTTCCTTCCTTCCTCTTCCCTTCCTCCCACAATGGATTTACAAGGACATCTTTTGAATGAATGCATTAAAGAGCCTGCGCTGGTGGTCACGTCAGACATGACTGGTCAAGCATGCTTCATATTTTGACAGGTCTCTCTGATGCTTTTCAAAAACATGCATTTTTAAAATCTGAGTTTCTTGTTACATGTCCATAAACTTTTTATATATGAAGGCTATATATTGTCTAGTTATATATGGAAGTTATATTTATGTATGTGTGCATTGTTAAAATATATTGTTTATACACAGTCAAAAAAAAAAATACTATTTCATTTTTTCTATTCATTTTCTATAAAAAAAATGTCATGTTTAATTTGGTGTGTTGCTTGCTGATGCTTTGTTTGTGAAATATATTAGCAATTTCTGAGTAAAACTGGTTTACACCAACAACAACAACAAAAAAACAACTTGTCCATTTCCAAAGGAATATAAATGTATATTTTGACTGATTTTCATTTACTTTTTTCCTTCAAATCAAAGTTTGTAATATTGTGATTCATCTCAGCTCTACTTATTTCAAGGCTTGTTATTGTGGATTTATCTTTGGAGAAAATGAACTGGGAAAATACTTCTGGAACCAAGGCTGCCGAAGAGGGGAAAAGAATATTGCCCTTAATAGACATATTTATATATCGTGCCAATATTTCAAAGAGTTTATTAAAAAAAAAAAGTCCCTCCTGCTTGACATGCACTCTGAGCACATCTTGAGGAAAATTATGTTATTAAATGAGAAAGTTGTATAAGTAGTGTTGGAATACTGCCTCTTAAACAAATATTTCATGACAGAATGCAAACTCAAACAGTAAGTGTTCCTTCTTCAGTGGTGCGTTTCATATAAATCCTGTAAATTATGTTTACATGTAGCATACAAGAAAGTGCATGGAAGTTAAAGCAGCACTTATTTCTGAGAGGAGACAAATGATGTAGTGACATTAAAAAGCAAAATGGGAAACCCTTTGCTTTGCATTCCTCCAGAGCTGCCGAAGAAATCAAATATTGTGAACAAAACCTCAACCATTCTCGGTGTAAAAAGAGGGTATTTATAAAAACAACAGCAGAAGACGTGTAGCATCTGTGACTTGACTGAACATGAGCAAATGCAGTCAGTGAATAAAAGAGTAGAGAAAGAACCTCGAGCCTGTAAAGAGGACATTTAAAGAAGCTCTCGCTCGGCCCACCACCTCTAAATTTGGCAGCTTTAATTTTCTAGGACGTTTCTCTCAGAAGCTGACGGATAAACATTTTATGCAAATATGATTTAAAAAAAAAAATGAGTACCTAAATAAAGACCGCATCCTCCAAAGACACACTACAACTATAAATAAGAGTGAGCGAAAAAGATGGAAGGCTAATCCAGGCGAGACCAAACTCTCGGTATGCAAATGTTCTGTGTGCCTTTCGTGGTTGCCGGGCAATAACGGGTTTGCATTCGAATCTCACTTTTTTTGTTGTTGTTGTTGGGGTTTTTTTGTATCCATTCCTCAATAAGTGTAGCCAGCAGAAGAATGAAGCCCAGGCCTCTGGAGTTAAATTAAGTTGTAAACCCGGCAGGCATTCCTAAGCGTTCCACCAAGCCCCTTTTTTTTTTGCTATCAATCGCTCCTTTATACTAGCTGTCGCCTCCTTCCACACCGGATGTTTGCAGTGGTCTGCAGCTGTTGTTTGAGGCCTAGCGGGGCTACGGACCTAAAGCTGGCAGAACGAAGAGTGGGGAACCATGTGAGGGGCCTGGGAAAGGTCCTGCCTCAAATTGCCGCACATGCTGTTTGGTAATTAGTTTGACTTTGTGCAAAATTAGCCAGCTAGTATCATGCAGACTGGAGAGCTGGCTTTTCTTTTTTTTTATAAACTTCTACACGTGCAAACAGAGATATGTTTGTGGGAGGACGTTGGACAGGAGATCCTGTTGGTTTAAGTTCTTGAATGGGTTTCTTTCAGCGCTCGAACAGGCCAGAAAAAGCCAGGTGAAGAGGGGCAAGTTGCAACATAACGCCGGGTTACAGCACATCGCATTTAATAGGCAAAATTCCCTGTACAATCACAAGAACATATTAAATGTCAAGAGTAATGAATGGACACGAATCAGTTCTTTTTATTACCTAACAGTTCAGGGTGGGATGATTACACAGCTGTATATAAATCTATCAGCAGTAGAGAAATGTGTGCCGTTCTTTCACAAAGTGATCATAAAAATAAGAAACATTTATTTTGGAAGTGATATATATTTTATTCTGGCTGCTTTTTGGATGTTTTGACATAGACGTTGAGTACAGGGAAATCACGTCCTTCAAGAATAATAATAATAATTTACATATCATTTTTTTTTTTTCTTAATTTATTTCCTTTTTTTGTGGTTATACGATTTCTTCATACAAAAAATATATATATTATGAATATACAGGTCCTTCTCAATAAATTAGCATATTGTGATAAAGTTCATTATTTTCCATAATGTAATGATAAAAATTAAACTTTCATATATTTTAGATTCATTGCACACCAACTGAAATATTTCAGGTCTTTTATTGTTTTAATACTGATGATTTTGGCATACAGCTCATGAAAACCCAAAATTCCTATCTCGATAAATTAGCATATCATGAAAAGGTTCTCTAAACGAGCTATTAACCTAATCATCTGAATCAACTAATTAACTCTAAACACCTGCAAAAGATTCCTGAGGCTTTTAAAAACTCCCAGCCTGGTTCATTACTCAAAACCGCAATCATGGGTAAGACTGCTGACCAGAAGGCCATCATTGACACCCTCAAGCAAGAGGGTAAGACACAGAATGAAATTTCTGAGTGAATAGGCTGTTCCCAGAGTGCTGTATCAAGGCACCTCAGTGGGAAGTCTGTGGGAAGGAAAAAGTGTGGCAAAAAACGCTGCACAACGAGAAGAGGTGACTGGACCCTGAGGAAGATTGTGGAGAAGGACCGATTCCAGACCTTGGGGGACCTGCGGAAGCAGTGGACTGAGTCTGGAGTAGAAACATCCAGAGCCACCGTGCACAGGCGTGTGCAGGAAATTTGCTACAGGTGCCGCATTCCCCAGGTCAAGCCACTTTTGAACCAGAAACAGCGGCAGAAGCGCCTGACCTGGGCTACAGAGAAGCAGCACTGGACTTTTGGACAAATTTTGCATGTCATTCGGAAATCAAGGTGCCAGAGTCGGGAGGAAGACTGGGGAGAAGGAAATGCCAAAATGCCTGAAGTCCAGTGTCAAGTACCCACAGTCAGTGATGGTCTGGGGTGCCATGTCAGCTGCTGGTGTTGGTCCACTGTGTTTTATCAAGGGCAGGGTCAATGCAGCTAGCTATCAGGAGATTTTGGAGCACTTCATGCTTCCATCTGCTGAAAAGCTTTATGGAGATGAAGATTTCATTTTTCAGCACGACCTGGCACCTGCTCACAGTGCCAAAACCACTGGTAAATGGTTTACTGACCATGGTATTACTGTGCTCAATTGGCCTGCCAACTCTCCTGACCTGAACCCCATAGAGAATCTGTGGGATATTGTGAAGAGAAAGTTGAGAGACGCAAGACCCAACACTCTGGATGAGCTTAAGGCCGCTATCGAAGCATCCTGGGCCTCCATAACACCTCAGCAGTGCCACAGGCTGATTGCCTCCATGCCACGCCGCATTGAAGCAGTCATTTCTGCAAAAGGATTCCCGACCAAGTATTAAATGCATAACTGAACATAATTATTTGAAGGTTGACTTTTTTTGTATTAAAAACACTTTTCTTTTATTGGTCGGATGAAATATGCTAATTTATTGAGATAGGAATTTTGGGTTTTCATGAGCTGTATGCCAAAATCATCAGTATTAAAACAATAAAAGACCTGAAATATTTCAGTTGGTGTGCAATGAATCTAAAATATATGAAAGTTTAATTTTTATCATTACATTATGGAAAATAATGAACTTTATCACAATATGCTAATTTATTGAGAAGGACCTGTATATATATAATTATAATTATATACAATATAAAAAAAAGTTGGTTCAAATTTGTTTATGATTATCATCATCATCATCATAATTGTTGCTGTTGTCATTTTACATTTATAATATTAATAAAAGTAAAAAAAATATAAAAACTATTAGTTTTATTTACTCAATTGTATTACTTAAGCTGATTTAAAAATGTATTATTTTATATATATGTATTTGTTTGTGTCTGATAATGTGATTCCATCATGCAAAAATATGTCCTTTACTTTTTTATTTAGAATATGTATATTTATTTAAAATAGAATAAAAGTATAAAACATGTAAATACAGATTTTAAAATGGAATGTATTTTAAAAACAATTAAAAAGACTGCTGTTTAAATATTTAGATTATTATAGAATCCTGTCAATGTATGAATTATAAAATATATTTTTACACACTGTGAAAATAAAATAAAAAGTAATGGCAGCTTATACATTATCCAGTTATTTTTTCAGACATTTCCGTTAACCCTAAAGCAATAAAAAAAAAATCTAAATTACACACACACACACAGCCCACCTTGCTCAGAGATGGAAGGAACAACAAACAAAAAGATCAAGATGACAAGAGAGCTGCAGGACAAAAAAAATATCCTAAACACACAAACAAAGCGTCCCTGCACTGTTTATAATGCATGAGAAGCTGAATGGAGAAAACACTTTTGTCTTGAATCGTCATTAAAGTAGCTTGGCTGGAACTCGCCTCCCTCTGCACAGCAGTCCTCAATGCAGCTGCCAGACGCAAAGAGGAAGTTACCAATCATCTCTGTCTGGATTTGCATTTTTGTCTTGTCTCTCAGCGGCCGTCCCCCCCTCCTCCACCCCCTCCACCCTCTCCACCCTCTCCACCCTCTCTTCTCTGTTTTGGCGCTTGTGCTGTACTTAGAGAACAAGAATGCAGACACTCGCTCTTTGTGTACTTGACAGGGGCTTGATACCATAGGATACATGCACTTCTTAACCTTGCCAGGACTGCCATTACTGGGTGTATCACGGGGTGAAATGTGCTTGTATCTCTTTTATGTTGTTGTTCTGATTGACAGTAATACAGACATGCATGCAAGTTTGCCCAGAAATGCAGTTTGGGATTACTTTACACTTTTAAAAAATGGTTTAGGTAGGAAGTTAGAACAAAAATAGATCCACTGGCAATTTAAACTTTTTTGTTTATTCATTAAGCTATTTAATAGAAAGGAATTTTATAAAAACGCTTTGATAAGATTCAGAAAGGATGCATTAAGTTGATCAAAAGCGACAGTAGAGACTTGGACATTGTAGAGAGTCTGACCAAAGTCCCTTTCAAAGAAATTCTGTGAAAGAAAATCAGCGGCCATATTTGTAAACCCTCCAGCCAGCAATTTTGGGGCAAGACCAAATCCTATCTACTTGAATGGGGGGATCCTGAAGTCTCAAAAACTGCTTGCCAAAGTCACAATTAAATAACATATTTCAAGTCAGCAAGACAATCTGACATTAACTGTCCCATAATTGTTATTTCTTATGCTCAAATAGCATTAAAAGAGCTTGTTTTTCAGGATAGACCAGCCAATACACATGTGCAGTCCTAAGCGTGAGTCTCAGGTTTCTATGGGAAATGGAGCTTCTAACGGCAGGTGCAGTGACGCAGTGACTTTACCAATCAGCGATTGGCTATTTTATTAAGAAGGAGGGACTTAATCCGCCATATTGCACATTGCAGTTTCTAATAAGTAATAGGAGTGCCAAGTCTTTGTATAACTAGTTTTTGGTCTAGTTTCTTCCTAGACAGCAACATGGTGTCGGCCCAGATCCGGCCCACATCTGGTACGCATGGAATCCACATGTACCAGATGTGGCCCCCATCTGGGCTGACACTATGTTGCTGTCTAGGTTGATTCTTTATGTTAAAGTTGGTCACTGTTAGGTTCTTTTGGATCTGTGTTTCCATGCAACATCCACTGCTCTTGATTGGTGGATTTTGCTTATGGTATCCTGAATTGTATAGACCTTATGCTTGAACTTTGCATATTTCTATGGCATCGCTGTCGAAGAATAATTATTAGCTGGAGAAGTAGATTTACTTATTGTAGAGTTAAGGGATAGTTCACCCAAAAATGAAAATTAGCCCATGATTTACTCACCCTGAACACATCCTATGTGTATATGACATTCTTCTTTCAGACGAATACAATCGGAGTTATGTTAAAAAATGTATTCGTCTGAAAGAAGAATGTCATATACACATAGTATAGGTTCAGGGTGAGTAAATCATGGGATAATTTTTTCATTTTTGTGTGAACTATCCCTTTAAGTCATCATGAGCATTGTAATGTTTGAAGCAGATGTCATAACAAATGTCAGTAGACCAGGAATACTTTAAAATGAGCAGTGCATTCATAAATCCATAAGATCTTATCTTCATACTGTGGAAATACAAACCGAAAGACAGAACACAACGAGTGCAGTGCTGAAAAGGGGCGGGGCTACATAAGGTCTATACTAAATTGGCAGAAAAAAGTGGAAATGAGGAGGTTAATCTCTCCTTTCCTGCACATATGTGACTGCCATTAGTGGGACCACAGGACAAATCTCTTTTTCCAAGTCTCCAAGATTCCCCAGAGCCTGTGTGTGCCTCTTCCCAAAAGTGAGGAGGGGCGGGGAATCTCCCAAGAGTCTTTGCATGCCTCTGCCCTCGGGGTCCGAAGTCACCCGGGACATGAAGCATTGGCTTTAGATTTATCAGTTTCCTGTGAGCCTTACAGACCCCACCAAACTATCCATGAACGAGGGAGCGTATGGGCAGCTCTTCAGCGTCTGTTCTCCACAGGGACACGAGAAGGAGCTGGAGAAGGAGAAGAGGAGGGAGAGGAGCTGTTGTAGATGCAGAGAGAGAGGGAGACCTATGCTTTGAGAATGTGCTCTCCAGAGCTAGCTCAAGTTAATGATGGGGAACCAGGGCGAATTCCCTGAGCGGAGCAGAGTAGCTTTCAAGATGGGCTGCACTGATCCACTGCCAGACACCAGAGAGAGGGGGGATATGGAGGCAGAATAAGAATTATAGGGAGATGGTGAAAGATAGATTGGAGGCATGTCGGAGATAGGATGTAGGTCTTCCTGAACAGAATAAAACACAGATCTGTGTACGTGTACACTATTAGAAGAAAAAGTCCTTTATGGAACCTTAAAGGGTTCTGTAAGACGTTTCATATATAGAACCTTTTAGTGGTTCCAGTTATGGGATCATTTTATGGATTTAGTTTTAATTAATTTAGTTTTATTTTAAAAAAAAAATCTATTTCATAATTTAAACAGCTTGTAAGCATACTTTATCAGATGGAAAAAAATGTAAATAATCTGTTAAACATAAAAGTATTATGCAATCATTTAAGACTTCTCTTCTTATAAAACCTTTTTGGCATAAAATTAAAGGAACATGCCATTTTATCATTTTGCAAACATTATGGGAATGTTACTTTTGAATGTTTTGTAAACATTCTAATACAAGTAGTAACATTGAATAAAAATGTTAGACTAACGTCCAACTAAAAAAAGTTCCATGAATGACCTATAAATATTTTTGTTCTAATGTTTTGAAAAAATTATTAAAGACCAGATTACTTACTCATAAATTTGAGAGAACCTTGCCAAAATGTTAGCCAAAGTTCTGAGAACTTATAGTTATCTGGGAAGCTCACAGCTCTACAGAAGACTAGAGTGTCATTATTTAGCTTGAGTCAGTTCAACGTTGATTCATTTCAGTTCAATAGTGTCGAAGTTGCAAAGTTCACAAAATACGAAACGAATTTCATTCAGCCATAAAGCAGCTCAACAGAAGACAATAAAGTCATTATCCAGCTCAGGTTTTGTTCTCATCCGATAGTGTCAGTGCAGTCAAATTGATAATATTACTGAATATTAATAAATATGAACTGCTTGCGATTAGATCCACACTTCATCTCTCTTTGCCTGAACTCACCATGACACATAAGCTACACAAGTGGCTTCTATAGTTTGTTAAAATGTCACATTTTTCCCCCCATTTTAAAATTGAAACTCAACATGGATTCTTTGTACTTGGAATGAGAGAATTTCACTCTAGTAATGATGCATTGTGACTGATTCCATATCAGCCCACTTAGGAAGTCGAAAATAATGATGACTCGATAAAATTCCTCCGAAAAGACTGGAGATTTGAAGCAAGCATCAGACACTGAATCCTTCCCCTGTTTCCATCCTTCAGGAAGAAAAACAAGGCCTTTTGAAAAGCAGCCTTTAAGAATTGAAAGCCCACGTATCCCGACCAGCACACAGGCTGCCAAGAGGCCTGGGAAATCTGATACGTCCTCATTGGGTGCCTTAACAAAGATCTATTGAGGCCTAGAGAGGACTCTGATTGTGGAGGAGAAGGGGGTAAAAGAAAAACCTGGGGCCATGACAGGCATCCGGTAAGGGGATCATTCTGCCTCTGTCCTCCCTTAACATTCCCCCGGGTGGCCTGGAAGACTCCCAATAAAACAGGGCTGGCTAAGGCAACGGAGGTGTCTGTGTTTGTGCCTGAGGGGAGAGAGCTATTATCGTGCCGACTACACCAAGTTGAAACCATTTCTACGGTTCAGGTCTTTAACCTCTGCGCTGATTAAGGTTATCCGAGTAATTTAGTGGAAGCGGTATCACATTATGGTAGACTTATGAGGTGGAAATTAAATTTTGCTCCAGGCTTATAAACTCTGGGGAGGAAGAGATGTGGAAGTGGATGCACATGGGTGACTTCCTGTTGATTTTGTTCACCAAGGGCATTTTTAGGCTTAACGAGATGATGTCTTTTTATCAGGTTATCTGTAAGTGTGCGTATAAACACAGGGGCTACTAAAGGTCACATGCGATAACTTTTTGTAGGTTTTGTACTTTTGAGGTTATGAATAGGAATGAGTTTTCTTTTGAATGCCATATGTGCGCATTAAAGCTTCACAAAGGGACAGTTTTGTTATTCCAAACCAGCAAGCTGTTATTTTTTCCAATGGAATACAAAATACAAATCAAATAAAAAAGGTAACATTTTACTTGAAGCATTTATATAATGCATTATAAAAGTATTTTAATGCATTAATTATGCCTTGTAATGCATTGTGTGATCTCAATAAACATGGTAACCACAGTTATAGTACACTATAATACTTATCCACTCATTGTTACACCTTGAGAAAATATAATGCATTAAAACACATGGCAAACAACCAATTTCAGGTGTAACAAGGAATCTTCAAATTTCAAATTTTGTTACAATTATTTATTAAAATATATAATGCATTACAACATACATTATTTAAAGGCTTCATGTAAAGTGTTAGCATTATTTTTTTATGCACAATGACAATTCATAATCTCAATTTGTAATATGACACCATAAAAGCAATATAAAAATATAATAAATCAGCATATCTTCTATGATAAGTGTTATAAAAGTTGCCCATACAATAGGTCATGTTACGATAGTGTTGTGTGAGAAACAGGATGAAAGTTATTCCCTGAAATCTCATTAATCTCATTTTCATTCAGATTAAGAAAATGCTAAAAAAAAATATAAAAAAACTTTGATTGTTGGTCAAGTATGTGAGGTGGAGGATCAAATTTAAAGATTTTCCATTAAGAATGAACTAAATTGGGTCTGTTCCTCACACAAGGCTGATACATGAGGATAAGTAATATAAATGTTTCATTTTGGGATATGCTATTCCTTTAAGATAATTCATGTCAGCCTTTTAACGGGAGCAACAGTTGTAGCAGTGACCTGACATATGGAGTTTACAACACTTATCACACACTGGTGCAATGAAAACACTGCAGCATTTTAACAATGTATGGCATATTGCAAGTAGCCAACAATTGGCACAGCTGATCTTCCAACCGCTTTGCGCTCTTCCCGGGGTGTTTCCTTTCCCAGCTGAATTACAGTTTATAGGAGCCTTTCACACAACACGCTCCCACTAAATTTAGCACATCATTAGTTTCACGGTTTTCATAACACCAGTGCAGGGCCATTCCTCTGCAGACGGTTGTCATGGCAATGACAGATCTCATCACAGCTCTGAATCAGAATGTGTTTTAAAAGAATTGCTATCTTATTTCTAGACAGGAGAGGAAACTAAAGCGACCTCATGCAGAAATACAATACGCATAGGCCCTCGTTTACTCCTCTTCTTGGTTTACGTTTCTCCATGTTGTAAACTCTTGGGTCAAGGCTTATAAACCGTGGATTTATATGGGCGTGACATTTAAATTCATTCGCACGGTGGGATTGGCGGCATTCGAATGTTTTATGAATGAATGAATGAATGAATTATGTCGTATATATTCTGCGTTTGGCTCTGCACTAGGTTTTATGTTATTGGTTAATGAGGTCGATTAAGTAAAATAATTTAACACATAATGCTTACAAAACTAAGCTTCACATGACAACATCTAAAAAAAATTTATTTTTTTATTCCAGTCAAATATATTATGACTGAATCAAACCAGCCACAAAAAAAGGTTATTTTACAGGTTCATTTTACAGGTTATATTAGTTAGAAATAGCATTTGAGGTGGTGATTTTTTTTTTAATTCTCTAAATATTTGGTTAGATTTTGGTATTTGGTATTTTCTTAAGACTTCTCTGATCATTTATTGCTCTAAACTTCTGTGTATAAAATATAAAATATTACAATATTGCATTTTATAACAAGATTTTTGTTAGGGGGCACAATACACACCCTTACCAATAAGAAATGTTCTCATTCTGTGACTAAATGCAAATGAAATTTGCATTTAAATAAAGACTTTCTCACTTTTGTCAAGTCAAGTGGAATGCAATACTGAGGCTGTCTAAGATTTTAATTTAATAACACTAAATATTTATGACAAGGACAAGTGAAAGGACTACCGTGTCCCATTATAATCTTTATAGGTCTTTGCTTTGAGTCATGCAGTGTCCTTGGTTAGAAAGCACTTAAAACATGATCTCACAAAGCCATTCTTTTGAAATTAGAGGAAGAAAAAACTCATTTGTTGAGATTACCATTGCCTGAAATAAAGCAAAAATTCGAATTGTCTTCAAACCTGACAAGAAGGCTTTATGTAAGGCAAGAATTTTATAACGAATAATGTCTTGCATTAAAATGTATTCCTCACACAAAGCTGCCGAATGACTGCAGAACTCTGGGAATGTAATGCAAAGGTCAAATAGATTTCCGTTATGGTGCTTTTTGTGACATTTTGAAGCTTTGAAAGAGTCCTGTATAAGATCCTAGATGACAAATGATGTATTACTGTAAGATCAAGAGCTTATTTTCATTCAGTGGTGGTATAACTGTCCACGTATGGACAGGAATGTACTCTATTTAATTCAAAGGCATTAGTACGTCACTCTAAGTTATAGGTTTTCACTGTAAGTTTCACCTTCAGTGGGATTTACAGAGTCAGTCATGAGTGTTACAGAGTTTCTGACAACTGGACAGCAATGAAGACATATGATGTGGGATTAGAATGTGTGAATGGAGAAAGAAAAATGTCAATAGACACATAGTTCATCCCTGGCCTTTAAGTTTGAATCAAAACTTGTCATTTTTAAATCATACTGAAGCACAACTTAAGAACAATAAACACTGATAAATAAAATAAATTGTGAAATTGATAGAAAGATGCTTGAATTTTAGATCGTCTTATGTTTCTTTTTTTTTTCTTTTTTTTTTTTTTTTAAGGGGAATATATTCTAAAAGCAATGACATTTTGAAGAGATGTTTCTTAATATGTCTTAATATGTAACCTAAGTGGGGATGAGCTGCTATCAAAGATGTTAAAACTCTTTTTGTTCTCCACTGAGTATCAGCAAAATACTGGGATTGAAATAAGAATTGCATTCCTTTCACTGCTCATTAATGGAAACCGACATCGACAATATTGGCTTTGAAGAGTGCTGTAGATCAAATGAAGCTCTTTGTTCAACATTGAATGAGTTGTCACATGCTTTTTGGGCAAACATATCAAGCATGGCTTTCAGCTTTAACTGGCTAAACAGAGCAGAAATTGTAACACCATTTGCACTTGAAAGTTCTTTATCTCTGCTTTGAAGCACAGTGACGGTTCGGGATAAAGGAGATGTGTGGAATCAAGCCCTCTAAATCACTTGTATTTTACACTTTGCATGAGATGTGTTGAAAGGCCATTTAGACACAAGGATAGCCAAGAGGTGAGAGCCTTTTGGGATTAGGTAGTGTGTATCCCACTAAAAGCCTTTCACACCTATCGTTCAGACAGATTTCTCCTGAAGAGCCATCCCTAAGGTGAAGACCACAGCTGACACGCACAAAGCGGCCTGTGTTGAGCTGACACGGGATTAGATTTATGTCGGCATTATACTGATAGCACTATTCATGTGGCAAATATCCAAGATGAAATTGCTATTCAGAAAGAGTGCATGAGAGTATGCCTACGGGCCATGTTTTCTCCAAGAATCCGAGGCTTGTTGAGGCTGATCAAGAGGCACTTTCTTTAACACGTCTACCCTGCCATGCCTGAAATGCCAAACAGATCCTGAAACATACTGTAACTCTTACTCAGAAATGTAGTGCGCTCATGGCCTCGGGTCTGAGTTGCTCCATAACTACATCATTTCCATCCAGCTACCTTGTTTGTAAATAACATTGTTCATTCTGCCTCGAAGTTATATATATGAGAGCCATCATACAGAAGATCAGAAACATAACTCAGGGCGCTTGAGGAGTAAAGTGACACTGTTACTGTAGGTTACAGATCTTACTCAACTACTGTTGAGCCTTTAGTTGGGCTGTCAGTGGGTTAAAGGTACATTTTCCTCATTATAACATCATACACATAGAGAAGTAAATGGTACTTTTATATAATATGTTATATAAAAATACCACAACCAAATGACGTTTAGTTACCTTAATGATTTTTGCAAACCCGTTCTCCCAGCTATAATATGTTCAAAGAACGTTTTACCAACGTTCCCATTAAGTTATGAAAGCATTCCATTTTAACATTTTGCAAACATTATGGGAACGTTACTTTTGCATGTTCTCTGAAGTGGTAACGTTTCAAACATGTAAGACAAACGTCCAACTAAAACGTTTCAGGAAACAAAAATGTTCCATTAACAATGTTTTAATAATCTTTTTGTGGTAGCGTTTTGAGAACATTATTAAACACCATTCAATTACAGAATGAATGACTCTACGAGCCACTTTTTTTAGTAAACGAAACCATACAGCGCAACCAGTATAGACTGATTCCTGAACGAATGACTCTTTGTGAAGCGCAATCAGTGTAATCCAATTCCTGAAGAATGACTCTAATGAGCGACTTCTTTTTAGCGAACCAAAAACATACATGAATTAATAAAACAATCTGGATCATACGAATCATTTGTTGGGGAACCAGACTTCACTAGTTGAAGTCTGGTTCCCCAACAAATGATTCGTATGATCCAGATTGTTTTATTAATTCATATACATACAGCACAACCAGTGTATCCTGACTCCCGAACAAATTATTCTAACCAGTCAGTTCATTTTTAGTGAATCAAACACATACAGCAAATAACTAGTGCTTATATGACAATGAGCTGTTAAAGATATGCATTATGTGTTTTGTCAGAAGTAGTTCATGACAATAAATGACAATAAATATTTTGTATTGTTGTGTGTAAAAATATACTGTGAAAGGTCATTAAGTCTGCGCAAATATGTATTCCTTAAAATAAATAGTATTAAAATAATAATTTATGGAACCATTAAGAAACTGGAATAGCTATGAGGATGTGGAATCATTAAATTCTTTGTGATTCCAATTCCTTGTTGAGAGACTGACATACAAGTATTTGAATTCATTTTCTGCACAGGTCAAACAATAAAAAAATCCATATTTATATTGCCATTTGCACCGTGCAACATATTTTAAACAGCTTTACTAGTGTATTATTTTCCAAACTTTTCAAAAACGGCATTGGCCGTGTGCATCATGACAAAAGTTATCACCACTGTGGGCTCGAGAGTTCAACATGAATTATGACAAATTCTGCCTGAGAATTCAGATACCCAAGCAGCTTTATGTAGTTGGCTGAGTCACATTTCCTCAGTCCAGAGATATGATTTCCATAACCAATTTGTTCACACAAAAGCAGAAAAGTCAGATTCTACCTATCATTCTTAAGGCCTAAACTGGTCTTTTGGGTACGTTTTAAAGCTGTTGCAATATGCAGCTTGTAGTTGTTGGGGAGGTAATTAGTGTATAAGATTTACATGAGGCTGGAGTGTGCTTTTTGAATACCACGAAATATTAATAATGCAAGAGCAGACTTGAGTTACTTTTGCTGTAAGAGATGCAAGTAAGATACAATGTTGAAATAACGTCCCCTATAGTCAACTGCCAAGATCACACATAACGAGAGAATTATTTTAGTAATGCATTTGAAATTGCTTGGTCTGGTTTCTGCATTTTTCAAGTCTCTAAAAGTCAGTGAACTCTCTTAAAGCTGCAGTTCATTGTTCCAGAAACATTGCATGACGTAAGGTAGAGTCAGGCCAAATCCAACCCAAAGTGGCCCCCATTTCCTGCATGTTTACGTGGCCTCGAATCTCCATCCCATTCCCAAGTGCGGGTCTGTGTTTTTGACATGTCAATTTGTCACATTTACCCCAAAGTCAGAGATCCAGGTCTCGTCACGTACCTCCAAAACACATTTTAGCATTACTCCACATTGCAACTGAATTAGGAGCTATGTTCCCTCTCCACGACCATCTGTGCAGTTTCCTAATGAGTCCAGACCTCATGCTGGACATCAATCTCAATTAAACTCTGATGGTTCCAAATCACCTATGGCCTGGATTGGGATTTGACGATATGATCCAACTGCCTGCGAGTATGAGAGATTGTTGTTAATTTTCTTTTGCTCAGTTAAAGATACAGGGGCTAGATGAACCACCGTGGCCCGCAGAACAAAGCTTGGCTGTGTCCGCATGTGGCTGTACACCAGCGGCCGAGTCGCGAGCCAAACAAGGAGAGCCTGTGCGAACGTGTGCGCGACGGCTGAAACCGAGCTGCATACACAGTTCTTTCTTTTAATACATTTTAACGAGAAATTTTGCATTCCGACATAGCACGGCCAAAAAAAGTTGAGCAAGAAGACGGTGGTTCTTCAACCCTGCAATGTTTACACCGTAAAATGAGGCACTTAAACGGAGATTAGGTTTGTTTATTTAATGTATAAACACTCTTGATTTATTATTTGGTTTAGGGGGGGCATGGGTGTGCTCTGAAATCATTGTGCTATTAGGAAGCATGGACAATTTAATCAGAACCTATTAACATGATGAATATGATGACTCTAGCAAGGAACACATTGAGTGCAAAAGGAAATGAGTTATTTCTGTCAATCTAAGGGAATATTAAATGGAATGAATGGACCGTAGTTTGGGGGTGGGGGTGGGGGTGGGGGTGGGGGGGGTTTACATGCCTCTGGACAAGAAGCCTGAAGCTGAAGGCCACCGTTACAGGATGCTTTTACAGCCAGCTAATTAGACTAATCCAGGTCGGATTTCTTCTCGAGTATCATCATTTATCAACGACTGTAGAAGCTACTTCACATCAACGTCAGTGGACAACGTTTTAGGGGCTTTTTACACCTTAAAAACAAATATAAGTTGACTTATGACCCAGTCAGATGATATACAGCCTTCAAATGAATAGAACACAAAACCAAACACTAAGACATTCTGGAAAAGTAATTTAAGTTGAAATATGTATATATAACTTAATTAATTATATAATGGATATGTGGAACAATGAAAAAAAAATCTATGTACATGTCTATCTATCCATCCATCCATCATCAACCCATTCACACATCCACTCATCCATTCATCCATCCATCCATCAATCCATCTATCCACCCACCCATTCATTCATTCATTCATCCATCCATCCATCCATCCACCATCCATCTATCCATCCATCCACCCACCCATTCATCCATCCATCCATCCACTCATTCATTCATCCATCCATCCATCCACCCACCCATTCATCCATCTATCCATCCACCCACCCTCCATCTATCCATCCACCCACCCATTCATCCATCCACCCACACATACATCCATCCATCCATCCATCCACCCACCCATTCATCCATCCACCCATCTACCCATCTATTCATCCATCCACCATCCATCCACCTACCCATTCATCCATCCATCCATCCATCAATTTATCCATTCATCTATCCACCCATCCTCCATCCACCAATCTATTCATCCATCCATCATCCATTCACCAATCTATCCACCCACCCATCCATCTATTCATCCATCCATCCACCCATCCACCCATCCATCCATCCATCCATCCACTCATCCATCCATCTTACCATCCACCCATCCATCCACCCACCCATCCTTCCATCTTTTCACCCATCCACCCAACCATCATCATCCACCCATCCATCCTCCATATATACATACATCCAGCCAGCCAGCCATCCATCCATATATTTTGCAAAACATTTTGTGAATAAAGATAAGGTTCTATAGTCTTACTATATCCACTACAAAATATTTTTATGCAATTTTATTATTTTATTTTATTATTGCAATTCTAACCGATAATCCAAAATATTTGCATGGAAACCTGGCAATAGTTAGTCTAATAATACCATTTCTAATACAACATTTTGCGTCACATTAAAATGTAAAATAGAAACATTTCAACTACTGGCCTCAGAATTTTAGATCCCACTGTATAAAGTCTCCAGAATTTAAACCAAAAATGCTTCAGCATTAACTTAAATTTTATTATTCTTTATTTGTGCTGTTTGGTATCAGTATTAGATTTGCTTACCTCAAGTGGGTTCAAGTGGGTTTCTCTCTCTCTCTTTCTGTGTGTGTGTGTGTGTGTGTGTGTGTGTGTGTGTGTGTGTGTGTGTGTGTGTGTGTGTGTGTGTGTGTGTGTGTGTGTGTGTGTGTGTGTGTGTGTGTGTGTGTGTGTGTGTGTGTGTGTGTGTGTGTGTTGGATGGGAAGTGTGTTCCATCTGGAAAAGAGCTCTTTGCGGAAGCACAGTTTGAGGAGACGGGATTGTTATTCATTTCTTTTTCTGGAGGAAGAAGAGCTTGCCAAGTATCCATTTCTTTGTCCCAGACGACTGCCGGAGAAGAGGATATAAAAACAGGAACCGCAAAATTTGTGTAATGGTTTTCATCTGAGCCCTAAACACTCCACTGTGTTTGAGCAAAAGTGTGTTGTGTTTTTGGGGGTCTAAAGGGGACACGAACTGTCCAAGGATCCAAGGGATATATCAAGGGTTCAAAGGATGCAGAATTTACCTAAAAAAAATTTTTTAAAAATGAAGGGTTTGATTTGTGTGTGAGCATGGCCGTTTTGAGAAGTGCAAGAGATAGAGGCAATAAAAAGGAAGAAGAGGTACCTATTAAATGATTTAAGCAAAACCTTTTTCTTTTCGTGACTAAAAGCAAATGCGCTGCAATAAGTCTTGATATTGTTTGCAGTATGCTGGTGATTTCATCTTATCTGAGACAGAAGTCCATTGTTTTGAATAATTTTACTACGAGAGTCACTTGATGTCTCAACTATGTTTATGAAAGGTATGTATTTATAGTTAAGTTCTTAAGTATTCTGAGTGTTTTGAGTGTGTTGCTATGTGGTTGCTAGGGTGTTGCTGTGCTGTTACAAAGGTGTTCCAAGTGCTAAAATATCCTAGCAACAGCATGTCACATACATGCGCTTTACTGCATTGCTAGGTGGTTGCTATGCACTTCCTAAGTGTTCTGAGTGTTTTGTTATGTGGTTGCTAGGGTGTTACTATGCGGTTACAAAGGTGTTCTGAGTGCCTTACTGCATTGCTAGGTGGTTGCTAATCCTTTCCTAAGTATTCTGAGTGTTTCGAATGTGTTGCTTTATGGTTTCTAAGGTGTTGCTATGCTGTTACAAAGGTGTTTCAAGCACTTCACTGCATTGTTAGATGGTTGCTATACACTTTCTAAGTGTTCTGAGTGTGTTGCTATGTGGTTGCTATACTTTTACAAATGTGTTCTGAGTGCTTCACTGGTGGTTGCTATGCACTTCCTAAGTGTTCTAGGTGTTTTGAATGTGTTGCTTTGTGGTTTCTAGGGTGTTGTTATGCTGTTACAATGGTGTTCAGAGTGCTTCACTGGTGGTTGTTATGCACTTCCTTAGTATTCTGTGTTTTGAATGTGTTGCTGTGTGGTTGCTAGAGTGTTGCTATGCTGTTACAAAGGAGTTTCAAGTTCTTCACTACATTGTTAGGTGGTTGCTATGCAGTGTTGTGAATGTGTTGCTCTGTGGTTGCTATGCAGTTCCTAAGTATTCTGAGTATTTCAACTGTGTTACTTTGTGGTTGCTAGGTTGGTGCTATGCTGTTACAAAGGTGCTACAACGGATTCACTGCATTGTTAGGTGGTTGCTATGCACTTCCTAAGTGTTCTGAGTGTGTTGCTATGTGGTTGCCAGGGTGTTGCTATGCTGTTACCAAGGTATTTCAAGTGCTTCGCTGCATTGCTAGATGGTTGCTATACAGATCTATGTAATTATTAGGGTTTAATAGGTGGTTTTATTTTACAATAAATTTCAAAAACTTTTGTGCTGTTTATGTGGTTTATTGTGTTGCTTGGGCATTCTGGGTGGTTACTAGGGAATTTTTATTTGGCTACCAGGGTGTTTTGGGTGATTTGTAGGTGGTTGCTTGCTTTAAGTATGTGCAATACTAATATACAAAGGTACTACCCAAGGTAGTTTTTGTCACAAACTATGTCACACTGTGCTGAAACAACCTTATGTCTGTTCTACATCTGAAATGATGAAACATTTTAGCAAAGCTGATGAGGTTATTGAATCCGTTCTGCAGTTCTTTGTCTTTCCTAATTATCTTTCCAGATTTGGCATTCAGACTTCATTCAAAGAAGTGACCCTGCTATCAAAGCAAAAACCAAGTATCGCCAATGCTATTCACAAGCAAATTAAGGGCAAAGATTTCATTACTTCGAATCTGGCATTCATCCTTGGAAGTGCGAGAACTGCTAAACGATGCCAGGCGAAGCCCATACAGCCTGGCCCCCGGGCTCCAAGATACTTTTTTTTCTTTATACGAGGCCTAAACTTCCTATGAGATCTGTCCGACCTAGCATAATGACTGTGCATAACCTGCTTTAATTGGGCTAACTGGCTCCAGAGTCAACTGTTGTGGTTTTGAAATGGCCCCCCTCCACCGTCCCCTTGTTGCATTATCAAAGAATTTGGTGCACATTATAAAATGCCTAATTACAGGGCGCTCTGTGTTTCCTTCCGATGCCTAGAGCTCACCAGGGGTCATTATTACTTGGCTCCATGTTCGCATGTGCATCCTTGCGCTCGTTCTTCATGTTTTTTTTCTTTCTTTAACACCCATTCTCGACCCTTGTGGTTCACTCCAACACACAAACAAACGGATATACGGTTTGCTTCCTTACAAACGCGTATAATTGTAGGCTACTTATACAAAATCCACTCAGACATTCCCGTGACTATCTGTCAAATATTTTAGAGACGTTACCGACTGTGACTAACATGTGTTTCTGAGCACAGACTGACACTCTGTGGTTTTTGGTTTTGTTTCAAGCAACATTGAGCAAGTCAGTGGAAATAACAGGGGTTGGTAAAAATATATTTAAGCAACTGCGAAGAGGAGATTGGTTTAACATCGCTATCCAAAACATGATCATAAAATAAACTAGATAGTTTTACATTTTCCAAAGAAAAATGCCTTGAGGAGTAAATTAAATGACATTCTGTGATGAAGTCTAAGACTTTCTGCATTACCACAAAAAAACATTACAATAAATGACAGGTCATAATTGAAACTTCTATCTCTCTATTTTCGCGTCTCTTCCAACAAAATTGTCTTGAACCACGTTAATGCCTGAGGTGACAGCGGAGCTTATCTCACAGAACAAGAGGAAAAAGACCAGGAAAGGAAAACGTCAAGCAACTTTATTAAGCCCACAAATTCATGTCACATTGAGCTTAGCTCAAAGCTAAACCGTCTGAATGCATTTTGTCCATTGCTTCCTCTTTATCTTTACAGACGTGTTTAAGCTTTTGTTCGAGGTGCTTTGGATGGAGGCGATTAGGCAGTCTAAGAAAGAGAAAGACAGCTGTTCCTTGAAGAGGTAAACTTGGAAATAATGCCAGAAGACTTAGTTAGGCAAAAGTATTATTTTGGTTGTATTTTTTATTAAAAGTTTTTTTTTGCATTAATGCTTTGTTTTGTTTCATATTATTGGGTAATTTGCACAAGGGTTATTTTTTTACTCCAAAATCAGAAGATAAAAAAAAAGAACAATAATAATGTAATAATAAAAAAATAAGCTTTTTCAGAACCATTAAGACTTGTTTTACTGTAACAATATTTTCATGACAGTTAAGAAAATTTTCACCCAAAATTGTCATGACTGAGATTATTATTATTTTTTTTTTTTCAAAATTCATTACAACAAATAATACAGTGTTTTATAGGTTGATTGTACTTTTCAAATGCAACTTTATAATTTAAATATATAATTAATACATTTTGCATTAAGGTAATGAGAATGAGATATTTTCTTGTGTTATGGTAATGAAAATTGAAGCTAGTTGCTTTTAAATGTTCTGTGATTTCATATACGACCCCGACATTTCTTGACAGTTTCCATGTGATTCACCCTGCTATTCGTTATGTGTCTAATTCTAAAAGACTTTTCCCCTGGATCCTCGTCCAACCCCCTTCTCCCATTTCCTCATGGACCCCATTGACAATGTGTGACCAAGGGAATCTGGGCGTTCTTGGGCAATGGGAGTCCCCATGACCAGGCACAAAGCCCCCTGTCAGTTACCTTTTCACCTTTGGCTGGTGAAAAGGAGGCCCCGAACAATAGGGGCCGCTCAGCTGGAGATGGTGGAGTCTCATGGGTTTGGGAACTCGCTCACTCTCTGCTCGTTTCCTCTTTGACTCTCCATGTTCATTCGAGGCCACCTCAAGGTGCATTTGTTCACCTCCTCCTTCTGATAACACAGAGGCAGCCTTGCCTGTTATTGCTTTGCAGCCTGTTAAAAGAAAAGTTGCTAGAGAGACAGACAGACAATGTGTCAAGGGGGGTACTTGAAGAAGCCTACATTCTCCTGTGGGAGTACTTCCTATTAGCCCACAATGGTCCATACATGATAAAGTGTCTTTGTATGTAAGCTATTTCCATGCTAAGTGAACTTGTTGTATTGGTGTCTTTTATCCACTATCATTACTAGATCGGACTTAACTGTGGATCAGACATTGTGTTTTCTTTTTCTCTTTTGTGTATAAACTTTATGTTGATCAGACTGTATTTACGTTATATCTAATAATGAAATAATATTTCATTGTAGTTTCTAGCCTGACATAAGGGCAATTTGGATATGCTTTTCTATTTACTATCATGCTGCTATTGTTGATTATGTGCAATTCTGGTGATAATTGTCTGAACAAACACTAAATGTAAACAGGCCAGCTGTTCTTTGTGTCTCATGCCACTAGAGAGCAGTAATAGACCCAAAGATATGTTTTTCTATTGAGTTAAATTTATTATATGACATGTATTTGCAAAGTCAGTAAATTGTCTGTTGGAAAATGTGTTAGCAGATATTAAATAGTCTATTAATACTTTACTAATACTCTAATGAGAGTTAGTTGACATGTAGGTGCAATGTTATTATTGTCAACAGATTGTCTAAAGGGGACCATAAAATAGTGTGCTACCATATGGTTATTTACATTTTAGGTTAACACATTTTGTGTGACTTAGAATCAAGCAAGTGCACTCTGAAATGTTGCTTAAAGGTAAGAAAATGCAAGCCTAAAAACTGTGAATCTCCTGCATGGTGACCAGCGAACCACTGCAGAAAATTAGGCTGTTATATGTTTTGAACAGGAAAAGTTGAACCCATTGCAACACATTAAGCTTTACTTGAAAATGTACCTTTAAAAGTCTTCAAAAAGAGAAGAAAGTGTTAAAGTTATAAACATAAGTGTGCATAGTAATATAACAGTGGTTGAGCAACAGATCATTTCTCCTGTGCAAATGTTTAGGCCGTGAAAGATTGAGACTGATTCATGAATGAATCTTTTGAATGAATATATTAATTTGAATGATTCTGTTGAACCGATTTTGTTTAGGAGGAAAATTGTGGAATGGGAGCTAATATCGAAAACAATTAATATAAACAATATTAATTAACATTATTTGGAACAATATTACTTAAAAGACTACTGTTGGGACAATAAATAGGGCGAGAATTATGGGGGAGAAAAAATAGGTAAGGCTTGAACCTTGAACCCCTTGAACTATGTGATTCAACAGTTTTCAACTTTTTTTAGTGACCACAAAAATTAGATTAAAAGTTTCAAGTAGGCTAAAAGGCTACTGTTGTCGTTATCACTTTAATTTATGTCATATTTATTTGTTTAAACCCTTTTTAATACAGTTGACGTTTAGCTCACTGTAACTAGAATTTTGATTTCATGAAACGAACCTGACAGAAACCCAGAAAGTCAATCCAAACCTCCTCACCCGAAAGTCATTGATAATTTGCATAAACAACACAACAGTGGGCACAGTCTACAACTAAATGTACATCTACATCTAAAATGTGGCGTAAACAGCTATTTTACTGTAAAAAGTGCACGTAAATGTTACAATAACATATGAACATCTTTGAAGAATAACTCAATGGAATTGGTGTGTCGGCTCTTTGATTTGTTTCATTAAACTAAAGCGTTCGAGTGAACCGAGTCGCTAAAATGAATCGGACGTCCGTGTGCTAATGTTCTGACACACACACAGACACACACACACACACACACACAGGGAGTGAATGTTGAGTCCTGTAGAGCCAATGAGCTGGGACCGGATACGATATATCCTCTGGGACAACAGCTACTCTGTTCACCCCCTTCACTTCCACATGACGCCATTTACAGCATAAACCCGACCTCCTCTCCGGAAAGAAGAAAAAACAAGAGCTGAAAAACTTGAAAGCAGCACAGTGTGTGCCATGCAGCCAAACATTCAACTTGGGAACCGCAACGCTTCTTCTTGAAAAAGTCTTCAGCGTTTTCATTCTTATTTCGCTATAAACTCTGCTCATTTTGTTGGATTCTGGAACTTATTTTCTTTTTGGCATAATTCGCGGTTTAACAACACAAGTTAAACTACATTACGTTCTACTTGGAATAAAATTCTGACGTTATTGTTTCGCGCGAGCTGCGCGAAAAAAAAAAATACGCGAATACGAGGACGCGCAAGTGTTTGCGTTCATCTGGATTTTTGTGAATGAATCTCCCAATGAACTGAGGAATAACCAAAGAGAAATTCCTACTAGTAGGATATACTCTTCACAACACAAATAGGGGGTTGAGGTGGTGAGATCACGGTAAGTGACCTGGATCAACTTTTTGCAGTGGATTTTCACACGATTTTAGTTTAGTTGAATTTATTTGCGTGTGGTTTATTTAGTCGCTCATTTCTATTATAGTTCGTGACTTTTTCCAGTGCTCATGCTCCGCGCCATTCTTGCAGCTGTGCAAATAGTTGCCATACGGATCTGTTCCCTGCGTAAAAACTTTGACTTACTTTTCATTTAGTTAAAGTTGCGAATCGCTTTTGAAAAAAGTCACCTACAGCTGCACGTTTATTATTTAATCACACACAAAGACCCACTAAACATTATAATAAAACCTTTACACATTCACTTTGCCTCATTTAAAGTTGCGAATAGACGTTGATAAATGACATCTACCGTTATAGACTTTTATGTATTTAATAAATAAATAAATAAATAAATAAAGTCATGTGAATGTCCACTAAACGTTTAAATAAAAACTTTTTCAAAGAAAAAAAGTTTCTCTACTCAATGCAAGGTCCAACCAAGATAAGTATCGTTATAAAGTTAGTATGCATGCTGATAAACCAGATCAGAAGTTTAAATAGCTTTGAGGAGATAAACAGATGTTTAACAGACATTTTGCTGATGGGGCCTCTCTGTGGAAAGGGAGATTGTGCATTGATATGGTAATTTGGGGTAGTGTTATTTAGATTGAACTCAACTGGTGCTGAGGGTCCCGACTGAGATGTATGGTTTCATATTTTTTATTTCCACCTCAACATGTGGATATTTTATTTTTCTCTAAGTTATTTGGTCAAGAGCTCCGCCCCCCCATTGACAGCGTCATAATGCATTTGTGGACGTCACGTTATTGCTCCTGTTCACGTCAACTACTAGATATTAAAATCGGTGATTCGAAATTGATAATATACTCATTTTTACTTTAACAATAACAAGGCCAACAAGGCCTTTAACAAGGCCAACATTTATATCCACCCCCACCCCCCCCGTAAGTTGTATAAAACTTGCTTTTGCAGTCTCTTTAAACAAGTGCATTTGTTTCTGATTTTGGTTCCTTGTGATTAAAATAATTACAAAGCAAAGGGAAGTTGGTGTGCTTTGTTTCCCTATAATACCTTTTACGAACAAGTTCTAATGTGCTCTGCAAGAAACGAACAGGGATAATGTTAAAATAAAATCGACACAAAAGAATAATTATTCAGTTAAGTTATTTGTATAGCACTTTTCACAGTACACATAGTGCCTTACAATTCCCCACAAGCTAGTCAAAGACGATCACGGCAAGGAAAAAATCCCTGAGATTTTGTATATATGTGCAGATAAGTTAAGAAAAAGGCTGTCATTTATGGGTATATAGGAACACATTTTAGAATAGTCTCAATCTCTCTATCACTCGTTGATGATAGGATAGATAAGGACGATGCTTGTGCAGAAGACAAACTTCTACAAAGACTACTCTGCAAAGAAATCCTAATTTATTTTTGATCAGGTAAAATGCAGCATCCGAGACATTGTAGAGCAAATATGGTTTTGAGTCTACTAGATGTTCCATATGAACTTGATAGCTGCAGGTGGTAAAGGCCTGTCCCATTGAAGGCCTGTCCCATTGATGGCCAGCCTTCCAGGGGTGTAGAGGTGGGGTGTAGTTGGGAGATTTGCATGAAGGAGCTTGCCATCTGCCTTTTCTTTTTGCTAGTTCATATGATTTACATATGGTTAGTTTATGGGATTTTACTTCCCTGTATGCTCTCGTTTAACTGTCTGCCTTTCCCATAGGACTTCAGATGTGTTCAATGCCAGCCGGAGGGTTCCCACTTCAGAGTAAAGATGGACACGAGAGCTCAAAATGGCGGCGGCAGCGGCTCTTCTGGCTTGCTGCGAGCCTTGCGTGACAGTGGCAGACCCCAAACTGGGGACTCGGAGCCTTGGGATGCTCAGGTGCTCTCCCTGGACCAGATCAGGACCATCCGCAGCAGCAATGAGTACACCGAGGGCCCTACGGTGGCACCCCGGCCACCGGCCTCCCAGCAGAAAGTGGACTCGCAACCTTCCAGCCTGAATTCCACCGCCTCCATTGAGCTCTCCGAGCATAGAAACTCCCCGAGAGCCCAACGAGCTGGACAGCAGTCTCCTCAACAAGCCCCTCAGTCACCGAGGAGTGACCTGAGCAGATCCGCCAGTGGCCCCAGCGATGGCTCGCACAGTACCGCCAGGGCCAGCACAGGCAGCACTTCATCGGAGCAAAGACTTTTGGAAAACACTGGCGTGATCGGCGATCGGGTGGTGAGAGTGCAGCCTAAACGGCCAGAGCCGAAGCAGGACGAACTGAAACCCTTCGTGCCCGCCGGAGGCCAGGCCACTGACGGAAAGCACTCGATTCGCTGCGAGGACTGTGGCCGCTGCAAGTGCAAAGGATGCACCTGCCATCGGACCCTGCCCTCCTGTTGGATGTGTGGGCGCAGGTGCCTTTGCTCGGCGACGACGGCGATGGACTATGTCACCTGTGTCTGCTGCGTCAAAGGTCTCTTCTACCACTGCTCCAGCGATGATGAGGATGTGTGTGCGGACAAGCCCTTCTCTTGCAGCCAGTCGCATTGCTGCATGCGGTGGTCGGCCATAAGCGTCCTGGCAATTTTCCTGCCCTGCCTGCTTTGCTACCTCCCGGCGAAGGGCTGCGTGGCATTGTGCCAGGCATGCTACGACTGCACCAGTCGGCCAGGATGCCGCTGCAAGAACAAAGGAGTTGACGAGGCTTGTTTCCTGGAGTAGCCCTGGGAAGATAACCTTATCTGGGACTATCTCCAGAGCAGTGGAACAATTTTCGCAAATTGTTGTAGTTTTGGCACTGTAGACCAAGAGGTGACATTGGATTGGCAAAAACTGGTTTGAAGTGGTTTGCTTGTTTGTTTGTTTGTTTGTTTTTTGTTTGTTGTTTGCTTTTCTCTTATCCACTTTCTCTCTCTCTCTCTCCCTCTTTCACTCTTTAAGGGGGGATAACGTTTGTATCAACAACCTTCCCTGTCCTTTTCATTTTAAACTGAAGTCCAGAATGTTAGCCTTATTGACATTCAGTAATATGACTGATAAAGGTGACAGACTCTCCTAACTAACTGTTTGTGAATAGTATCTGCAAAGTATGTAAATTAGCAAATGAGCTCTTTTTCTGAGAGATTTTATTTTTGTACATATAATATTTCAACTGTGAAACACATTGTGCCAAACCAGAGGCACCTTGACAGATCCATATATATGATGCATATACAAAACTTGTATAGTGTTGTACATTCGTTTCGAATGTATGTCAATCACTCTTTTGATATTTTGCCTTATAGAAGAGGAACCTTACATGAATTATCCCTACAACTATACTTGTAAATTGTACAGTGACCCTAAGAAAAACTTTATTTTCTAATTTCAACACATTGTTTAGTGTAAAAATATTTATTTGAAGTTTTATTATTTTATAAAGTAATATTTATTTTGAGAGGCATCGTTATAGGCATCACCCCAACTTTGAGAAACAAAACCTCCTCTGTTGTTGCTGCAAAAAAAAAAAGGGTGACAAGGGTGTCAAATCTGATGCATATGTTCACTATAAAATAGAAAATATATTAACGTTTTGAAATTAAACAATGCATTTTCTGTGTTCTTTCTGGCCTGCTGTTGGCCTTGTTTTTAGCCTTTGAGCACAAAGACTCATTTCAGGCAATCTACAGTGTTTTCAATTGCCTTTGTTTACCCGATGGATCTTCTGTCAGGGTCGCGTTTCACTTTGCGTTTATGATGACAGCCGCGATGTTCGCAGAGCTTCAGTTTCGAGGTCATCTGAAAATAAGGCGATGAAAGCGATAGTGTACGTTGGCAGATCAGCAAAATAGGTACGTTACTGAGAGATTCTATCGATGAGATCTTCCTGCACAAAAGAGATCAAATGAAGTTTAATATAGCTCACTATAAATGCAACATTGAGTATTGTATGGTGTTGACTGTTATTTCATGAATGATCTTGCAGTGGCCATGACCATTTGAGAAATAATCTTGACTGGAAAAGTGCAGAACTGTATTAGTTTGTGGTGTCCTGGTGATCAGGAATCTCAACAGATCTTTAGTTATGAAATAGTCACGCTGAATTAAGACCGATTAAATGAGTTATGATTTGCCAATTAATTAACACCAATACATGGAACTCCAAACGGTTTGTCTTCTAAAACCACCTAAACAAACTGATCTCAGATTCCTTACAAAGAAGCCCTGATCTTGGGCCAGACCTTCAGGGGTAACTTCCAGCCTCCCCTGCCAGCAGCGGATACTGGCTGCATTTACTTCCATGGGAAACATCTGGCACTGGTTTAATCATTGAAGTATGCAAACCACTAGTTGACATCAGGAGGATCAGAGATTGTTTCTGTTGGCAAGCCGTAGTTTGCTACGCTCCCTCCAATCCTCGTTTGTGTTATGGAAACTGCCCTGTGGGAATTTTAAGACTTGATATGGTATACGCAAGATGCTTTATCAATTCTGCTTTTGAGGAAGTTTTTGCTCCCTAGAGGCTCTGCAAGTTATGTTGCTTGCAGTTGTGTAACGTGCGATCTTTAACCCTTTTTTTTTGTATTAAGAAACCCAGAAAGGGAAGTTTGATTTCTACAACATCAGTTATAACTCAATTTGCATTGCAAAATTGCTTTAATTAAACATGATTTTGAAGTAGTGTTTCTCAACTTTAGGACCCAGATTTTACATTCCAAATAAAGTGACATGAATTTGCACCAAAATCCCTTTTGATTGATTGGTCTACAACAACTATACGCGATTATATGGTTAGATCCATGGATCCACGATCCATCAATTAGATATGGTTGGATACGATCCATCAATTGAGAACCACTTTGAAACCAAAACAGCTTAAAAATGTCAAGGTCATGACAATGATGCTACATTTTTTTAATAGAAGGCTAAATTAATATATTGCGACCTTGCAATGCATGCATGCATTAGAACGCATTGATGTAGCTGCCTCTTGTATAGTCACAAAGTAAAAGACTGCCTTTTTCCCATTTTCTTCCCTGTGACATGATATGTACTACTGGCATTCGCAGTGTCGGTTCAGCGTGCTGGCGCATGTTTGTTATTTTGCCGAGGGTTTGAGTGACAGGCAGCCAGCTTTCACCCCTCGCTAGGGATGAGCCCCCTTCCCCATTTACGCGGCAAAAGGTGGAGAAACAAAACCGTCCCGATCGCTCGAGTGCGTCGTTTTCCGGCTTGCCTCCCACCCATTGTTTTAAGCTGTGAATGGCAGGGCAGCGACAGGGGGTTGGTTTGCTCAAGAAAGCCTCACAAAGGGTTAAAGACATTACTTTAAATGACAATGGGCCAACAGTTTACCCCCACATTCGAACCCTTGTGTATTCACCATCTTTTCAATGGCCCTCAGTTATTTCACCGCCTCTTAAGCCTCTTCAACTACCTGCTTGGTATTCTCACAGGGCAGACTTTGAGAGTGTGTGTGTGTGTGCCAGCACGCACGCGCATGTTTCCTACTTTGCGTGCGAGTGTTTAGCAGCCGCTAAATGTGTTGTTATGGGTGCAGGCAGCACAAAAGAAGGATAGATGGGAAAAATGACACCCTTTTGAAAGAGCTGCAATTGCATGCCAAGTTCAAGAGAAATGGAGAAATATAGATTTCTCCATTGAGCAGAGAAATGGGTCAGATAAAGGCTGGGAGGGTTGACCTCAATAAACAGACAACAGACGGAACGGAACTTACTTTGTCCCAAAAATTAACACTAGTATTAAGTGCTTGCCTAGGCCGGAACATCTAGTTATCGTCAAAAGGAGTGGATTAGGCTAACGGGAAGTTATTTCATTTTTTCATTCAAGACGTTATGTACCCGTCTATTGATGTTTGGTATGGTTTGAAAGGGTATTGATTACTTCCATCCTCATTCTAAATTTAACAATGTCAATGAGGACAAGCTACACAAGCAAAGAGAGATAGCCCTGACTGGTTACCACAGGACTAAATGTTGGGTTTGAGATTTAACTCTGCAAAACAATAAAGGCACTGTTTGAAAATTAAGAAAAAAAACTTTTGAGGTACTTGAGGTTAATAACTGAAATAAAAACATCTAATAGAACAAGATAAAAATCCACATTTTCAAGATACTTTAAAAATTAGTCTTAATATATTTTGCAAGACAAAGATACTGATAAAAGGAATAGTTCACCCAAAAATAAATTCTATAATCATTTATTCATTTACATTCATTTTTCACAAAAGCAACTAGCTTATCTTGAGGAGGGCTTCTGAAGAATCTTCATGCACCTCAAATCCACATTCATAAATTATTTTCAATGTTTCAATGAGTGCAATACATAATTACAGTCAACAGACTGTCAAAATACATTGCATGATATGGAACATAATTCATTCACGTTTCATTCACGACACCAAAAAAAAAAACTGACAACGGGGAAAAAAAACTAAATTAAAAAAAGTTTAAAAGTTGTTCAAATTTATTCTGTTGTTGAACACTGCAAAATCCAAACTGAAACAAAATTTTCAGCTCCAGAGAGAAAAACCCCTATTAAGCAAGATAATATTAAAAAAAGTGTGCATTTGTGCAGAGAAAGAACGACAGAGAGAGAGAGAGAGAGAGAGAGAGAGAGAGAGAGAGAGAGAGAGTAGGCAGCAGAGCAATTGGAAAAGCCCCCAGAGCGTCTCTTTGTTGGTTTTAGCTGGGTCCCGGCGCTCATGCCCCGTTCTGAAGCCCAGATCTATTCAGTCTGCTCATCAAGGCAGAATACTCAACAGGAAGGAAGGAAGCGGCCCATTCTTTATACGCCCATTGTCTGACCACCGGGCTTAAGCAATCAAACAGCAATGTGCCGAGAGAAAGAGAGAGAGAGAGAGCGAGAGAGCGGGCAGGATGAGGTGCTCGGTGGGGGCAGGGAACAAGAGAGCCCATGTCTGTGTTCCATCCTGAAGTTTTTATCTGTTTCTCTGGCAGTCAGAGGCTTCCCGATTTCTTCACGGTCACAATCTGTATGCATTTTGATTCTGATTTTTGCAACTTGCTTCTGATTAAAAACAACACTGGCTTTGTGCACAACTAAATAATTGTGTTCTTTATTTGAACTTTAGCATGAAAACATACTTTACGCAAGTATGCAGACATTGCATGTGTTCTCAAGATAGAAGGTTTGGTTAAAGTTGCCATCAAGTGTGCACAAAATCGAAGTGTTTTTAAGCTAAAATATTGACTGTTTGTCTTGCTTTAATCTACTACGGTTCTCTTCAAACTTTTTCGACATGAGTCTTTGATCTGAAAGAAAAACTGATTGTAGAAGAAGACAATTTATGCTAATGTCTGCTATAGTGCCCCCTGTGGCAACGCTGGGAATTCCATGCGTACGTGTGGTCTGACTAAATATATTTCGGACCTTCTTGTTAAATGAAAGACAAAATTAGACATTTGCAGTAAAATCATAAAAAAAAAAAAAATTTGAGCGCTAAAATCTTACGTGTTCGAATTTTCTTCTCCCATTGTAAAGTTACATCGTGAAATTCTGCAGAATTCTCTCTCGCGCTCTCTCTCTCTCTCTCTCTCTCTCTCTCTCTCTCTCTCTCTCTCTCTCTCTCTCTCTCAGCAATCTCACTACATTCTAAAACTCGTCCTGACATTCCTGCCTGAATGAGCCTTCGGCTTTACCCAAAGGCAGGGGAAGATTAAGTTTCCGAGAGAAAGAGGGATGAAATTCCATAATTGCATGGTCCTTTCTCTTCCACCCTCCTTCTGCACTTTCCCACCCTTTCTTATTTCAGCAACAAACACAAGATCTTTCTACAATTTACATGAAATAAATTCATCATAAAAATGCAATCATTGATCGGACCGTTTTATGTTAAGGTTACCCTGTTCCACAATTATACTATATGAATATTTTGACTTTAAAAATGTGCATATGAAAATAACTTGTGTAGCTTATTCTCATTATCTCATTATGTGGAATTTTATTTAAATATTTGAATAAGTCATTGTTTTATTTTTTTTTATATAAAAAAATTAGACATATTTAGTCATGGTTGCTGAGGAAATACTTTAAATTGTGCAGTTGAGGAGAATTGAATTACTTTTCTTAGTGTAACAGACATAGGCAACTGAGATGCGTGTAATAAATACAGGTACATACATACATACATACATACATACATACATACATACAATATAGCCTACTTTGGAGGGACAGGAGCCAGAGCCCAAAATATCAAAAATACTTTTTTGACCTGTGCCAATAAGCAATGACCTAGCAACAACTCAGAATAACCCTAACAACCAGTATTTTGGCAGAGACGTTTGCATGGTCAGGCAGCAATCACATTTTCTTGCGCAAGTGTCAACTACTTAACATAAAATATAGTCCTACTGGGGAATTCAAGCTTCAAATTGTGCAGTTTAACCTCAAGCTTAAAAACAGTTTAAAATCATGACCGGCATGCAGGTATATTCACATTCTCACACACACACACACACACACACAGGATATGGACATGATTCTCTGTCAGCGACAAGAAAGCACCCTTACAAGTGTGTTTCTGAGAAACTTTAGCTTGTCTGCCATTTCCTGTGGAAACTAACCACACAATCCATCCACAGACAAACACGGCAATAAATAGACAACACATCGCCTCACGTACAGGGGCTCCAGAACGTATGTGGACACTTTGGGCGCTTAAAGTCACTCTTCGAAAATGTCATCGCATTGGATCAAAGCAAGATGCATCTCGAAAGAAACTAACTTTATATTCTGAGCCATTTTTGGTCTCAAGGTGATTTTATGTTCCCCTCAAGCTCACACAGGTGAAGTTCATTGTTAACTAAGTTAACTAAGTCACAACCATAAAGTGTCACAATGTGTTTTGCCTTCATTTCAAATAGTGTATCTATTGTTTAATCATTCGAAACCTGACAAAAGTGTGCTTGAGCAATTCCATTGCAAAGCCATTCACACATTTTTATAAATGTGCAAATACTTTTTTGGGGGGCCACTATAAATCAACTTTTAAATTGTCCCTGAGAAAGAAAAGATAAATCTGCTTTCAAACTAATTGCACATGCATATGACATGTTATAACTTAAATGCTAATAAGCGATTATGCATTTATTTTTCATGTTGCTTTAATCTTGTTTTCAACTGAGAAGGTTCATCATTGCACATGCACTTACATGCATTCATATTTCTGCACATAAAAAAAAGCTTGCACTCACAAAGAAAACCTCAAAATGAGCATGCACGGACACATGGCCGCGCACCGGAATCATTGTGAATCCAGGGCATATCAATTATCTCTCTTTAAAAGAGAAAAGAGCGGAACCAGTTCGGGAAAAAGGTGAACGCCGGGACAGCGGGAGAAGACATGAAAGAAGCCTCTTTAACTTATGTAATAGGCGTCACTGCGCATTAGGACGGGAGAAAACTTCCTAAATGAACAATCCAGCCTGGAGGCAAAAGGAAGGAGGGATGGGGAGGTTGGGGGGAGAAAAGAGGGATAGAAGGGCAGTGGTCTTGCCTTCGGGTTAATTGAGTTAGAGGACACGAAGGAGCCCTGGAAAAGGCCTGCGTGGTCGTTAGGGTTGGTGGGGGTACAGGACTAATTAGAGAGGAACACAGACAGACAGAGGCTGGAAGCCCAGCAGGCTTTTGGAGAGCGGGATCGTGAACTGAGAAACTTCTGGAAAGAGGGAGTCGAGGAATTTGTGTTTGCGGATCTGTTTAGTTGCCCTTAAAGGAGGTCAAGTTGTATTTTATTTGAGAGATGTGCAAAATACTCAACATTTTGCATGTTTTATTCCAAAAGTTAATTCATTCTGTTAGCTGTTCTTATATCTACATGTTCTCATACACACTAAAAACCACTCTAATCCCCTTCGCAACTACCTAGCAGCTACTCAAAACAGGTCAGTAACCACTGAGAACATCCCAGCAACCTCATAGCAACAGGCAATAGCTAAAATTCACAGAGAACATTCTAGCATCATTGCGGTCAGTTTTGCACTGAAAAACATTGCTCATATTTTCTTCACAAAGTTTACAAATGTAGTTTATGTTGTCTAGAGATCAGAATGAGGAGAAGTACATATAAATTATACGAAAAGCCCATCGCCAGGCCCTCTAGATCATGTAAACAGTGAACTGGGCATGTAGCCCACACGTCTACTGGATGTATGAGGTTGTCAGCCAAAGTGTAATCACAGTACAACACCAACACAACAGGAAAGGCAAAAGCTACACATGACTCCACTCAAAAACACTCAAATGTTTGTCTCAACCACAAACATGACAAACGTTAACAAGCCCCACCGACCTGCAACATGTCAACGTGACACAATTCCACATGTCAAATCACAACTAATTATAATGTGTCTTTATTGACACATTTCTCTGAACATGCCCAGAGGAAACTATTACTGCTCAGAGGTTGCTCTATCATCGCACAGGAGACGTGAGTCATGTTTCATGTATGTGTCAAATTCATGTATCAGATGTTCCTTATAAAACTATATATATATAAAAAACCTTTTCTTAAGTTTTATAAGGAACATTAGGACGGTATAAGCCTCTTGTATAATTTATAAAATATTAAAATATATATATATATATATATATATATATATATATATATATATATATATATATATATATATATATATAATATTCATATTATTTAAAAAATGTATAATGATTATTAATGATATTATTATAATTACAATAATTAAAAAATATAATTAAATAATTGTTCTAAAATGCAATGTTAAAAATACAATTAAAAAAAATATATACAATTATATGGGGAGTTTCCTCCGATGAGGCAAGGGAGGCAGTGCCTCCTCAAAAAAAGTGGATGAGAAGAGAATCCATATTACAAAAATAAAACAACGCAAGTATTACAAAGTGTGACATTAAAAAAAGAGTGTATAAATCACTCGTTTTTCTCAGGTGACAGGGGAAAGTCACGTGAGAGGAGTCAATGCCTCCAACGCGCTATGATTGGTTATGATTCGTTCGTGCCATAAATCCCGCCTCTTGTTTCATGCGCGTTCTCGAATCGGTCTGAATGAAGTATGATCAAAAATTATGGCGTTGGAAGACTTTAAAAAGTAAGTAAACAATTAACTCACCTATTTAAGATATCACTCACTGCTTAATGTCACATCAAAATCAAACTTGAAATGGCCTGAAAACATGATGACTGCCTTTTTTTTTAGTGAGCAATCCGTTTGGAAATGAAAGACATCTTCGTGTCTGTGACCAGTGTTTATCGAACTTGACTGATGATTCGAAAATACTGTAAGTTGACTATTAAAAATAACAGCTGAACATCAATTCACAAATAAAATAGGCTATATTTTGTGTTACTGCCTTTAGATATTATTTTGGAATAAATGTAAAAATACACTAACTGGATGAAACTTACACTTGTTTTAAATAAATAGAACATTACATAGTTAGTGTAAAAATACATATAATTTGTCACTCTTTTTTATGTAATGTTTATTTAACCAGGAAAATTTAAGTGTAGGGACATACATTTATATTTTATATACATATAATATCTATAAAAAATGTGAGGACTTTGCCTCCTCATTTTAAAACACCACCACACACAACTGATATAAGTCCTATAAGTGAGTGAGCATTAAGGTCTAGAAAGGGATCATTACAGTGGGTTGCCCTATGAGATGTGAACCGATTGCAGAACCTCACAAGTCCCTGACTGACACGTAATATAATTAATGACTGACTGTAAATACCACCTCCCATCCGTACCCATTCACTCGCTCCCAACAACCAGCCAGCGGTACACAATGGTGTCCAAAAGAGCAGGACTAACAACAGCATTTAACATAAACCCTTAAGCAGGAACAGAGCGCTTTAGCTTTGGCAAATCATTAACCAGGCCGCCACCGTCGTGGCGACACCGGGACTGCAGCTTCAGGGCTCTTCGGATGTTCTCAATCTGAAAGCAGTAGCAATCTCTTTTGCATGCACGCACACTTCTGCACTATCTCCTCTCCCTCCCCCATTTCAGGCCATGTGAAGTCATCAAACGGGACGGTCAGCAGTGGTTTAGCATGATGGTGTTTGAACCCAGGAGCTGATTGCTGTTGACTCACGCCGCACTGGAGTGTGTGCACGTCTCGGCACTGATTAGCACAGTCTCCATCTGTTTCTAAGCAGCAGCGACCGTTTTTTTGATCCCATTTCCTAACTAAATGCGTGTCTTTTTATACATTCATTTGTGCCAGACATAATTTGACTCACTCACTGATGAACAGTTGTTGGTGGCGTGTCGCATCTAAACTTTTTATTGGCACTTTAAAGTGTTAAAGTAGTCTTGCATGGGCCTTTCTACCAACTTTTCATGTTTGTCCTTATCTTCACAAGGGGAAAGGGGCTCTGATGTTTAAACAAGGTTGTTAAGTTTATAGGTTCAGTCTCGAGAGCCGGGGCGCCAACTGCTTCATAAACGACCACTTTATCTCAGACAAAAAAAATGTTGCTAAATAATTTCTTCTTTATGTGAGACACAGTGACTTGGGAGTAATGATGGCCATAGGAAAAAAGAAAAGAAAAAACATGCGATTGTCTCAAACTGTGCTTAGATCTTAAAATGAACTCAAACATTTCTCACCACATTCTTCCAAGACGAAATGATCTGAGTTAATAAGGTAATTGCGACTTTTTATCTCACAATTCCGACTTTTGTTTCTAAGAATTGCGTGATTATAAAATGTGCAATTGTGAGTTATAAAGTTAGAACTGTGAGATATAAACTTGCAATTCTGAGAAACAAATCAGTCTTTTTTTTTTCCTCAGAATTGAACTACTGAACAATTGTGAGTATATTTCACAATTCTGAGAAAAAAAGTCAGATTTGCCAGATAAAAGTCACAATTATCTTCTTTTTTTCCGTGGTGAAAACAAGCTTCAATATAAATTACTCATTTTTTTTTTTGTTAACCAGGCAAAAAACCTGCAGTAGGATTCATGTCCATATAGCATAAATGGTTGCAGGACAAGTTAGGTACTGAATTAAACATGGTTTAAGGTTTTGTATAAAACACTATGAGCAACAGTATTTGATGACGTTTGGCGTACCACCAACCATAAACTGTAACTCGAAATATGAATCATTTATGATATTTGAACAAAGCATAATTCAGGTGAACTACAAGCGTGAAGCTCAGCTTGCTAAAAAAAAGTTTGCATGTATGCAAATCTACTAGCAGTGAAATCCATTAGAGATGTAGGACACATTATGTGATATGCAAACATAACCTCAGAACATAAAACCACTCTTTCATTTTGAGATCACTGTTCTATCTCTTCCAACCGTGCTTAAGTCATGGCTCCCGGCGTACAAGTTCCCCTTTGAAAAGACCCATTGAGACACGAGTTATAAACTCGAGGTACACAAACCTACAAGCCAAACACGGTCACATAACCACTAAGGTAAAAAATTACCTTTTTAAAGCAATGCTGAGTGAGTTGCTCAAACTAAGAGGAGGAGTATGTTTAGTATAAAACAGGTTGTGTTAAATATGAATTGGGCAGCTGCGATAATGAAAATATCCTTCGTCACAAGGGCAATAAAAATGGGTCAGGCCACATTTCTTTGACAAACACTGAGACGGACAGCCACCCAGTCATTCAGCAAGTAATACACACAGACTTTCCTCCAAATGTTTCCCCATACAAAGTTACTTTCCATAAAGTATTGCACTGCGCTTGTTTCTTAAACGGATTTCCCATGATCTGCAACTAAATTCAATTAAAGCTCCATAAATCTCGGAAACTGGGATTAAACTCAAGCACATGATTAATGGACCTGTTTTATTAGTGGTTTCTCCGTACAGCTGTGGATCCCTCTGTCAGCCAAAGTTTAATAATTGTGTTTGCTAAGGCAGGCATCACTATTACTATTGCTCATAGGGTCAGGGATTTGAACAAACCACTAAGTATTATGTAATCCTACGTATTAAACTTTAACCTGTTACTCGTTCCATACCGTTGTATGCAATGGATATGAATGATAAATATATGAATGATATATTGCAAATCTTTTTTGAGGAGGTGTGCTATTACTTCTATAAACAATCAGAACTTCACCTGGTAGAAAAATTTAAAATATTCATATCTGATGGTGGGTTCCAATCAAAACACCCAAACAATAATTTTAGCAACATGCTTAAACCACTCAGAACACCTTTATCAAACGCATAGCAACACCCTGGCAACCCCCTAATTCTCAGGTCATGCTAGCAACTGCATAGCACTGCACTAATAATCAGTCAGAACACCTTAGTAACACCCTAGCAACTGCATAGCACTGCACTAATAATCAGTCAGAACACCTTAGTAACACCCTAGCAACTGCATAGCCATGTTCTAAAAACAATTAGAACACCAGAGCAATCACATTGCAACACCCTAGCAACCTCCCAGAACACCCCAGCAACTGCATAGCAGTGTACTATAAAATGATCTTGTTAATTTAATGCTGTTTTTTAAAGATCCAATACAGTCCTTTAAATGAATAGTTCACCCAAAAAATGAAAATGATCCCATAATTTACTCACCCTCAAGCCATCCTAGGTGTTTATGCCTTTCTTCTTTCAACCAAACACAATCAGAGTTATATTAAATAATATCCTGGCTCTTCCCACCAACTGAATAGTGCCCAAATTTTTGGCCCAAAAATTTAACAGCAATCCATATGACTCCAGTGGGTTAATAAATGCCTTCTGAAGCGAAGCGATGAGTTTTTGTAAGGAAAATATAAAGTTTTAAATATTTATATTTGTCTTACAGAAACCCATCACTTCACTTCAGAAGGCATTTACTGTATTAACCCACTGGAGTCTATTCAATCCCATTACAAAGCTTGGAAGAGACAGAATATTATTTAAAATAACTCTGATTGTGTTCGGCTGAAAGAAGAAAGTCATAGACACATAGGATGGCTTGAGAGTGAGTAAATTATGGGATAATTTGTATGGGTGAACTATTCTTTTAAGAGTCTCATTTGTGTTAGCATTTCACCCTAAAGTGGATACAAAATAAATCATCAAGAAAAAAAGAAATATCATTGTAAAATAAGTTAAACCCCTTTTTGCACCGTCCACCGTAGCTTCTCTAGTCTATAAGGAGGGTGTAACAAAAAACAGATGCAGCAGTTTGGGATAATGGATTTGCGAGTGTCACACTATTCACCTTTGGTGCAAGAGAGAACCTGTTAGTGGATAGGAAACATGTCCTCATTGAATAGGTGGAGGATACAGGGTGGAGATGGATAGGTTGGGGGTTAATAGACAGTTAAAACCAGGCCATATATGCAAAATAAAAGTTAAAACACTTAATGATAATAACAAAGTCTTTTTTATTATTATTATGAACTCACTTATGTAGCTGTATTAGTGCCTACACTGTTAGGTATTCTAAATATCAATGTATGCCCTTAAAAAAACACAAAACACACAAAAAGTGGATAAAAAGTACATTTTAATACAACTGATTATTGTGACTAACAATTTTAGATATTGAATGAAAATGCCTTTTTCCCAACTGAGATTGTTTACAACTTTATCATTTTGTCATGTCATCTTTAATGTGTATGCAATTTCTAAGTAAGTTAACTTGAATGTTCAAAAAGATTATTAAAAGTACAGCTTAAACTATAGATGTAAACACTGTGACAAAGAGAAAGAAACAGTCAAGGGAAGAAATGGTAATTTCATTTTTAATTAAATTTGAAATTTTAATGCATGACATATTTCCTCATTTTGCTAAATTGAGTAGTCACCGATTGACATTAATATTACAATAAAATAAAATAAAACATAATGAGGTTCCTACCTGCATTTCTGACCTGTTTTGATCTGAATTTAACCTGCTTCAAGTTCTCTAATATACCCTTAGTAGTTTATGCTCAAATATTTCCACAATTCTAGAAGAAATCTAGTCTTAATAAAAACAAATATTGCATATTTATTGTATGTCAATGGCTCTACAAATCAACCAAGTAATAAAAACCCCTTAATGTTCATGCTGTGTAGATCTGCTAAACCTCATCAACTCATCACAGGAAACTTACAACCCACGCATGCTAAAACTGCACATGCTTAAGTGTATGGCATTGTCTTTTCAAATGATAGTGTCAAACAATTGTATTACATTTCACTGCATAATTAGCATTTATATTTAAAATAACACTAGCACATTCAAGCTAATCATTTCAAATTTAACAAAGTATTTGTACACTTTGGGGTAGTCAAACATTAGTAGGAGATAACTACACCTGTGGTTAAACTGCTAGGACAACTGTCTTAATGTATTTATTAACAATCACAAAAAACACCAGTTGATCAAAAGTCAGTGCAAGAATAGAGATTTGTTTACAGGTGTCATATAGAATTATATAAATAAATAAACCTGAAAATGTAATTTCTATAATCATCAGTGGTGCAATTTGTGATGGAGCACACAGTCATATGCAGCACAAAAAAAGTGACGTTTCGAGTGGTTTCCTGTGATGTTATTATATCAAACCAGCAATTTCCGAGAGGATTTGGGGCTGCTTCTCTGGGTCCTCAGGCACCAGGGAGGTCCAACCCATCCTGCCAAGATGGTCTGCGGGGAAAGCTGGTCCCAATATCTGCACACATGAAAACATTCCTCCGTTGATTTATTTTTAGACCTAATCTTAAACAGATTTCCACGTTGAGCAAGTCGGCTGGGACCGAGAGAGGTTGCGCCCAATCCGTGGAAGCATGGCCCCTCTGAAAATGAATGTTATTCTGTTTTTCTTCTGGGATTTGAATTCTGTCACTTTCCGCTCGTTTGGTAGTAAGCCAGCTAAGCCAGAAAAAGCTGTAGTTTACAGGACAAGTAAGCGAAAGATTTGTTTGTGACACTGGGAAAAGAGGATTGGCGTGTTGGAATGTGTAAAGTACTTTATTATTCCCACGTCCCCATGAAATATCCTTTCACAGCCTTGTGTTGGATTGTTTAACGCACTGAACAGTAAATTTCTTTAGACACAATAACTACATTTTATAGAGTGGTTTGTGCTTGTGCAAAATGCACCGCCACAGTTCTAGGATGTTCTGGGTGGTCTCTTAGTGGTTCCTTACTGGTCCAAGTCTAAAGAGCCCACCTTCAGGTCACTGTGATATTCTAATCCTAGATACGCCTTGGGTCCCTGCTTCAAAGAAAAGCTAGACTTTGCGCTTGTTTTATTATCCACCACATTATCAAATCATAATAAAAATCCTCGACAAGCCACACGATTTGAGGTATCATTCATATCCCATGGCTCATATGGTGCACAACAATTTACGCACGCAAATTTAGTCCTTGGGGCTAGTGGGTTTGTTGAAATAAGTTTAAAGCTACACTGTGTAGGATTTTCTCCCATCTAGCGGTGAAATTGTTTGACTACCAACTGAATATTACTTTCTAGCCCCTCCCATTCCAAGGGCGTTTTAACTCCTACGGTGGCCGTATTATTTCAAATCTGCTGGCAGTCGCGAGTAATCTCCCCCTCGCATTCGTCACGGTGCCACTGAGTGTCAAAACGCGAAAGGTATTTTCAAGATGGAGGCGCAACATGGCTGCCGCCATTCGAGCGACTCGCTCGTATGTATTCTAAATGGCAGATTCTATGCTTAAGAGAATACTTGATTAGTTGGTATAAGTAATTACACATTAATGAGTACATATCATTTTGAAAGAACAAAGTGTTTTTTGCAAAGAATCAACTTAAAAAATTACACAGTGTAGCTTTAAGGAAGCACCATTAATAACAATTTGCAGTCAGAGGTGCTAAATATGACCGCAGGTACCCTATGTCCTTTGTCCCCCCAGGCTCACCTTGTCAGCCTCCCAGACTTGGAGGCAAAGCCGTGTCAGAACAGCACTCATGCCTCCGACTAGAGGAAATTGATCTCTCAAGTCTGTCACACAACTATGAAGGGGCCAGGGGCTCAAGAGTCAGGTTACCGGAGGCAGGTGCAAACCCACCACTGGGGCCACGAATGGCAAGTGAGGTGAGGAAGCGTGACTGTCCTGGTTAACATTCCTCGCAAAGTGTCCTAAAACCTGGCCAAACCCCTTTAACCTTACCTCAACTGGTGCAGAATCCACGTAATAATGCCTGTGCAGAGAATTCCCATTAGGTTGGCCCTGCAAAAAGAAACTTGCAAATAGTATGAAAGATGGCCAACATGCCTTGGATTTCTCCAGCTCTGGTATACATGAAGAAGGGAAAAAAAGGACCCTCTCCTGCCAAAGGTATCGTCTGCGAAATTAGCACAGGTGCAAGGTTTCGCACAACAAAGGACTCTTTGTGAGTAGCCATGATCATGTTTTGTGACTGGGTTTCAATTTGGGAAAGAAAATGTAATATCTTAGAGAACAAACATGGTTAGTTTGAAAAGCATGGTTGCATTATCTCGGTAGTGATAGACTACAATTAACACTGGTTGTTAAGAAATAAGTCCCGGCTTACAATATCATCTGCACATCGGGAACAGAAGCATGGACATTTCTGGAGAGAGGCCAATCCAAACAGAATTCCTTTCGCTTGGCATTCCAGCTTGATTAATATGGAAGGTAGGGTCAGACGGTAAGGTTTACTGCGCAAATATAGTTACACAAATGGCAAGACATTATTTCAAGTGCATAAGTGTGGTTCTTTCCCCGACAAATGGTGCCTGTCAGCATTAGTTTTGGGCTTTTAACAGGACTCTCTTTGATTGCTGTTGTTTTTACACTATGCTACAATCAATAGACTTGCAGCTAATTCAGCCAACAAGTGGTAAGTGTTCAGTGTTTCTCCTCATTGACACACATGGTCTGGAGTTCCATGATGTGGCTGCTGCTAACGGGCAGCTGCAGCCAAAATAGGAAGTCCCTGTGGCGAGACAGCCCCATGTGCTCAGGCTGGAAAACCTCTCAACAACATCCTGTGGTCACCTGGACACTATGACCCAGAAGAAAGGACTCCTTAGAAAGCGGCCCTAGCAGTGGAGGCCTGCCTGAGGGCTCCTAAGGAGGAGAAGACATGACATTTGGTGCGTGGAAAAGGAGGAAGGCTTTGTAAATAACATCCCTGGAATCCCAGAGCCTGCATGCTTTGGAGTGCGCTCCTCCTCCCTGAAACGGCTGAAGGGGAAGAATTGGATCACAGGCAGCCTTGGGTTGTCACCTGTCTGGGATGTGAGGGGGATGAATGAAGACTTAACAGAAAATTAAAGAGAAGGAAGAGAGAGCGGAACAAAGAGAGAGAGTCAGAGATGGAGAGATAGAGAGAGAAAACCTCCCAGGTACTCTGGTACTTAATTACTTCTCAGAGGATAAATATTTCTTTAGTTACAGGGGTAGAGAGACAAATAATGAAGAGCTGTTCCAGGAGTGATTATCTCTCCGTTTCAGGTGTTTTTGAACATATTAAGAGTTCTCGTGTTACTGCCGGATAGCTCCCAGAAAAGAAAAAAAAACACACTACTGTATGTCAAGTGGAGATTAGAATAACAAGCTGGCCAAATGAAGATATAGAGCCCTTTGAGGATTCATTTTCAAGGAATTGCTCACCCAAAAATTAAAACTCATCTACTCACCCTCATGTCATTACAAACCCCTTTTTCTCTCTTTTTTTTACTTCGTTTGCAGAATGTTGACTGACATGGTGTATTGCTGGGTAAAGCGTGATTCAACCAAGACAACATCTTACAGTCTCTGGGAATGAAATCATAACGCCTGGTGGTCCTGTCTGTTTAGCATTGCCACAAAGCAAGTGAATGTCTATGATTAAACTTAAAGAACAACATTTTCATCATCTGCTCATGCTTGCAGGCCCTGTGAGGGACAGGCATTCATATGGAAACTGTATGCAATTATTTACAATCCAAGCCCATTCAGACTTGGGTGGAAACCATGTGTTGGCCCCCCATGGTTTAAAGCTTCCCCTTCCTGTCCACACTAATAGCCTATTCATGGCAATGTGCACCTCAGAGGCTGTTGGCTGAGCTCTTATTGGCCTTTATGAAAGTAAAATGAATACGGCACATAGGAAACTATAGTGGGCCGCCGATTTGCAGAAGTCCAACCTCATTGTGGTTTTTCTATGCAGGGTGGAAACATTACTCTGTGTGAGAGGTTCCATGTTTTGCTATTTCACTTGTTACTGTGCAAACTTTATTTGTGATAGTCAGCAATCTCTGCAGGCGTTATTGCTATGTTGCATATTTTAAAGAAAACAAGATTTTTATCTTTTTAAATTGAGAAATTGCAAGCGGTGCTTACCCGTGCAAAAGTCACCCGAAAAAGTCAATGCAACAGAGTTGGGGGTGGTTGCCAGGGCTTGCTAAGTGGTTGCTAAGGTGTTTTTAGCATTTGCTATGCAGTTTTAAGAGTGTTGTGGTTGCCAGAACATTGCTAGATGGTTGCTAATATGTTCTGTGAGGGTTTTCGGTGCATTGCCATGCAGTTGCTTGCAGGGTTATGAACCATTCAGAATTTAATTGAGAGGGCCTTTAAAGTTCCAGGTCAAATCCTGAATTTAAATTGAATTTGAATTGATGGAACAAACAGAATTAAAAATTTTGACCGCAAGAAAGCAAAATTACAATGACAAATTTACAAAAGAAATCCATTCAAGAAAATCCAAGTTTGTCAAAAATGTATATAATAATGTTGGATTGTCTTGTTTTTTTGCCTAGATAATTAACTGATTTAAAGATTTCCAATCACTCTGTCATCAGGTTAAAAAATAAAAAAAAACATAATGCTGGAGGACTATTGAGAATCACCTCTTTGTGACAAATGTTTATTGCTGTCAGTGCAGTTAACTTGATATTTCTCGATGCTGTGAGCCCACACAAGGTCCTTAGAAAGCAGAACGTCTGCTGAACCATCTTTACAGGACAAAAGGCATTCAAAATTGTTAAGAAACCGGACCAGAGCAAACCTTTTCTCTCCTCTTCAACTCCCTGCACTTTTTTGGACGTTCTGAAGCGGCTGCCCTAAAACGGGGACACCAGATGCTGGAACAAACCGGCCGCTTCATTCTCACAATGCCACAGATTGTTGGTGCCCATTGCTTCAGAGGAGGAGGAAAGGGATAGGGAGAGGGGAGCGATGGGTGGCAGAGATGAGACTCTGCCAAGTGGCAATGCTGCCAAGTGTTGGTCTGGCGATGGGCGGAGCTTGTTACAAAAGGTGGGCGGAGGACATGTTGCAATGTGGAGAATAAAGCTGATTTTTAGAAGGGCTGTAGAGGCCATTGGTGGCATTTGGGAGCATCTTATAATCATGTCCACATCATTGCTATTAGAAATTTGTTACTAATAGAAATAATTAGTGGTGTTTGCTAATGCAAGCATCCCTATTACTATAGAGTGCAACAGTCAGGTTCTGGAAGTAAAAACAAATTTTTTTTCATAGGGAAATTGATTTTTAGATGATAAATTATAAACCTTTAAAGACAATCCTACTGTGAGCTGCGAGGTCGCCAATTGATAGTATTTGCTTATGTTAGCCTTCAGCCCCCGATAGTAAGCCGTCAGCCCACATTATTTCAAATTCGTTTGAAAATAATTGTATAACAGCGGAATTTGTGGTGAAAAACTACATTACCCATGATTCAGTACAGAACATTCCAAATATCAGAGAGGCACAACACGTCAAAAGATCTCACCCTCCCACTCCCATGAAGCACTGCGAATGACATAATCGAGTTGGTCTTCCTACGCTCTCAAAATATTTCAATACATAAACATTTTGCAATAAACTTGAAAAACATTGTTTATATATATTATTTATATATATATATATATATATATATATATATATATATATATATATATATATATATCAACATTTTTAAATGCATAGTTTTATATTTCTCCATCATTTTTAACTCGATTATGCTGTTTGCAGTGCTTCATGGGATTGTAGTTCTTTCCCTCACTTAAGCTGTTGAGTACACAGTCTTGTACCTTTGTATTTTTGTCCAATTTTCAAATACTTTTCAAAGTTTGTAATGTTATGATTCATGTCGTAGCTGGTTGGTTTGGTTAATGGCTTACAGCGCTTTGACGAAGACTTTTTTTTTTAAATCCCTATGAGAGAAATGAATGGAAAAAAAATCTTCTGGAAGCAACACCGATGAAAAAGTGGGTGGACACTGTTGCACTCTATTGCTCATTCATTAGGATCTGGGATTTCAATAAACTCCTAACCCTAAGTATTGAACTTAAAGGCCCTTTCACACTGGACGCGATTTTTACGCACAAATAATTTGCGCGATGGTTTTATTTTTTGATCAGCTGTTTGTGTAATGAGTGCTTTCACACCGAACGTGAATGTGCTGCGGCGAAAAAACGACTTTTTTTTTTTCGTTTCGATGTCGATTTTTTTTTTTTCTTTTGGGGCGACAGAAAAGACTTCAGCCAATCATATACTACAAGGACAATGATTGTGTGGCGTAGCATTGCCAACCAACTCAGTTATCACGACTGTGAGTATGTTGTGTGATAGTTTTAGTTGTTGTATAGTCCTGTGCTGTGTAGGATAGCAGGCTAAACTACATTTGGGATAGAAAGCTAATCGTCAAAGATAGAGATAGAGACCGTGTTTACGCGGCTCGTGATGGGTTTTGACGCGAACTATTCGCACACGAACTATTCGCTTTTTCGTTACGCATCCGGTGTGAAAGGGCCTTAAGGGTGAGCTCTTTTGACTGTCAATAAGCAACCTCTTAGCAATATTCCAGAACACCCTAGCATCCACTTAGAAATGCACACAAAAACACTCAGAACACCCTATAGCACAGATACTCAACAGGCGGCCCGCGGGCCGCATCCGGCCCATCGGCATTAATTCTATGGCCCGCGTCATGCAAAAGATGAACGCACTTCTTTATAATTTGAGCTCAAAAGTTGCGCGAATATTAGACGGTGTGATTTATATCTATATTGCGGACGGTTGATTAATAAAAAATAACATTCATCATCGTGTGGAATGTTTAGTGAGACTTTATATAGCTACCGTACTTGATATCTCCGAAATGTACCATTAACTTGCTAGGCGCAACAATAGCAAAACAAGCGGTCAGGCAACTTGTGTGTGCGGCGCGCTATGCATAGCTCGTGCGTTCAGAGCTGCGCACTTTCACAGCTGATTCGGGTGACGTTAGAACTGATCTGCGCATCTCTACTGCAGTGTGTAATTAGTATCGTGCCCATAGACAACACGCCAGAATACAGTTATCTTTCGTGCTTGAACTTACAATAACACACACAATTATGCCAAAATGTCCGTTTTGTCGAGTATCTTCATAACATAAGAGCTGTCTTATGATGAACGTGAAGAGTTGTGAGAGAATGAGGCGCGTGAGAGATCCGCGTCTCCGTCAGCTGGTCTTAAAGAGACAGCAGCCAATAAAGCTTTCTGTCAGTAAAGTTAATCAAAAAACAAAAAGAACAGAGAAAATTACTCACTGCTGTTGACTAAATTTATTTATTTATTTTTTTTGCTATAATAAGGATTAGTCTATATTTAATTTATATAGATATTATTTTAATGCGAATAACAATATTTAATTTTTTAAAAAATATTATTTTAATTTGAAAACATAATGCATGTAGTTGTTTCTAGTTTGAGTTGAGAATTTCAGCATTAAGCAAGTTAACTCATGTTTAAACAGTAGCAAAATATAATAGCCTGTATTTGCTCAATGATTTTCTTCATACATTTTTTAAAACTCTGAGTATACTTTTTGAATCTACTTCATGTTAATCTACATTTTTGTTCCAGGTAGTTTTGTTGTTTTTATTTTCATGTTCAGTATAATTTTAAATTGGACAAAGACTAGCAAGACTTAACTAGCAAGGTTTTTTAATACTCTGAGTATGAACTCTGCATTAATATCGACAGTATTACTTTAAATAGAACAAAGACTAGCAAGACTTACCTAGCAAGATAGGTAATAAACTGAATTTCTATACAAGTAAAAACTGTAAATATTGTCATAAATAAAGTTTTACGATGCAAGTTGTAATTTGTGGCCCTTCACATTTAATATGGTTTAAATGTGGCCCCCTTGGCATCTGAACTTGAGTACCCCTGCCCTATAGCAACTAATTAGCAGCATGTCAGCAACCACCTTAGCATCATAGCTGCAAGTTTTAAATTGATTTAAAAAAAAAAAAAATTAAATGCCTTGACAAATGAATGAAACTTTCTAAATGTTTTGCCATACAATGTTTTTTTAAATTTAAATCTACTGTTTGTTTGTTTTGTTTTATAGTTGTTCATTTGTAATAAATATAATTGCATTAACTACGCCAACTTTGCATACTATAATACATTTTTGTAAGAACCACTTTTGATTTAAAGATATACATATGGTAACTAGCCGAACAGAAACATCAGGTTCAAACGTTAAAGAACTCTGCCTTCATACAGTACATTACAGCGATGGTGCATAACACGAAGGCTAATTCCTCATCTAAATCCTCTGAGTGGTTCTGAAAGGCGTAAGCCCAGACCTGCGGTACAGTGGGACTTATGCAAACGGAGGCCCTGTTCTCTTCCACCCTGCCCTCCCCCCCCCCCCCCCTCCCCAGCAGCCGTTCAAACCTCTCCATGCTTAGGAAGTTACTTATTAAGAACCAGCGTCAGCATGCAGTGCCAAGCTCCTTTTTTCTCCTCTGCTGCTTTGGCTTCTTTTCCCGTTTCAATACCCACTGTCGTTGCCTTGTGTTTTTTTGGGTTAGGAGGGGCGGTTGAGGGGGGAGTGCATGCTTGGAATGTTAGCAAGCGTCCTATTCACTCTAGGGGAGTGTTGTAGAGCAAAAAAGAAAACGAATGGAAAAAAGCAAGAGAGAGTGGGAGAAAGACAGAGCGAGGGAGGACAAAATGCCCACAACAGACTTGATGTTGATCGCATTAATGCATTGGAGTGCTGGGTATGGTGTAAATGATTGAAAGTGCTTCCAGAACTTTTGCCGTTGGCGTTGACAAAGCCGGCTCTGTTTCCTCCCTCTGCACTGCAACCCCCTCCCCCCGAATGCACATACACACACACACACACTTGATGGTTGTTTTCTCTCAATGTTTTTTTCAGGAGGGAATGGATGCGGTGCACGGAGAGGGAATAGAGCCAGGGTCTGTCCGCCAGGGATCGAGCCAGGGGCCTCAATCAGGGGAGGGTGTGTTGGGGGACCTTTTCGAGGATGCTGAAGAGTGAGCAAATGAGGCATGGATGGGTCAGATGGGTTGAGAGAGGAACCGGGTTTGACGAGAAGGAGGGGAGATTACAGGTCAGGGCAAAGAGTTGGAATAAATTAAGTTCTACCATGGTACAGAATGGTACATTGTTAGATCCAACAGACAGACAGCGGACAAACAATCCTAGCTTTGTGTCCGGTACTGGCAGAAGGCAACCTCTCTCTTTTCCCCCTGATTTCTCTCTGGATGAATCCACTTTGGGATCCCGCTGTCTGTTGCTGCATTGCAGCATTATAGAACCAGCTTAACAGAGAAGAGAGAGAAGTCAAATGAAAAAAAAAAACACATTTCTGGTTAGTGGCGTTTAAGGCAGTATCACAGTTACCAATTCATGACAATATTTTTAAAGCTCTAATAACAAAACACTCTAAAAACAACTTAGTACACCTTAGAAATGGCATAGCAACACCCTGACACCTAATTAGAACAATACCACAACTACTTAGAATAATGCCATTGCAATCACTCTGAACACCCAAAAACCACTGAGCAACACCCTGGCAACTACCCAGAATTGCATTTTTTGTGAGTTTTGCACTTGGAAATACATTGAAAATATATAAAAAGCAAGTGCTATGTCTATAAATACTATGCAGTGATGTGTCTTGTTTACATATAATTTGATTTGCATGGTATATGCATGGAGACCGCAGTTTTGGTTTCTGACGACTGAAAATGATAGCAAACTACAACCCGTTATTGTATGCTATCATCTTTTCCATCTTTCCAGGATGATTATTATCACCACCTCAGCCGTTTTTGCATATCCTATGCAAAATGCACACCAACTGTTGCGGCACGCATGTTTGCACGTTGCTTTCTCAACCTAAGAAGAGTACCTTTATCACACCAATTCATTTGCATTATGGAAAATAACTCGGCGGAGTCAGGCTCTACAAACAAATGTCACTTCAAGGCTGTAGTATGTGTGTGTACATTACGCTACCCCTTCTGTATAAACACATTGTGTCCTTGGACACAGAAGACATGCTGTGTCTAGGTTCGGGGCAAATGGCTTCACCACGTGGAGTCAATATCATTTACTTGGGATTGTTATTCAGGGAGTGGAGATCCATATTAGAGAGTTTAAAAGCTGGAATGATATTTCTATCCAAATGTGCACCAAAGATGGTCAGCTTTTATGCAATATTGTTCCATGGCTTTCCCTGTTCAGAGATGCTGTAATCATGGAGATAAAGCAAACAAAGGTTTGGGAGATTATTATTGTGCAAATCATTTATTTTGTGGTATATCTGCAGGCTTATGAACTCCAATTTTTGTAAAATTGACTTGGACGAACAATGTACAAATGGAGTCTTGACAGTAATATTCCAAACAACTTTTTTTTTTTTCTTTCTGAAATGCACATCTGGTTAACACATATGTTCCATGTTCATTTGCTGCACAGATGAGGCCCTCTGCGTAGCACGTGACAGATGCAAGTCTGAACGCAAATCACAGTTCACACATTATTTATTGCAACCAGCCGTTGGCATATTTTTGCACTGAACTCATTCACATGTGCTTAACATGCATGAATACGACACACGCAGTTACCGCACTTATTATAGAAAATCTACAATTGAAACTTCTGAATGAGAAAATCACACTTTAATAAGCATTATAGTGGGAATTCTGTGTTTCTAAAATGAGTTTTTTTAAGTAAAAAAGCAAAATAACTGTGATGAATATTTCCCTCCAGGGTCTGTGAGTGTCAAAAAAGCATTAACAATGTTCATGGCAAAATAAATAAATACAATAAACTGCTAAATCTAATGGTTATTACAGACTCTTAAAGTTATTTCAACTTTATAGCTTATTTCCCTGCCATTAATCTCTTTGGAAGTAATTAATCTGAACAATATGCTTCTTTTATCTTGACTTTGGTGGAGATGCTGTTATAAAACTGATAACCCTTTAGCCCTTTTTAGGGCATTTCCCTTGTCTATTGTCGATAGGCTTGTGTAGCCCAAGGGAATGCCATTGTTTAGGTGAATACAACAAAGAAAAATCCTGCTGTTAACCTTATTCCAACCCCAGTGTGATGAGCACTCTAAGGTCATCGCTGGTGTGTAACTAACCTTTGAGCTAAACAGGCAGATTTGATCAGAAACAACTTGTGACCGATGTCTTGCTTGACCCAAGTCTTTGACGTGGTGAAATATCTTCCATTGATCATCTGATAAGTATGTGGTTGTGTTTTCAAATTAGACACTACAAGCTTTTCTTCATTAAGGGCCGTTGACCTTTTGACCTCGGCACTACATATGCTGAAGCCTTTCTCACCAAAAGCATATGTTGTACCAGAGCCCATTCTTAAAATGCTTTGGGTTTCTCAAGAAACAACAAAACTAGAGGGTTTGTAATCTTGTGTTCCACAAAGACTTACAAGTGATTGAATGTGGGAATCACTAATATAGGCAAGAATAGTTGATCGATATGGCTTTTTTATTGTAAAAATAAAGTACACGGTAACATTCAAAGGTTTGGTTTTTTTTTGTTTGCTTGTTTTATTTAAGAAATTAATACTTTTATTCAGCATAATTTGGTATTAAATTGATTATAATGTTATAATGTTACAAAACATATAGATTCCAAATAAATTCTGTTCTTTTGAACTTTCTATTCATCAAATAATCCTGAAAAAAAGAAAATCTACCATTGTTTCCACAAAAATAACAAAGCAGCACAACTGTTTTCAACATTAATAATAATCAGAAATATTACTTGAGCAGCTAATCGGCATATTAGAATGATTTCTGAAAGATCATGTGACACTGAAGACTGGAGTAATGATGCTGAAAATTCAGTTTTGCATCACTGGAATAAATTATATTTTAAAGGGATAGTTCACTTTGAAATAAAATTTTGGTATGTTTTAGCTTACCTCAAGGGCATCCAAGATGTAGGTGTCTTTTTTTCCGCAGTAGTTTCAATTTTGATATTTTTAGGTCAAACCGTTCTTGTCTGTTAGTCATTTCATGCAGATCTATGGTCACTGTCTCAAAGAGCATGCACAAAGTCAAAATTAAAACAATTCCCCATCGTCCAAATTAAACAATTCCCCATCGTAAGTACACATTGATGGCCTAAGACACGAAACGAGCGGTTTGTGTGAGAAAACGAACAGTATTTATATCGTTGTTACCTCTTGAACACAGTAAATAAATACATTTAAACAAAAAAATATAATAAAATAAAATAATAAGACTGGGCTGATTCCAATTTATATCGTTGTTACCTCTTGAACACAGCCGCGTCCAAATGATCTGAGGGCGCGGGCGGGTATAGATATATACACTAGACGTCACCTTGGCTACTGCAGTTCATTGGAACGAAACCGTAGCCAAGGCGACATCTAGTGTATATATCTATACCCGCCCGCGCCCTCAGATCGTTTGGACGCGGCTGTGTTCAAGAGGTAACAACGATATAAATACTGTTCGTTTTCTCACACAAACTGCTCGTTTCGTGTCTTAGGCCATCAATGTGTACTTACGATGGGGAATTGTTTAATTTGGACGATGGGGAATTGTTTTAATTTTAAATGAATAAATATATAAAGGTAATATAAATACGCTTTAGAATCAATAGATACAGCTATAAAATTACTAGCCTACATATGAGCTTAAATGTTAAATTCCCTCTATACCTTCATCAACTCTATAAACTAACTTCACAACTTTAACTTGCACTGGATATAGCAAGACTTTTTCTTTTAGTTGTCCTCTTTCATAGACAGATATTTTCTTCTTGCTGTGTAAATTTGTTTAAATTCTTAATATTTATTCAATCTCGTAATATTCTGCATAAGAAGTAAATCACATGAATCGCAGTTTCACTCTTTCTCAGCATGTGATTGGCTCTTCGCTACTGATGTCACACCTAAACTCCTAAACTCAGGATCAAAGCCTGAGTTGACAGAGAAAGTTGATGATCAGCATCACGGTATCAACAAAGCCTGGTTAGATTGGTTTGGTTTTGTCAACTCAAAACTAATCCTGTAACCCTGAGTTTGTTCAACCACCATCATGGTACAGGCCCCAGCTCAACTCTCTTACCAAACAATGCATTTTCTTGGAGGAAGCTGGGGTGTATATAGCTCAATGACAACAGGCTGTGCGTGTCTCAGTGTATGAAGGGTCACAGAGACCCCTCTATGACCAGTCAGCCTGGAGAGCAGGTGGTCCTTATCATCGTCTTTCCAGTTTGACTGGGACACTCGCCACATTGTGCTCCGCCAAGTTTTTAAGCAGCACCTGTGAGATCGCTGGCCCCCCGGCTCAAACATGTGGCGGTGGAGTAGACCTAAGGGGAAGTTGCACAAAAATGTTTTGGAGCATGCAGTTGTGTTTCAGCTGAACTGTAACTGGACAAAATGAACAATAACAAAAGTCATGTATCATTGATTGGAATCAGCCCAGTCTTATTATTTTATTTTATTATATTTTTTTGTTTAAATGTATTTATTTACTTACATGTTGCATTTACATTCATTTATTTTACTAAATTAAACCCCAAGTAACTGCTTTTTGCATTCGTGTCTCGCACACATGGTTCACAGGTTTGGAAGCATCATCAACTGTGTTTGCACACCTTTGCATAATTACATAATTTGCATATAATTCCTCTATGATACTACATGTTCTTTGTATTACCAGCACAGGGCAGCTCTTTTATTACGACACGGAACAGATTTGTGGTATAACTGTTCTTAGCACATGTAAATACAAACTGTCACTCAAAGATTCAATGGAGTATAACATCCAGTATATCTGCAGGCGAAACATATGAAAGAAATACTGGTCACATCACATTTCATTATCTGCCAAAATCAGTGATTTATGCATCATTTTACTTCAAATGTGTGTGCTATTAAAAAGGATGTCTTCATATAGCTAATTAGAAACATGTCGACTTTAACTTGCTTGCAAGATTATCTTTAAACTGTTGTTTCGCCATGATCTTAGTTAACCTGCAAGGAAATCTTACCTTAACATATTTCTGTTTCCATTAAATGTCAAAAGCGAATTTTAGCACAAATAAAAACTTATTTATATATTTTAGGACATTCCACGTTCCACGGTCCCATAAGGTTGTCAGCAGAGCTCTAGGGTGTCTTCACTCTTGTAATTCGGTTCTTTTGATTCTTCTTCAATCACAGTCCACTTTATTATATATATTTACTATATCTGTCTATCTGCCTTTGTAGACACTTCCCACTCAGATATGCTAACTAATCTCTAGCATCTCAAAGTGTTGAGATGTTAAGCAGCTTGTTTTCTCCTGGAAGAATTATGCATACTTCATATCATCACCACACTTCTGTTAAACATCACACTGTATGGATTGAAGACTCTATAATGTTGGTCCAATCGTTCCTCACTCTTTCACCTTAGCCCTCTGATAAGTGGAAAAATGAGTTGAGGAAATGAAGCCCAAGTTGATTTTGGGTAGTTTAGCACCACTGTATAATTGGTGTTCATTTGGTACCATAATTATGCTCAGGAAAGGACAAAAATAGCCTTACTTGTCAAATTATTAATGGTCCTATAAGTGTGAAGATAAAAGTTCCCCTGTTCAGACCGTGTTTATTAAGAAAACACAGAGGTGGGTTGTGAAGGGTTTAGCCACCAACACCACCGGCGGTACAAGCGAGTCTTTGCCTCGTGTTATGTTCTGCCTCATAAATATTGTTACAAGCCAATGATCAGCATGCAACTTTTAAGTTTCCTGTGTTATTTCAAACCTTAAAAACTAAGTTAAATTCAGAAGAGTGTAAAACTGATTGATGTTCATAAAATAAAAAAAACACTAGGGCTATTAATATTTTAATTATTATAACATAGATAGATAGATAGATAGATAGATAGATAGATAGATAGATAGATAGATAGATAGATAGATAGATAGATAGATAGATAGATAGTTAGTTAGTTAGTTAGTTAGTTAGTTAGTTAGTTAGTTAGTTAGTTAGTTAGTTAGTTAGTTATCTGATTACGAAACTTGTAACGTTTTTACCCCAAGACTTTTATTAAAACTCTGTTTTTAAACAGATATCAAGTCTTCATTTGAAATAACGCTTACTTTACTAGTTAATGGAAAAAGTAATTTAAAGTAAGTTACTTGTGTTATACTTGTAATGTGTTACCCCCAACACTGCTACTTTATGTTGGCACTTTATGTTCAAGACTTCTATTAAAATTGGACATTTTTTAACAGATATATCAAGTCTTCATTTGAAATAACGCTATACATCTAAAGTTGCATGATCATTATCACCATGCAATCTAAAATAGAGTGAGTATTAAAAATAAGAAAATAGATGCAAGTGCTGTAACACCGAATGAACATGAAAACATTTCCTGGTTTTCTGAGACAGTGTAAGAGAATAACTACACAAAAAGCCGCCATTGGTCAGTATTTACTTTCACACTACTCACACAGTCTTTTTTGTCTCTCTATAAAGTCGCAAACTGAGTTGTGGTGAAGTGTGAGTCAATAAATGGGGTAAACGGAAGGGTTTTCATGTGTGTTTGTGAAATATCACACCCGATAAAAAAGCAATTCATAAACTTTCTGGGAAATGAAAGTGGATGTTGGCCATTACAAAGCTGACCACTGGACCACTGACCACTGTCTCAGAAAGAGGGGTCCATACACTGAAATACAACATATCAGCTATTAAATAAAGAAATAATGAATGTTTCTGATTCATCATTCACATCACTGACTATAGCTACCATGTTCTCTATAGATGTCTGCATTGACAATCATCAATAATTAATACTTGCATTCTTTGTAATTCATATTTCATGTGACTTATATAATGGCTTACATATTTATAATGACTTATAAGTGTATTATTATATATAAAAGCTTATAACAAATTCATCATGACTTCTAATACATTTGACATTTTTAATGCATATGTTATCTAATGCATTACAATAATTACATATTCATGATTATGCCTTACATTTAAATAGTAACAGGTTTCATGTGTTAAATATTATAATGTATTATAATTGTGTGTAGAATTATTAATGAAGCCATTTAATGCATTGTTATATACAGTCTTTGACCAGTGTTTTTACCCCAAAGTGAACTACTCAATTAATTTAAGTATATGAAGGTTCATGCCCTGAAAGTGTGAATATTTAGGTCTCATTGTATTCCCCCAAAAAGTGCAGTCGGTACTTCTCCCGTTCAATTTGGGACCTTTAATGAATAACAGTAAACTTTACGTATAAAGTGCAATGGGTAAAAACCAAAAGAGCATAAACGTATATTAACTCTTTTTGCATATACCGCATCTGCTGAACCAACCAAACTGTAGCCATTACACAGCTTACAAACAAAGAAACCATGTTGAATGAGCTACAGGATTGTGGTTTCGACTGTGGATTTGGCCTCCACCGATGATTCATTGTTTCTGCTAACATATACCGCACCGCTAAGTTGTTATACAGCCCTAGACACATCACACAATGAGGTCAAACAATATTCATTTGTCCTCTTTGTCAATACCACAATGCCTGGCGAGTGGGAGGTTTGTGGCAAAGGTTAACCAGGTGGCGTCTTCTAAACAGTGTAAATGTTTACAGACGTTACGGTCTGTTCGCTTGGCATTATTAGGGCATGTACGCTTAACAACACACGGCTGAAATATTACTCCATTATCGGCTTATTTCACTATTTTATGTTACTATTTTGTCCTAAAGATGACCCAGCTCGACCCAAGCGCGTTTGTATCCCCAGAAGTAAGAAAGAAGTAACTGAAGAGAGACAGGGAAAGTTGTTTTTCTTGGGACAGCTGCAGCGAGCTGGTCTGCACTGTCTGTATCAGATGTCCCCCCACACATCCTAATACAAATATTGTGCAGCAGTTGCCATGGTCACGACCAGGCAACAGCTGGCGGGATTCAGTTCACCTAGAACCTGTTCCTGTTGGCGTGACTCCAGGCGCTCCGAGCTGGAGCTTCTTACCACTGAATAGGAGATTCCACGGAATATTTGTTCTGCTTTTCAGTTTTTTTCCCCATGTTTTTCTCGTACACCGTCTCTAGATGCCTCCTGCTAATCTCTCTCTCTCACTCTCTCTCTCTCACTCATATATATATATATATATATATAAATGCATATTATGTATATATACTATACTATATATATATATATATATAGACGTGTGTGTGTGTACATGATATAAAATGCATATATTACTTAATAAACTATATTATAATCACTGTACGCTGTCAGAAATAGGGTAGAAATACAGTAGGAGTTCATTTCTGTCCCCCAAGGTACAATCTACACTAACGTACCCCATAGGGCTTATTATTGGACCTCAAGGTACATATATGTACCTTTTTGAGGGTCAAGAAGCATTAAAAGTTACATATATGTATCGTTTCTTTTAACGGTTAAGGTACAATATTGTACCCTTGAGGGTACAGCCCCAGTGACAAGCCATTGTACCCCTAAAGGTACAGTTATGTACTTTATTTTCTGAGAGTGTACTGTATATACATAATATACAGACGTATGTGTGTGTGTATATATATATATATATATATATATATATATATATATATATATATATATATATATGTAGGCTATGTATGTATGTATGTATATATATATATATATATATATATATATATATATATATATATATATATATATACATACACACACACACACACACATATACACATGTGTGTGGGTGTATAATAAAATATACATATAATACTTATTGAACTACATCTATATACATGATCCACATTTTTAATGCTCACATTTAGCTGAAAAGCCTATAGTTTGTTTAACTGCAGGCATTTGAGACAACATGCCCCGCTACTACAAGTGTACAATGAATAGCCTATCCATTTGTAACAGAGGGAATATTAAATTATTTTGTTTTCAGTCAAGACTGAACTCGACTTTTAAGCAAAAAAATAAAGAAATGAAAATTATTTTCACTGTAAAAAGTGTGACAACTAGCTCTGATTTACACGATATTAGACACAAAAAATCAGCCTAAAGTTGCAAATAGACACAATAGTTGCAAATGCACAACTTTCATCCATTCAACACTGAACTGTTACATCTGAACTAACGGCATACACCTTCACCAGATACTCCTAGCTTCATTCCCTAGCTGAAAAGAGTCCAAGTAATAAATACATTTGAGGAGGTGCGCGAGTTCCTCACCGCAGATCCGTCTGCTCCTATCTCGCGCGCAGGGGTCAGGTTACGGTTATCGGAAGGAATCTACGAAAAAAGCGGAGCCAAGCGCAACTGCTCATCATCAGGACAGATTAACCTTGTCAAGCGGGGGTGTACCAGGAAGCGAAGGAGAGAGAGAGAGAGAGAGAGAGAGAGAGAGAGAGAGAGAGAGAGAGAGAGAGAGAGAGAGAGAGAGAGAGAGAGAGAGAGAGAGAGAGAGAGAGAGAGAATGGCTGGCAGGCAGGCAAGCTGGCTCCACTGCTAACTCAACACCACTGAGGCCTTTCCTCACTCCTGAGGGAGTGCAAACACGCGTCTCCTTTTACAGCCTCTCTCCTGTGCCATTACACACGCATATCCTCCCAGAAAAACATGCGCGCATTACATCCGTCTCTCATTCTGCCCGTCTTTATTTTCACACTGCTCTCGTAACGTAATATTTTGTTCCGTTTTTGTTGCTCTGATGTTATCGAGTAAATTTCCTAAAGTTGCAAGTCATGCATCAACAGCTCGCTCGAGAGAAAAAAAACCTGTCTTGCTCAGTTTAATTTAGTTTTGTCTGTATATACAGATTTTAGAGTACAACATAAAGATTCTGGGGCTCACATTTCCGAATTTGTTGATTTTTTGGGAGACAGTGCGTATAGCACAGCCAGCAATGCAGCGACAAAACCAATTTCTTCTTATTATTAATGCTGTAAACAGTTGTGATGCTTAATATTTTTACTTTTTTTCAGGATAGAAATGTTTTTTATTTTTAACACCATTTATTTGAAATAGAAAACGTCACTTTGATCAATTTAATACATCCTTATATATATATATATATATATATATATATATATATATATATACAAATCTGTCCCCAATCTCTTGAACGTTAGTGTGTACTGTCCTAATATGCTATCAAACTACCAGAAACCCTTTCATCTTAGATGACATTTCACACCGAACTGCAGAAATCTTACTGAAGTGACAGGACGACCCTCAGGTCAGAGTAGTAAAAGCTTTGGCGCTGCGAAGTGACCTCTACAGTCCCTTGTCAAGCATTCGAAGCTTAGAAACGCACATAAGCACAGCTTGGCATAGCAACAAGACAAATCTTTATCGTTAGCAAAGCTGAGGTGATTTATTAAATCCAACAGCTGCATTGCCTGTGATGTCGGCCTCATCAGATGTGTCCAAAAATCGTAAAACAATAATTTTTTATTTGTTTGCGAAATAGCACGTTTCTCAATAGCTTTGAAAATAGCACTGGTAAAACATATGGCCAGCGCATTTTTTTTTTTTTTTAGACATATGTCGGACAGAGCACATTATGACACTATTGTAAACATGGACTTTGAGGCACAAGTATAACACATTTGGTGGGAAATATGATTCATAATAAGCGGCTGGGTCCAAAACTCCTTGTACACTTGTACAAATGGAATTTTGGGTTTTCTGAGTTAAAAAAAAATCTCCCTTCACAGATCTCAGGAGATCCTTGGAGTAAAATTTAACTTTGCTGATCTCCTCTTCGTACTGAAAGCAGGAATACGGCCAAACAGTTTGCGGTTTTGTGTCAATGATCTAGAAAAGGCACGGTCGTCCTTGCCAGAAAAACAAGTGAAAGCCAAGCCACTGTGGTGCTTTTCTTGCCCACTTGAAAGGCAGTGGATGTGCTCTTCATTCCCACCCCGGTGTTCCCTGAAGGTCCAAAAAGGCATGAAGGTGTCAGGGTTTAGTTGCAAGAAGAAAACTACAGCTAAATAGCAACACATATAACATGCTTCACTATTACATTTGTTCTTAAGCCTATACGTGGTGTTATTTGTCAAGATGAAAGGTTTTGTTTTCAGCCTGTTTTTCATCGAACGTGCTATTGAATGAGACTCAACGAAAGCCTCTTGCGAGAAGCGTGTTGAAAAACACAGGTGGAAGTTTTTCGAAGCATCTGACAGGCTGTTGACAACGTACAAGAGAGGTGTGGGACCGTGCCATGTTGGCCTCGGGCGGCACTTACCCTCAACCCATCAACTGTGGGTAAACGCCTCGCGCTGTAATCAACACACACACACACACACACAGAGAGAGAGAGAGAGAGAGAGGGAGGGAGAGAGAGAGAGAGTCTTGTGTTAAAGGGATAGTTCACTCACAAATGTAAATGCTGTGCAAGTTTTTGGGTGAACTATCCCTTTAAAGAAAAAATGTCTTTGTGAAAATTACAGTTATCTATGGAAGCTTGTTTCCACCACAGGGGAAAAAAAAGGTAATTGCAACTTTTTATCTCACAATTCTGACTTTTTTTCTCAGAATTGTGTGATATACACTCGCAATTGCGAGTTAAAGTCCGAATTGCGTGATATAAAGTTGCAATTGCCAATTAGTCAGAATTGCGTGTTATAAAGTCAAAATTACTTGATATAAAATCAGAATTGCATGATGTAAAGTCGCAAGTGTGTGTTATAAAGTCAGAATTGCTTGATATAAACTCACATTTGCGTGTTAAAAAGTCAGAATTGTGAGATACAAATTCGCAATTGCGTGTTTTAAAGTCAGAATTGCGTAATATAAAGTCGCAATTGCTTGATATAAAGTCAGAATTGCTTGATATAAAGTTAGAATTGCATGATATAAACTCACATTTGCATGTTAAAAAGTCAGAATTGTGAGATATAAAAATCGCAATTGCCAATTAAAGTCAGAATTGTGTGTTATAAAGTCGCAATTGCAAGTTAGTCAGAATTGCTTGATATAAAGTCAGAATTGCGTGTTATGAAGTCAAAATTGCGAGATATATACTCACATTTGCATGTTAAAAAGTCAGAATTGTGAGATATAAAAATCACAATTGCGTGTTTTAAAGTCAGAATTGTGAGATATAAAAATCGCAATTGCAATTTAGTCAGCATTGCTTGATATAGAGTCAGAATTGCATGATATTAAGTCACAATTGCAAGTTATAGTCAGAATTGCGAGATATAAAAACGCAATTGTTATACAGTCAGAACTGCGAGATATAAACTCACAATTGAGTTATAAAGTCAGAATTTTTCTCGAGTTCTTTTAAATTGTTTTATTCCGTGGCGGAAACAAGCTTCCATAGTAAACACGATTTTATTTTATTTTTTATAATTTTACAATTCACATACGAAAAGGAAATACAAAACATGACATGATGCGACAAAACTTGAACGCGCCACTTATAATCAATTGCTGTTATTTATACTGCAACAAAGGTAACAAATCTAGATTTGTTGCATTGCATCACAGTGAGAACAGGGAAACAACGCAAAGCTATATCGCTAATATTCGTCGATTATAACCTGAAGAGTCAAGTTTTGCACTGTTGTGTTGCTCATCGTGTAAAGATGTCTGTGAAACCAAAAGCCTTTTGCTTTTCAAAGAGAGTTTGACGTGACATGAGCGATAGCGATTGTTAGCAATACAACAAATCTGAGCAGAGTTTAACTTTATGCAAATGAGCAGCACAAGATGCAGCAACTACCAGTCAGTGGTTACACCTACTGGCAACCAACAGTATAGTATGGAAGCTTGTTTCCGCCACAGAATAAAAAAATAAAAATGTAATTGTGACTTTTTTCTCAGAATTGCGATATAAACTCGCAATTTTATGAGTGAGTGATAAAGTCAGAATTGCAAGATATAAACTCGTAATTCTGAGAAAAAAAGTATTTTTTCCTCAGAATTGGACTTCATAACTCGCAATTGCGAGGTACTCACAGTTCTTAAAAAAAGTCATGTGCAAATTTATATCTCACAAATCTGACTTTATAACTCGCAATTGCAAGTTTCTATCATGCAATTCTGAGGAAAAAAACAGAACCAGACCAAAAAAAAATGATGTGCACCCCTGGTTATAGTTTAGTTTTAGTTTTTGTTTTGTTTTTCCTGTTTTTTATTCGATGCAATGAGATCACTCCTTAATAATCAATGCATCTGTCTGCATTGCAATAGCAGGAGAGATCGTTCCTTTACATTCAGTGCGACAAAAATGGATCGATGCAGCGACCTATTTTAGTTGCAACGCTAGTTTGCAATATAGACTGGGTTTCATTCCTTACAATGCATCTGCACTGCAAATGAAGAGTGCAATATGACCAAACTTGATTTGTTGATTTTATTCAGTTGCATCGTGCAACAGTGTGAAAGCCCAGCAATTCAGAGTGAATGGGAGGTAAAAAACAACAAAAAAACAGGCAGGCTGTGAGTGCAGGTTGAGACCCAGCCCCTGACATTCCTATCTGTACCTGTGCATGCTGCGGAGTGACTGGAGGTGTGCCGGAGCTTAAGAGAGCCACTATTTACCCGCTGGGCCGGAAAGCCTCGAGGAGGAGGAGGAGGAGGAGGAGGAGGAGGAGGAGGAGGAGAGGCCAGTGGGTGCATTACTCGGTTTAGACGTGGCCAGGAACAAAAAAAAAAGGCTCTGAAAATGCTGCCGACAGCAATTGTCAGCATAGGCCTCGCGCTTTCTCTGACACAAACACACACTGAAGTTCACACATGCATTCATTCTCTCTTTTTAATGGATACATGTGACAGGATTTGCTTTGTATTGCTCCTGCTAGAAAGAAACAAAGACATCAATTTAAAAAGAAAGAAAGAGAAATTAACATTTTATTAAGGGGCAATATTTCCGTATAAACTCTGTACGTCTTGCTTTTATTTAAAATACATCATTGAAATGAAGGCTCAATCTGCATAATTATAGAGTTTGTTGCCTATAAAATCAACACCAACTTATTAGCAATAGGTCATATTTTGCATATTTTATGCAAGAACAACTAAATAATGAATCAAATAAAAAAACTTATAAATCCATTAAAAATGATTAAATAAATAAAAATATATTTCTGACTCTGCCTTGGAGCACTGGAAATATACCAATGGCATATGAATATAGTAATTTTTCAGTACCGTGTGTGTGTGTGTGTGTGTGTGTGTGTGTGTGTGTGTGTGTGTGTGTGTGTGTGTGTGTGTGTGTGTGTGTGTGTGTGTGTGTGTGTGTGTGTGTGTGTGTGTGTGTGTGTGTGTGTGTGTGTGTGTGTGTGTGATTGTGAGCAGTGAGCCATCCATCCAGAAGAAAGGACCGGAAAAGGCAGTCCACAACAGTAGTACCATGTGCCGACCGGAAAGGCGTTATGCAAATGGGTCACTCATTAAAAGTTTATTAAGAGTTTGTGTGTGTGTGTGTGTGTGTGTGTGTGTGTGTGTGTGTGTGTGTGTGTGTGTGTGTGTGTGTGTGTGTGTTGTGTTACCATGTTAACTAAAGTTTTTTGTTACTACAGTTTGTTGGTTTTAGCCTGCATTGTCATAAATAAATTAAAAAATCTAAAAAAATGTTTCTTAAGCTTCTTATGTGATTTGAAGGACAATAAACTATTATTGTTCTACAGTATTAACAAAATAATTTTAGCAGAAGCTACGCCAAGTATGGTAAAACATTGTGAGGGTGCAGTTTGCAGTTTCATTTGTCTCAAAAATAAAGTAATGTGCAATCACAATTACGAGCAATTAAAGCATTTACTCATCTTCTCTGTAAATGCTGCATTTCAGAAGGATATCGGACTGTGATTTTTAACAGGCATTATCATTGCTGAAGTGTAATAACTGGTATAATAATTGATAAAGTTAACATGAAATGGCATTTGCAGGCCATGTTACTTCTGTAACATGACATTTTGGAGTGAAATGGAATATTCAATGTGGGGGAAAAAAAGATGACTATAGGCTTTTGGAGCCGGATGTGAAGCACAACTTGGCTACGAGTTAACCATGTTTTCCCCACCCACATGACCTAGATGACATCAGCTGAAAAGAAAGAGTTTCAGACGCAGAGCAAGTGCGTTTTGATGATTTTGAGATTAAAAATACAGCAAACAGGGTCCATTTTGGATGCATTTACATTACATGGTTCAAGTGACCCAATTCTGATTATTTTTCTCCCATGTGGCACAGATCGGATATAACCTATGAACGTGTAAGCAGGAAAAAAAGCTCATGGATTCTGGAATTTTCAGATCGGTTCCAGGCCTAATTCATACGTGGAAATAAATCTGATCTGAATCGGAAACGCATTATCATTAAGATATGCATCAGCGTCTGCCATGTAAGGCGTACATCATTGAAAAAGCGGCAGTGGCGAATGACGTCAATTCAGGTGGACATCAACCACGATCACATGACTCAATGGAGGACGAAGGCTCCACCCAATGTTTTGCTGACCTTTAAAGTTGGTGCAGAAAGCAAAAGTTTTTATTATCATTTCATCCAATGCAAATTGTGCCGTTTTTACTTCCTTTTCAGCCTAAGCTTCTCCAGGTCAGTACGTCTACCTTGGGTTGTTTCACCAAGTGTAGTGTCAAAGTCACTTTTAAAAGAAGATGTAAGCTGGTCATCAAAAAAAATTGGATATAGTCAAAAAATCTAAATATACAAGACCTTCAGTGTAAATGCGGGCTAAGAAGATTTCATGTTGACTTTAAACAACAGGTCCAAATACATTTCCCCGGGATTTTGAATTTTATTGGCATTATGCAAGACAAGAGAATAAACATAGCACACAATCATCTCTGCCAATCAGAGAATATCCAAAATCATTATTCCAACAAAAATAGTTTGGTTGTTTTACATACATTTAATAAATGTAAGTAGAGTTTTTTTTTTTTTTTTTTTTTTCTCAGGTTTTATGTTTACTGGATTAGTCTTTTGTAACCGAGTTAACCATGCATTTCTTTTAATATCCGATATTGCTGAAGAGGCTTGTGATTAATAGAAACAAATGACAGGAGCATTCAGGCATTCAAGTAACTAAAGTCATCTAGGCAGGTCACAGCTTGAGCAAAGTCACAACTTAAAACAAACAATAACAATAAAAAAAGTGGAGAGGGAAAATGAAGGTGCAAAAGGCAAATATATATTTTAGGATAAGTACAAATTCCATTTCCAGTCTGAAACACATCAATGAAGTTACTTAATCATTTACTATAAAGTTAAGCGAGACAAAACTTAAGAAGAAGAGAAAAGGTGCAGTTGTACTTTACATTACCAGCTTGACCATTAAGCTATTACTAGCAAATCCTATCTAAACTTGGTATATAATAATACTGCAATGCAATTAAATTTGCCAAGGCCTTGGATGCAACAAAGTAAAGAGAATTAAACTAGTCATCATTCCATCATCATCATCTAAGACTGCTAACCCATTTAGGTAGAAGACATTGCATACGATGTCTTGGCTGCATATTTCTAGGGATCTTTTGCAGTTTGTTCGACCCACACAAAATCCAATACTCTGCATGCAATGTGCGGGAATATTAACCATTAAAGGACTTTTTTTTTCTTTTTTCGTCTTCTCAAATTAATCTAGTAATAAACCAGACGTTTATGGACTGAGGCCAACTGGGAAGTAATGATGTGAAACTGAATATTAAGAGTCGATTTGCACTCATTCAAAGTTCAGAAAAACCTTCCATTTTTACTGAGTTCAGTTCAGAGCGTTTGGCAGAGATACTCGCTTTATTTTTTTTCTCTTCTTCCTCTTCCCCTCAGTGGGATCCAGTCCAGTTCATTTGACGGGTTGCAAATCATCAAGGAATTTCACATTAGGGAGGAATGTTTTGGTGAGGCGACCTTGAAAGAGACAGAGTGAATGAGAGTGAAGCTTGTTTTTTGGAGGTTTGCCATGATGGCCTTCATTGTGCAAACTGCATATAAGCAAGGTTATGAGAGCCATTATCAATGAAGCAAATTACATCCGGCTTGCATGTCCAAGTTAACAAAGGCATAATCAGTTCTTGTGTTGTTTTGGCACAAATTCAAGCCAGGAAATCGTGTTAATAAAAGGCACTTCCACAATAGGGTAAGAAGTGTATTTACACTTTTATAAAAAGATACAAATCATGTTATTTTGCTGTGAGACCTAGAAGACATATTAGATAAAATACTTTCTCTAGCATTTTAAACAAACGTATCCTCTCGTAAAAATTGTCACTTTCACGTTCTCGACTTAAAACCATACAACCATGACATTATTGCATAACCTGTTGAATTTACAGTACCAGTCAAAAGTTTGGAAACACTACTATTTTTAATGTTTTTGAAAGAAGTCTCTTATGCTCATCAAGCCTGCAGTTAAAAAAACAAAAAAACAACAAAAAAAACAGTAATATTATGAAATATTATTACAATTTAAAATAATGGTTCTCTTTTTTAATATACTTTAAAATACAATTTATTTTTGTGATGCAAAGCTGAATTTTCATCAGCAAGTACTCCAGTCTTTGGTGTCTTATGATCCTTCAGAAATCATTCTAATATGCTGATTTATGATCAATGTTGGAAACAGTTGTGCTGCTTAATATTTTTTTTATAACCTGAGATACTTTTTTCAGGATTATTTGATGAATAAAAAGTTAAAAAGAACTGTATTTATTTAGAATAGAAATCTTTTGTAACAATATACACTACTGTTCAAAAGTTTGGGAACAATAACTTTTTTTTTTAAAGAAATTAGTACTTTAATTCAACAAGGATGCGTTAAATTGATAAAAGGTGATGGTAACGATTTATATTGTTAGAAATGTTTTTATTTTGAATAAATGCTGTTTTTATGAATAAATGCTGTTAATGTTTTACTCATCAATGAATCCTGAAAAAAGTTTTCCAAAAAAATATATTAAACAGCACAACTGTTTCCATCATTGATAATAACTGAGTATCAAATCAGCATATTAGAATGATTTCTGAAGGATCATAAGACACCAAAGACTGGAGTACTTGCTGATGAAAATTCAGCTTTGCATCACAAAAATAAATTACATTTTAAAATATAATAAAAAAGAGAACCATTATTTTAAATTGTAATAATATTTCATAATTTTTTTTAGTTTTTTGTTTTTTTAACTGCAGGCTTGATGAGCATAAGAGACTTCTTTCAAAAACATTAAAAATAGTACTGTTTCCAAACTTTTGACTGGTACTGTATATTCAATTATTTTTGAAATATTTTGTAACTATTAACTCATTTTAAATAATTAAAATCTGCATCCCACATTTGCATGCAACTCCTGAACAATTTTGCCCCGTTGAACAAAATGAAACATTTCGTAAATCTGCAACATTTTGACAACATTTATGGTAAATAAATGTATCATAACAAATCTTATCAAATTTTACATAAATTGTAGTTTTGACTTTATACGCCAAGCTAGTTATTATAAAAATTATCAAACAAATATTTTTTGTTATACTTATGAGAAATATAAATTCAGCAATAATTGCACTACTAGTGTAATTTTAGGCCTGTCACTTGTTGCACCAAACACATAATCAGTTCTTGTGTTGAGTCAAATTCAATTAAGCCAAGCCAATTTGTTAATGCATAAATCAGCCTCAGTAAAGGCACATTTCACAAAGACAGACTAAATAAGAAGGGAAATACATATTGTTTTTATTTTTATAAAGTTAGTTGAGACCAAGTACATATACATACATACACAAATGTATGTGAGATTTCTCAAACATCAAATGATAATTTTTTTTATTTATTTTTTTTGTCTATATCGTCCAGTTCTATTCACATGCAATGTCCCAGAATGTTTTAAATACAAATTTTGGCTGCCATTTCCATGCTTGGTTATTATGCATATTAGGCAATACCTGACCAAATGGGAAGTGTTCCTTCAAGGCAACATTCAACAAATAACATGACAGCCACAGTAATTAGGCTCACCACAAAAAAAAAAAAAAAAAAAAAAAAAAAATGCAGTCAGCATCAGTTTCAAGTGTCGAATTAAAGTCTTGAGTAACAGCAGCCAAATATTTAACCACATTAAAAAAAAAAAAGTCAGATACTACTTCAACAGTAGAAACAGGATTGCATGATGGTTCATCCCTTTACACCACAACTAAACCAATCTTTAGATTGATATCAAATAGTAGAAAACTCTTGCACTGAAGTACGATAGAATCTGCAAGTCATTTATAAGAGTTTGAGAAACTGTCTTTATTAGAAAGTAGCTATTTTTGCTTCAATTGATTATAATGATTATAATAAAACCTAATCAATTATTACACTGTCATTTCTCATCCAATGTTCTGTTATTTGTCCTTGTGGGAAAAAAAATTGGTTCCCATGAGGAAAATGGCTTAAAATCAAACCAAGTAATGTTAAAACATTTTGAAAATGTAAAACTGCAGAAAGTTTTCAATGATGGGGAGGTTTAGGGGTAGAGTTAGTGTAAGGGGATAGGATATACAGTTTATACAGTATAAAAATCATTATATCTATGGAAAGTCCCCAGAAAACCACAGAAAACCCAACGTGTGCGTGTGTTCGTTTAATGACATCCTCACCTCTAGTACAAGAGGAAGAAGCGGGTTCGGAGTGAAGACACCATGCTTTCTGACATGTTACGCACTTTCAGGTAGTTCACGAACCCTCTGAAGAACAGCAGGAGTCCTGGAGTGGATGCAAGACAGGTCATAGGTCAATAACTAGATGTTCGAAATAGCATGCCTATATGGTCTTGGCAAACACCACTACTTATATATCCACAAAAAGAATATACAAGGGCACTATTAATTCACACAATACAGGAATCCATTAAAGCCTAATCACAGCAGCAAGTTCACTAATGCAAAAATTATTGTTTGTTAATATTATTATTACTCTGACAAACAAAATGCATTGAAGTCATAATGCATTTAAAACTAAAAAACTATGTATTTTGAGTTCCACTTTGAATTTAAAGTCATGTTGTCTTGTAGTCAGTGAACCAGCAGATGGCGCTAGAGTACCATAGGAAACATGGCTGGCGAATGAATCTAAACAAAACTAATCAGGACTTTTATATCAGTGTTTAAGGTCTTACCAAGAACGAGGAAAATCCACCAGAGCCAGTACTGCCCATTGAAGTATCCAGTGAAGTAATCTGAAAACTGAAAAGAAGAATAATACCATTGAGTTTCACGCTGATTGAACTCATAATACAGCATCTTTGATTCACAGTCATTTTTGCTTCCAGTTTCCCACTAAACTAATTAAAAATAATTAAGAGACTCACTCTCACAATGAGGATCCATTTGATAAGAGAGAGTCCAAAGCCGCAGATGGCACCATATCGGCCAGCAATGGTGTTGGTCAAACAGAAAGACAAGCAAAACCCAATCCAGTTGAATAGAAAAGCCACTAGATACAGAAACAGGGAGAGTGTTGCATTAATGAATGGCTGTGAAATGATTAATTGCATCCAAAATAAAAGTTTGTGTTTACATAATATATATGTGTGTACTGTGCATAATTATTTTGTATATATAATTACTTATAATATATAATTATTTTGTATATATAAATATACACATGCATACATTTAAGAAATAGTTGCTTATATATACTGTATATATATATATATATATATATATATATATATATATATATATATATATATATATATATATATATATATATATATATATATATTATACACAGTGCAATGCATATGTGAATACACCCATGCTAAAGTTGACTAAAAAGAGGAATAAAAAATCATATTTTGGAAATTGAACTTAATGCCTTAATTTAAAAAATTAGGAAAAATCCAACCTTTAAGGACACCAATTTTCTTTGTGAATGAATAATGTATCGTAAATAAATAAATGTTCTTCCTTAAAATACATGGTGCATAAGTGAGTACACCCCTATGTTAAATTCCCATAGAGGCAGGCAGATTTTTATTTTTAAGTATTTTTTTTTTATTTATTTTTTAGGATACTATCCTGATAAAGTTCCCTTGGCCTTTGGAATTAAAATAGCCCCACATCATCACATAGCCTTCACCATACCTAGAGATTGGCATGGTTTTATTTCAGTTAGCCTAAAAGCTAGTTTGATTTGCATTGAGAGATGATCTTATGGAAAGTACCCCATGCCAATCTCTAGGTATGGTGAAGGCTATGTGATGATGTGGGGCTATTTTAATTCCAAAGGCCAAGGGAACTTTATCAGGATAGTATCCTAAAAAAAAAATAAAAAAAAAATACTTAAAAATAAAAATCTGCCTGCCTCTATGGGAATTTAACATAGGGGTGTACTCACTTATGCACCATGTATTTTAAGGAAGAACATTTATTTATTTACGATACATTATTCATTCACAAAGAAAATTGGTGTCCTTAAAGGTTGGATTTTTCCTAATTTTTTAAATTAAGGCATTACGTTCAATTTCCAAAATATGATTTTTTATTCCTCTTTTTAGTCAACTTTAGCATGGGTGTATTCACTTATGCATTGCACTGTATATATATATATATATATATATATATATATATATATATATGAAGACTTCAGATGCAAAAGCCTCTAAGTGCCATCTGAAATTTTCTTCTAAAATTAGTATTTTTATAAAGCTTGTATAATTAAGTTCAGTAATTTCACTTTAATGACAATTAATAGGTAATTTTCATTGCCATTAAAGTAAAATAAGTGAACACAAACATACAAGCTTGAAAAAATTATCATTCTTGAAGGAAATTTCAGATGGCACTTAGAGGCTTTTGCATCTGAAGTTTTCATATATATATATATATATATATATATATATAACTTGTATTATAAATAAATATAAATATTTTATATATATAAAAAAATCTCACAGCCCAATATATATATACATACACACACAAGTATCCTAAAGTACCTTGAAAAAACCTTTGTGGACAAATACAGTGATTATTCTGTTTTGATGTGCTGACAATTACAACTTGAAAACTGCTTACATCTATTGCAAAGTTATATAATCTCCATAATCTCCTGGGTCACGGACTACCTTACAGACAGACCACAGTGTGTGAGACTGCAGAACTGTGTGTCTGAGCGGGTGGTGAGCAACATGTGCTCCTCAGGGAACGGTTCTGTCTCCATTTCTATTCACCCTCTATACCTCAGAAGTTTTCAGGTGATTTAGCTGTGGTTGGTTGCATTGAGGGCGGGCAAGAGACGGAATATAGAGCTCTGGTCAACAATTTTTGTCAAGTGGTGTGAACTAAAACAAAATATTTTAGAAGGAAAAAAGACCATCCCTCACCTATTTCTATATATTCACGGCAGAGACGTTGAGATAGTGGACTCCTATCGGTATTTGGGGATCCACATAAGACAGACTTGACTGGACAAAAAAAACCCAAAACAATCTATAAAAAGGTCTCAATGTGTGTAGCAAGATGCGGTTACACTTTATTTTAAGGTGTCATTGTTACAGTGTAATTATATATTTAAGTACTGAGTAATATTAAGCAACTACATGTACTTACATGGGTTAGGTTAGGATTAGGATTTGGTTGAGGGTTAGTTGCATGTAATTATGCATAATTTACTGTTATTACTATGGTAAGTACATGTAACATATGTAACAAGGACACTGTAAAATAAAGTGTTACCCAAGTTCTATCAGTCTGTCGTCGCTAGTGTCCTATTTTACGCCGTAGTGTGCTGGAGCACCGGGATTAAAGCTGGAGATACCAAAAGGCTGAATAAGCTTATTAAGAAGGAGGGCTTTGTCATTGGAGTGGATCTGGACATGTTTGAGGTTGTTACAGAGAGGAGAATAATGTCCAAGCTGTTGACTGTCACAAACAATAGCTCACACCCCCTCCATGACATGCTTGCTGGAATGAGAAGTACATTCAGCAAACGATTGATCCAGCCACGGTGCAACAGAGAACGCTACAGGAGGTCATTTATGCCTGTGAGACTTTACAACTCATCTATCCCGTGCCGAGGTCTCATTAACCATTCAGTCTAGGAATTAGGTCACTACACCCATCGTATAGCTTAATGCAGTTCATTATCAGACATAAAATATTCATTACTGCTTTTATTGTTTGACCGGTTTTTATTTAAATTTTACTCTATTTTGTCCTTCTTAAACTTATAACAAGATGATGGCAATTTGTCTATTTATTATATGTGTATAGTATGTTTTGTGTGTACTGTGAGTACTTTACTATCTTCATGTATTGCTGCTAATGCACTTTAATTTCCCAACTGGGATCAATAAAGTACTACTACTACTACTGCTACTAATGAAAGAGTGACTAATCATTCATTAAACATGACTGGACTGTGATCCACTGCACTGCTGATCATCATGCTTTACTGCGGTTGGAATAACGTGACGTGCAATTCATCACAACACCACCAGGTGGCGCACAAAGAGCACTAATGGACTAACTGAAATCACTTACTCTCCTGAGAAAGCCATTGTTTCGAAATTATTACTTTGCAAGCTCTAACAAAGTATGTTCTGTATAGTATGTAGTATTAATGTAATCTGGATGTACTAAATCCACCATGTTGTCACTGTCAAGTGACCTGCCAGCATCAGTTACGTCACTTCACTGTCATTCACAAATCCTCTCCCGTGGCCTCATGGGATTGTAAAGTGTCCATCATATGCACACTTCAGAATCTCACCGGAAGTAGTAGGTCATCCGGGTACTTTTTGCCTACTTTTTACTGAGTACTGTGAACTCGGCTTTTTATGTTACATACTGTATAGTAGGGACGCATGTAATTTTGGATGCAGCCACTGTGTTCTTAATTATGCTTATCTAATATATAATATCTGCATATTTTTTTACAACAAAAAAAGAATGTGAAACAGTATGCATTATAAAATGATAAATGCTTAAAACATGTCATATGCTAAAAGGCTGACAAAACCTTACTAAATTGCACGTTTGATTCAGTTCAGTCCTCATGTTGCAAATAAATACGTTTTTTCTGCACGAATGATTAATGCTACTCCAAACATGATCGTGTGTCGTGTGTGTGTACCGTAAACAGTCTGCATGACTTGACTTACTAAAGAAGGCCAGCATAAAGATTCCATCATTTCCCACCCTCAGCTGATCAGCATCACTGAAGTCATCCCGAACCGGAAAATCCTCATCCTTTTTTAAGTAGATGGATAAAGAGAAACATTGATGAGTGTTTCAGAAGCATATTAGAAGGCAAAACTGATTCAGAAATCACCATGGATGTAATGTGACAACAATGTTCACATAACTGGACCAACCTTGATAAACAAAAAATGATATGTAGATGTTAGCCAATCACATCAGAGTACATTTACATATAGAAGCAAATACAGTGTTTAAGTAAGGGTCAGGGAGAAGGTGGAAAATACTTATGAAGGACTAAATAACTTCTGTCTTAATGCATGAAAACCTTGATATATTGCAATTTTCTCCAAAAAGTCATTTTCATAAACAACATGGGCAACAACATGGTGATGTAACCCCTAATTCCGTAGCTTTTTCAAAGCTTGATTACTTTCCTTTCAGCAAACACTTTCATCCAAAAAAACGCTTCAAGTGCACTTGCAGCAGGGACAGGCCCTTCAGTGCAACTTTAAGGTTAAGCATTTTCTGGGAAATCCTTTTTTTTTCTTCTATTTTTGCTTTTAGAGAAGTAGTTCACCAGAAAATAAAAGATCTGTCTTCTACTCAACTTCATGTTGTTCCAAACCAAAGAGAGGTTGTTGTTTTGTATAATGTCTCTGCTCTCAAGCACCAATGAATGGTGCCACACTTATGGTGCCTTTAGACGCATTGCAGCGCTTCATCAAATCGATGACATTATTTGAGGCTAACATCAAAATTAGTGAGGCATCTAAAAAAATTAATTCAGCAAATGACATTCGCCATTGCATTGCTTCGAAACACAGCACTAAAGACGTATCTGACTGCAGGACTACTTGGTGTTTTTATGATACTAGTTAGGAACTGGACTTTCAATCACTCTTGTACAGCATTAACATTCTTCACAACGTTTCTATTTGTGTTCCACGGGGTTTGGAATGAAATTAGGGTGAGTAAATTGGCAAAATGTTCATTTTTGTGTGAACTACTCCTTTATGATCCAGCCTACGCCTCTGGTAGCGGCCAGCCCAGCTCCACATTGCGACCGCAGCTCAGAACTGTAGCGGTTGTGTAACACAAGCAAAAGTCTTGAATAATGCTCTAATTCATTCTTTGTTTCTCTAGTGATTTCATGGGTGCGCGCTTCCTCTCTCATGTCCTCATTTTGCAATTACAAAATAATAATAATGAATGTTCCTTGAGCACCAAGTCAGGATATTAGAATGATTTCTTAAGAATCATAACATTACAAATGTCTTTATACTGTCAATTTTGATTAAATCAATGCATCTTTGCCAAATAAAAGTATTACTTTCTTTCAAAAAAGATCTTACTGATTCCAAACTTTTGAATCATAGTGCATGTATACATTTTAAATATTTAGTGCTGCATAACTGTTTTATTATTTTATATAGTAAGTAGTAAATTAGCACTTCATTTAAACAAACGCTGTGTTTAGGTCACTGAAAAAAAAAAAAAAGGGAAGTTAGATCTGAGAAAAGCATAATTTATTTGCAGATGTCAGTTGGTTTGACACTCAGTTATCTAATGCAATGACATTCAGACATTCTTAAGACTGCCCAAATAATACTTTTTGGGGCCACATTACATAACACTTCTTGATCTGAGCTCAGAGAAATCAGAGTATCTGAGGGATTCTCTATTTAGGTCATGGTTTATATGGCACACCACATCCTCAAAAAGGTTCTCCTTATGTTACAGCTAAAAGCAAATCAGACACCATTTTAAAATAAAATCAAGAGATGCCCCATTTCATTTTGGTCATCATCAAATCACACCAGCATTACTACAGCAAACATCCTTCCTTTGAGGGGCTGTTTTGGACTTTACCGAAGACGCAGTGGAAAGTTGTGCGAATCGAGGACATTGAGAGTTTCTTTCAGCAGAACATGTGGGCGCGATGGATGAGATACTCACTCGTGGAATGACCTCCACCGCCGAGGCAGCCATGGCTGCTGCTTTAGCCTTCTCTGCCTCATCGTAAGTGGGCAGAGACGTGGCAATGCTGTATGGTGGAGGAACGGGAAATTCCCCTGGATATGTGCTCTCTGGAAAACAAGAAAAAAACACAGGTCAGGTCATCCGTCACACATTTCTAGGTATGAGTATTCCGAGGGAGCAGTATTTCAAGGGAGCGCTGTCTTGATATTGCTTAGTCAAAAATCACTATTACTATTGCTCATACTTAGAAACCCATAACACACACAGAGATGCATAACGAGCTCTGCAGTGAAGTTTCTCCTTGTGGATGATAAAAACAGGCAAAACAACTGAGACTTTTAGAATTTCATCAGAATATATCTTCAAAACCTGGAGGCTCTTTATACATAGGAAAATCAGTAGTCACCTAGCAACCATCAAGGAAACCTTAGCAACCGCACAGCGTGGTTAAGTTTCAAAATCTCCCACTGTGAGAGGTTTTTTTAATGTTTTTGAAAGAAGTGTCTTAATCTCACCAAGGCTGCATTTGTTTGCTCAAAAATACAGTAAAAACAGCAATCCTGTGAAATATTATCACAATTTAAAATAACCTTCTATTTTTTTTTTTTTTTTTATATATGTCAAATGTAATTTATTCCTGTGATGCAAAGTTGAGTTAGTTTAGTTTTTCAGTGTCACATGATCCTTCAGAAATCATTCTAATATGTTGATTTTTGTGTAAACTTAGATACATTTATTAATTTAGATTTAGACTACACTTAGGTTTATTATTTTCAGGATTCTTTGATCAATAGCTGCTTCAATTGTATATGTAATGAGTGATTATAATCAAGGTATTAATCAGTATTTTTCCTTCTAAATATCACGAGTTGAATGACTTCTCTAAGCTTGTGAGATTTTACTTTGTTATAGAAGTTACCAGTGTGATCAGCGAAATGTTCTCTTCATGTATTCTCTAATGTCTGTATTTGATATGAATGCAGTAACAGTGCTTGCTCATTTAGCCCGGCTTCCAGAAATGAAATATGGAAAGATGTTTTGTTTGAGAAAGGTCTTCAACATGTGTCAATGCATACATCTGTTTTTCTAGGGTACTCTGACATCAATGGTCACAGGGGTCAATGAAGTCTATCGTTTAAGGGACCATCTCTTTGTTAAAGCCTTACTTTCCAGTTCTACTTTCTTGAGAGAAAGAACGCATTATCTTGATGTTTTGAGACGACTCTCCTGTTTATAGTTAGAGCCTGGACAAATCCAACCTTGAGGAAGCTGTGTGTCGGTGTGTGTGTTAGTCTTCTTGGTTACAGGTTAAGGAACCACTGGCATTATTGGAGATTGGCTGAGTTGTTGTTCGGGACAGGCTGGCGCCCAGCAACCCAAATCTGCGACCTGGAAGGTCAAGACGTGACTAACTTCGGGGTCCGAGTGTCAGCCGCATAATTGTTGGAGATATGCTTCAGTTTATCTGTATATGTGTGGAAAATTACTATGTTTATCTATTTCTTAGCCAATGAGAATCATTTAACCTGAAGCAAGGACGTAGCTTAGACCTTGGTGTAGGGTATAACTGATGTGATCTTTGTAACCGTAAACGGAGCGGCCTACGAACTCCTGTGTGAGTCTTGAAGCTGACTTCTGCTGATGAAACAGCAAACTATCTTCAGTAAAACTTTTCTTCAATTTATTGACTAAATTCTGACTCCGGGTCTTCTTTCAGACATCTGGTCCTTGGGTCCTAAACTGTTAACCCCCTAACAATAGAAAGTTCAAGAGAACAGCATTTGTTTAAAATAGAAATCTTTTGAAACATTATAAATGTCTTTACTTGATCCATTTAACACATCCAAAAAAGTATTAATAAAAAAACAAAATTTTTACTGACCCCACATTTTTTGAACAGTAGTGTACGTTAAAATGTGTCTAAACTGTAACCAAGAACAATGACACTGTGATTGGTCTTCTGTTTCAATGTTTACACTGCAAAGGTGCCCAGAATCCACATTGTGTTTAGTTTTCATTCGCAGTGTCATAACAATGGCAACTGATGTATCATTTCATTAATGCATATTGAAAATGTTTCTATTCTATTGTCGTCATGCGCACACTATAAATCTTGTTTAGAATTGCTAATCAAGTAGATTCCTGCTTCCCTTCCTCGCTCTGGAAATGATAATGTGTCTGTACCTGGTGCAGCGGTTGCTCCGAGCGCCACACTAGTATACGGAGGGGGCGGAGCATCCGTATCCACCGCGGGGTTGCTGATGCCTAACTCAGCGGCAGCGGCCTGGGACGATGTGGACGGCTCGCCCCCGGCAGCCCCTTCGGAGGAGTCGTCCTCATTGTGCAACTGGGGAAGGACAGAAACAAATGTTCAGACTGAAGAAACGTCACTTAAGTGTTAAGTTCAAAATTTATTGATTGGAATTGGTTGGATGATTGTGGTTTGCTATTGGTCGAGCTTAAGATTAAGATTAAAATTTGGACACATGCTGCTGTCCCGAGAATTTTAGGTTTATTTCGCTTCCCTTCCCCACCTACACAATGGCAGCCTATGTGCACTGGAACAATCCTTCCTAAAACGCATTAAACCTTCGATTACAAAGACGTGAAGCTCACCGAGTGGTCAGGGGTGTTCACTGATATGCTCACACAAAAATCGCTGCAAAAGATGCTTTCCAACAGGTTTTATCGTAGTTTTTGTCCAACTCCATTGACTTGTATTGGATGAGCTGTGAGGTACGGTATTACTCCGCCACTTCTTCTTCTGCTTCTTCTGTGTATTCAATGAAATGCCAGAGGTTTGCTTGCAATTGGCAAAGGTGCATTATCGCCACCAACTGGGCTGGAGTGTCTATTATTCAAGCTCTCAACGGAAGAATCTACGGGTGTGAGACGTTTGGAAAAATAGATCCACAGTTTTACAACGAATGGTAAAACACCTGTTGGAAAGCATCTTTTGCAGCGATTTTTTTGTGAGCATATCAGTGAACACCCATGACCACTCGTTGAGTTTCATGTCTTTGTAAATGAAAGTTTAATGCGTTTTATGAAGGATTGTTCCAGTGCACATAGGCTGCCATTGTGTAGGTGGGGGGGGAAGCGAAATAAACCTAAAATTCTCGGGACAGCAGCATGTGTCCAAATTTTAATCTTAACCATTCTATTTCATCAGAAAGGATCTGTAAACAGGGCTTTAAGTGTAAAATACCGAACTTGTCCTTTAATGTGAATGTATCTTTGTCACCAGTTTCAAAGACAAATTTTCACTCTGTGACAAACAGAATGAACAATAAATTTCAACTCAATTTTCTTTCTATTCATGTGCCTCTCTTTGAAAAAAATGACCTGTTTACTAGCGTGAGGGCAACCTGTCACTCACATGAGCTCGACCAATAGCAAACCACAACCATCCAATCAATCCCCACCATACATTTTTCTCGTTCGAGAAGCCATTTCACTCAGATATAAGTCACAATAGAGAAGAAAAGACTATCGCAAATTCTGTTTCATACCGACTTTAAGACAGATCTGACAAGGTCTTGTTAGGTGCATTGACACCATGATGTACTCAACCAAGGGAGTATATCATCTAACACTGCAAGGAACACGTCAACAACTTGGACTCTAGGGACGCATAACCTTCCTGCCCTCGCCCTACAATCAACAAAACAATCTGTAAAGCTAAACTCCAAGAAAAAGGTGTTGAAACAAATTAAACATTTAGTGTCCAAAAGGAGCCTTACATCTTAATATGCATGAAGTAACCTGAAAATGTCTTCCAGGCATTGAGGACTAATGGTAATTCGACAGTTCAAGATTGCAGGGGACGTATTTGGCACATCAGAGTGCAGTAGGATGCACAGTTGCCTGCCAACAAAGTTAGCAAACAGCGAGATTCACACAGTAACAGGAGAGCGACGGTAATGCAAACCACAAGACTGAGGCACAAGGTTGTTCCTTCAACTGCACCTGTTTGAAGCGTCGTTGAGAAGTAACCGTCCAAACAGATATGAGGGGATTCGACCTGGTGAAATTAGTCTGTTTCGCATACGTGGCAGTTATTCAGTGACTTACATTGACAATCCTCTTAGTAGGGTTGTCACAATAGGGTAACTCCCTGTCAACTCAACCGGAGGCACCAGCTCAAATGTTTGATTTTGATACGATTTTTTTCTGAAGAAAGACAAACATGAATAGGAAATGAAAGCCAAAATATGAAATGCCATGGGTAAATATTTACGGAGTAATCCACTATTTTGTAGAAGGGGGGGTCAAAATGACAGTTTCACATAAAATGTAAAACCAAATTACAGAGTGAAAATGACTTTAGAAAGATGGCAGCATCATTATTTTATTTTTACTCACAGATTGATAGGTCTCTTTAGTAAATGATGTTCTCTTTAGCAATCCTTGTTGCATAATATACCAATGGTGACAGTTTCACCCCTCCCCCCATGTTTTTCTTCTTGTTCTTTTCTTTAGGTACCTTGTTTTTAAGGCCCTATATGGTTCAATCCCAGAGATATTGGGATCTCAATGTGGCTAAACTGTTAAATTGTACACATTTTCAGGGAGCCGCTATCCATATGCAGGGTTTTGAAATCGCTTTTGAATGCACGATTGTTTTAGATTTTAAAATGTGCAATTACGCGTATTCTGAGTATAGGGAGAGGCGCTACTGACCACACATTTTGCAAGATAAGACATTTTGTCAATGACGCTCAGGATCTGTTGCGCACGAAGTTCACATGAAAATGATTACACCATGAAGCCACATCAAGGACAGAGCGAACCAATGGGGAATCAGGCTTCCTCACTCTACAATGAGGACAACCAAAAGACAAACTGAACTGTCTGCCATTATATAAACAACTGGCCAGGGACAAAGAAAGCATCTCAAGTGGTTTGCAATGGGCTGTAAAGAACTATCAGACTGGAGATAAATAGTACATCTTATCTGTGTTATGACTAAGACTGCACAGAATCAGTGAATTCACAATTCGCGAAAACCCTAAAAAGCGTTGATTTGGTGTCATTTGAGTTCCTCAGCTGAAATATCTGGACCAACTGATTAAATATGTCACTTTTCTTTACATGGAATAAAGAAGCAAGTAACATACAAAAAACTAAAGGGCATATCCTTGTGCAATAAATGGCAATAATTTAAAGATGACTTATGTTTTTTTACATGTTCATCTTTCTTTAGTGTGTAATGTTGCTGTTTGAGCGTGAAAAAAGTCTGCAAAGTTGCAAACACAAAGTCCCTCTAAAGGGAGTTATTCTCTATATCAGTGTCACTGTTTCTGAACTCCTGAAACGCCTCCATTGTAGTCTCGAGTTTTCTTCTAGAAACACGTCTTGTTTTAGTAGTGTGTAGAAATGTGTGGTTATGACAAGGGGGCGAACATTTCTGACACACTCATGAAGCGGTTGACCAATCATATCACACTGATCCAGCCGACCAATCAGAGCGCATTGCACGTTTCGGAAAGAGGGGCTTCATAGAGACAGGAACTAAACAGTGTTACTGACAGACTGGGAAGAGAGGTGCAGCAAAAATGTGAAAAAAAAACATAAAAACTGGCTTCTTGCATAACTGTTGAACAAAGATTAAGCCTAATTAAAAATTGCACAGTTTCATAATTGCAATTCTGCAGTGTGCTGAGTCTGACTAATGACGAGTTCAAAGATAAAGTGGGAGAAAGTGATATCATGGTACAAGTATAATAAAATGGATAAGAATTAAGAAGAATTAATGCAGCAAAGGCTGAGCTATGAAACACTGCAGGAAGCGACTTCTGAGAATGGTTTGTGTGGTACAACCAACCACAACCACCTAAATATCGATGTACCTTAAAATGGAAAGACCAGCAACGCCTTTTTCTTGACACATCTAAGAAGTGATATTATAACATTTGGTTCCTATAGCAACATTCTAACTTGCAGCAAGATCAAAAAAAAAAAACTTTGTGTGCTTTTTTCCCTTTCCTAGAAATGATGAAAAGACTTTGAAAACATACGGCCTGCTGGATGAATTACTCAAGACTCCAGGAATTGAGTTTCATTTGCTGTGGTGTGCTCTTCTCTGAAAATGAAAATATATCAGAAAGCTCTCCTTGTTATAAACCAAGACTTTGAGAACAGAAAATAACAGGGTTTCTAATGAAGCATAAAATAACATTAAGTGAAGACTACAATATTTTAGCCTCAGTCCCTAAATAAATAAGCGTATACCAACAACCAGATTTTTACTCTCAATTATCAAATCCAAAGTCTACAATCTGTGTGGTCTGTACACAACAACTCTGTACATGTTTAACTAGAAGCTGTCCTTGTTTTTTGTAATACACAAAGTACTATAATCCAAAAAACATGTTATTATTACCAAGGTAATTTTTTTTGTAAGGTGCATATCTTCATAATGTTTGTATTGTAGGTTTATAAAAGATATTATTTTCTGGGACACTTCACATAACCCTTTCCAGCTGAGCAGTGAGTCACCAGATTTCCATAATAAACAATAGGCTCTGGATCCAGATTACAGGGTCAGTTCTCTATTGTTCAGGGTGGAAAACGCACACAAACTTGTGATTATAATGCACTTGGTGCTCTTTATGATAGAGTGAGAAGGTTTTAATTCTTTGAAAACCAAGTGAACTGTCAACCAAAAGGACATTACATTTGCACCCAATGCCTCAAAATGCATTTCAACGTCCCAAACACAGCCAAGACCCCTCAAAATGCATTGGAATGCACCAAAATGCGTTTAGATATCCCAAACACACATATGATGTGTCAAAAATGCCTTTGAACACACCCAAGCACACCTATGACCACACATTAACATGATTAAAATGCTTTAAAACTTTGTTGAACACCTCAAACACTACTATGATGTGTTCAAAGTTCAAACATGCCACTATGATGCCTCAAAGTGCATTAGAATAATCTAACGGCTCAAAGTGCATATAAAACATTCTGAGTCATTTAAATTTTCCACGTGGGCCTGTGACGCCTCAATTTGAAAGAACAATTTAAATTTGCCTATGATGCCTTAGCATGAATTTGAGGGCCCCAAAACAAAACCTAATTACCAATATAGACTAAAAATTGCTTATGTGGCTTTAAATTGCAAGTTAACCTGTGACAACTCAAATTGTATGATTGAATAGATTAGGTCCGAACATTCTTAACCATAAACAACAGCATTACTGGACTAACCAGTGGATTAATTTCATTGCACAGCATCTCAAATGTTGGTTTAGTTATTCTGAGTGAGATGAATGAGCCAAAGTCATTAAAATGGTTGGGTATCATGACCTCCCAGAACGGTCTCACATGATTGCGTTCGCGAACACCAGGCATCCGTCTCCAAACGCAAGATAACTCCCCAATTGCAGCAATGCCCATTTTCATTACAAATATTTTGCGCCGATTTCCCTGAAAGTGACTATTTTTTCTCTTGAATTATTTTAACACATTTTAACGTTCCGAGTGCAACTGTGACAACTCAAACTGCATTGGAACACATTGGAATTGGAATTGCATTGGAATGCAAAGCATGAAAACTAACGTCAAAATGCACCCAACGTCCCATAAATGTCTGTGGCGTTTCAAAATGCGTTTGAACGCCCCAAAAGCTTAAAAGGTTCAGAGTGCACCCGAGACAACTCACATTGAGTTGGAATGCAGCCGTGATGCTTCAAAATTGAATGTCAAATGCGCTCAACATGTCTGTGAGCTTCAAAACGCATTTGAATGAATGCCCCAAAATAATCTATTATGGCTCAGTGTGTACTTGAACATTCCCCTACGCACCTATGATGCCATAGAATTCTTTTAAACCTTTTTAGAGAGACAAATCAAGTTGTCTCACTATGTTCTGAAATGTCTTACCTGTGACGCCTCAAAATGTGTACAATTTAAACGTGCAAACGATGACTCAGCATGCATTTGAGGGCCCCAAAACATGCCTATAATGACAAAAATGTGGCTTTAAATGTTGCAAGTTAACCTGTGACAACTCAAATTGCATTTTGAATGCACCTGTAACACCTCAAAATGTGTTTGAATGATTAAAAGTGCCACCCCAAAACATACAACAGCTACAAAATTTATTTGAACATTCCAAATGTGCTTATGTCGACTTAACAGCTACAAGAGCACCTGCAACGACTCAAACTAACTTGGAACACACTAGTTGTGTTTCAATCTACCTACTCTTATGTGAATTTTGGAGTATGGGTTCTCTGTGGAACAAAAGTTGGCGTTTCTAAATTTGTGGGTGTTTTCAAACAGGTGGGTGTTTATAAATCATCCAATGAAAATGATGCCCTTCCCTCGACCCCACCCCTAAACCTTAACCTGACTGTGATGTGATGTGTGCAAATAAGGTGACGCGGTCGAAAACACCCCTCTGTTGTATGTTGTATGGCCTCGTCCACGTCCACTGATCTGGTAACTCCTATTGCTGTCCTGCAGAGACCTATAGCCTCTTCTTCAAATTTTGGGATATCACATAAACATTTGTTTGCATAACCTGCGATTGAAACTCATTTACCGAATAAATCCCTTGTAACAAAAAGAGTCATGTGACTTTGATTAATGGCACCGAGTGAGAGCCGAGAGGTATGATTGAATAACACTCCCGGTTTCCCTGGGAGTCTCCCGTATTTCACACCCATCACCCGCTCCCCTCCCATTTGGTTATTTCTCACGTGAAACTCCAGCAATTTGTATGGCCCAAACCGATATGAATAATCACATCAATATATTATTCCAAGGTTGTCCAGTTAGATCTTGTATGAAACGCACCCTACTCACACAATCAACACATCATCCAAATTTCAACCCATTTGTGAGCTCAACCTGGCAACCTACAACCCAGTTGCGCTGTTGACATCTGCACAGGTAGATGCGGGAAGAACAAGCATCACTGGTAGAAATGGAAAGAAAAGACTCAGTGGTAAATATTTAACGCAATTAATGCAGCATCCGTTTTTCTCTGTCATCCTTTGGCTGGCGTTACATTATACGATGCGCTTTTATTCATACAAATGATTTTAAAGGTGTATTAAGCAAGTCTCTGAGTTTTTGCAGAACTATGCCCCCTCTGGCGGCAAGCGAAACTGCAACCAGAGGTGTGCACGCTCACGGACAAAAGTTTTCCTTTTTTGATCTTACGTGGAGTTTGCGTTGGTGTTTGAAATGAACTATAAGCAGGTCTCTTACAATCCATCTTCTACGGAGAATGCCGGAGAATACACAAACCTGTCAGGCATAGCTATGTGAGCATGCCGTAAACGCGCATGACGTCACGCCCAGTCTAAAATTCCGGCCCGAATCCCTCTTATTTATTTTACTTTACAGGATTATAGAGACAATCTCAGTGATCAGAGAAGGGCTCATTCAGCCCATCAGGCAATTGTTTAAGCATGTATGGGTTAGAAAACGGGTATTTTTAACATGAAAAGTTGCTTAATGCACCTTTAAACCCTTCAAGACAAATTGATCGAGTTCTCTTTTGGCTTGAAGTTGAACGAACACTAACACACGCAATTATGCCAAAATGTCCGTTTAGTCGAGTATCCTTATAAGAGCAGACTGAGCAGTCTTAAATTAGTTAAATAAAGTCTTAAATGAAGGCAAAGAGTTGTGAGAGAATGAGATGCGTGTGAGATCTGCGTCTCTGTCAGCAGCGGCTAGTTTTAAAGGGACAGCACCTAATTATTTAAAAAAAATATTTAAAATATACTGTCTTTATGTTGTTTCTACATTAATTTGGAGATTATCTGTGAAATTATTACATTATAAACTATATTAAAAACGTACGTTTTATTAATGGCGATTAATCGTGATTAATCAGAAAAAAAAGTGTGATTAATCTAGTTAATTTTTGCAATCGGTAAAAATACATAAAAAAGAAACATGAACAGGCCTGTCTTATTCATGTTTATTTTTATTGAATATTATGTATTTATTTATATTAATATCTGCGCCATTAACATAAATAAATAGGCTACATAATTCAATAAAAATAAACATGAATAAGACTTAGGCCTATTCATGTTTCTTTTTTATTTGTTTTTATCGATTGCAAAAATTAACTAGATTAATCACACTTTTTTTTTTAATCACCACTAAAATAAATTTAGCCTGCCTCTGCCATCCAGCACCCCCATAATCTCCCCCAACCCCCCTCCCCTTCACAAGTCTCCAGTATTTTGGTACCCAAATGTTGACAGGTATGAATATAGATGATGTCCGAACATTCTTAAACATAAACAACAGCATAACGCAACAAACCAGTGGACTTATTTCAAAAATGCCTTTTAAAATGATTTTTAATTTTTATTTCCATGGTTTAATTACAAATTGCAAAGTGAAACAATGGCATAGCCTATTTTGTGGTTTTGCTACTAGTAACTACGGTTACTAGCCACTGTATCATATATCCAGCTGTGTTAGGAGCCGTTCAAACAGGACGCGTTCTTGAGCCTGCGTTAATTTCGGGCGAGATTATTAAAGTAGTTCAACTTAAACACGCGTCCTGTCCCCTGTGAACTGCCGAGCACTTTGTCGCGGTGAAGATGTGATGATGCGGAAGTCACGTAGGCTACGATTAAAGGTACACGGATAAAATGACAGTAATCATCAGCAGCTCGGACATGTCCGTCTATTCTATAACATATCATATTTGATCGACTTATATAACGATGCGTGATTTAGACTTACCACTTGGTAGCGGCTCGCCGCCTGGTCCATTTTCATATACGACCAGCCCAGCCAGCGGCGAATAAAACCAGTAAATCCTTGATTAATTCAAATTAAAGGCAGTTCCCGATCTTACTTGAGATCATATGGCACGGATCAGTCATACACGGAGACCGTAATTTTTTCTCCCCATTTACTCGATAGACATGATTTAACGCGAACGGTCATGAGATGCAGTGAGTCCTAACGTTACAGTGAAGAAACAAAGCGAGTGGGAGGAGATGCCCATGACGCAACCGTGACGCCGCACTGTGAACGTCTAACTGTTTTTATTTATTGATATACAGAGATATTTGCAAAATAATTACAAGTGCTATAGCCTATTTTCTCACCAGTTAATGAAGGGAGTTTAGGAAAAATGAACTTTGGAACTCTGTTGTAGGGTATAGGCTGTATGTTTATGTAATTCGAGCTCTGTGTGTTTTTGGAAAAACTGGCAGATGTTTACACCTTTTTCCTCTTTAATATCTGTCCTTGTAATGTGCATGTCCCTCAAGGTGACCTGCCTAAAAAGTTATGTAAACACTGTCGTATATTAATTTCATAATGTTGACGGCACCGTTGCATTGACCAATCTCTGTGTATTTATTTCTTATCTGTGAAATTATATTTGAAAGGTCAAAGAGCAGTGCAGTGATCCTGTGGTGTCAACAACTATACCAGATTGCAGTTCTGAAATCAAGCATGCATATCTCCATCTACTGGACAGATAATGCAAAGATTGTGTAGCTTACTGTAAGTTAAATATGACAGGTCAATAAGTATGCAATATTATTAAAGTTCAAACTAAAGTTTCAAAAATCTTTTGAAAGACGGAGATACATCATCTGTCATACAAAAATGTTTGGGGTTTATTTGGGAAAAGCTGAACAAAACGTAAAGACACAATACACAAAAATAATAATAATAGTGAATCTCTTTAAGTTCTTTAAATTGGTTTGAGTTTGAAATGTGATTATTGACTTGATCATCTGAAATCTCAAATCTGTGTTTTATATAAAAAAGCAAGGTCTAATGAACAACAGAACATATTAATATAACGCAATTACAATATTACAAGTGCCATAGATGAATATAAATAATATAATTTATTATGTAATTTATCTAAGTATTTTTCAAAAGCAGCCAAATACTTACATAGGCTACTTTACAAATATATATATATATATATATATATATATATATATATATATATATATATATATATATATATATATATATAATAATTATTATTATTATTATTATTATTATAATGTACCATCACCGCATCAAATCTAAAAACAATAAGATCAGAAAATATTCAGTGATGTTGTAGTATATGACTCAAGTAATTCAAACATCGGATATGTTCTAAAATGAAAAGTAATATCTAGTCTGAAGATTTATAAGCAGCTTAGCTCCTTGCATTTAGCACATTGTTGATGTGATTGCTTTAACAGGCACTAGAGGGCCACCTTAGGCAGGGCCATAAACATGACTGTCTGTTGTCATGCAATAAAGTGAAAAAACAAATGTAAAAAAAAAATGACTGTGACTGTAATTTCTTCAGTGAAACAAAAGTTAAATGTGTCTAGAATCATTATCCGAGTTTTCAGTGACAATAGGTGGGGTAAAATGCCTCCACTCTGACAAAGTAATTTGCTTTATACATTTACAGCAAAATCAAAGTAGGCTACAAACCATTTTAGTATCAAATAAAAAAGACAAGCCGAAATAACAGTAGATAAATATTAATATTTATTAATGAACCTGCTGAAAGTCAGTCAGACAATCAATCAATCAATCAATCAAATATATAAATAAATAAATAATATATAAATAAATAAATAAATAAATAAATAAATGCATAGACCCTAGTGGGGAAAAGTACTATACCAAAATGTATTTAAAATACATATCATACTAAATATACTACAAATCTATTTACATATTTCCTGACATATCACTTCAGACTTACTGATTTAAATATTATAATTTAACTAGGCCTATATTTGGTAGTATAGTACTTCTTTATAGCACAATGCACATTACTTGATATTAAGCCTAACGTGTTTTAATATCACTATTTTTAAGGATAGTATGATCACTGTATAATATCAGTCTTTATGCAAGATTTTTAAAGTGTACCTGAAGTATACTTGCAATAGTTTCACTTTAGCACAATCAAATAAACTAAAGATACCTAGTTGGACCTCAGCAGTAGCCTTTATCAATTTAGGATACCACAAGTACAATCGCAGGGTATTTATATTAAGTACATAAATATGTAAATGTATTTGTAGTATACTTAGCATTAAATAAATGCATTTCAAATACATTTTAGTATATTTATTTTTCACTAAGGGAGAACATTTAATTTATTTGAATTGTTTTTCTTATCCATGCATATCTCACAGATGAACTCCCCTTGATTTTCATTTGAACATTCAACATGAGCCCATGGCAGCCTTCACATCTAATTAACAGTAGATGCATTCAGCATCGTCATCTGTTTTCTGCTTGTATTTCTGTCGAGCCTTACTTGTTCCTTTTTTTGCAGCCTTTGTTGCAGCCTTTTGTATGGTGAGGAAGTGAGGAAATCCGTTGGCCAGGCCAACTTGGCCTTGGCCTGGGGGGACAGCTACAACTTGAGGACTACTGACTGCATGGCTATAGGAAATGGATATGATACGATTTTTGATTACCTAATTAGGTTTTTACTACATTGTTTCTCTCACTAGGTTCAGTGAGCTGCTGGCAACTTGTCCCAGGGTGTGATGGTTGGGTGTGTTGTTGTGAGGTCAAAAGATGATGACTGGGTCCTTTAAAAGAACAACAGACACAAGCACATACGCACACACATGCACAAACACACACGCACATGCACAAACACACACACATACACACATAGTAGCATCAGCAACATTTCTTAACAGGCAACATTACTGCATTGCATTTTCACAAAAACAACTGATTAGGACATTTAAAACTCTACAAGTTCTCCTTACCAGCTTCAGGGGGCTATAGGCTGCTCCAGTACAAGTTGCTAAAAATTGGGCAAACAAGTCCATTTGTGATAGTTGAGAAGTTACATATATTGTTTATTTGTTTCATAAATAAAACTCATTACTAACTAAGGGATTTTTTTTTTTTTATTCTCACCAGCATTTTCCTTTTCATTTGTCTCACTCACTGGAGCTATGCAGTGCTATTTTACATTTAATTATTTTATTCAATTTCTGCACCTGAAAACTGTTAGACCAACCTGAAAAACATTAAAAGCACTGATTATTTCATTTGTATCTTTGTTTTATTGTATTTATTTATTTGTGCTATTACTTATAGTTTGATTATGTTCTTTTTTATTAATGACAGTTTACTTGTCTTTAATAATCTTTGAAATTTATATCAGTTAGATAGTAGTTTTAGCTGTGGTATCTAAAATGTTGGTGTCATATTAAAATACAAGGATACATGGGTCAAAAACAATAACTATTGTATTTATTTAATACTTTTTTTGTGGTACGGCCAATGAAAATTTAATCATTGAATCGAACTGAATTGATATCTTGTGAATCGGAATCGAATCGGGATACCAAGCCCTATTTATTTTTAAGCATAGGCTACTCGCTAATATGTACTAAACACTCTCATATAATGTCTGTTTCATTCACACTGGAAGCCAGAGGGAGCCCTAGCACAGAAAGTCCGCAAATGAGACTCTTAGGTCCGGTTTCATAGGGTTTAGATTAATCCAGGAGCAGCTTTTATAAACATTACTGGTGTGTATCTAAAAACACCTCAAACATGCATTTTAGACTGGGACTAGTCTTAAGCCTGTTATTGTGAAACCAGGGCCCAGTTTTTAAAAAGTAATCCAGTGGGATTTCGGATCACGGATTGGATCAAATCTTGGAAATGGGTTTTTCAAAAGCAAAAGAGGGATTCCGAACTAAGATCGGAGCATGTAATCCGATCTTACATTTGATCTGGATCAAACCTGCCCTTTGGGTTTTTCAAAACTTTGAACTCGGTTTGGGATCTATTTGATCCAAAAAAAAAAAAAAAAAACAGGATTATCCTGATCCCATCACAAGGGTGGATTCAGTTGTGATTAAATAAAATCAGAGAGCTTTTTTTTTTAAGTGAATGATCACACAATCATGTTTACTGATGATATATACATTTCTTCATATTTGAAGCATGTCACATCTAATGATATATGGTAAACAAAAACAAACATATCTCAAAGCTATCAGCTGTCAAATAAATGTCACTGTTGCTAACAGCTCTATAATTCCACAGTATATTAATGGCAATGACAACAACAAATATACTTGGTCATTCAGAAGCCTAGTTAAAAGTAATTTCTCACAATTGCATCTCTAATTGCATGTCCAGTGTGTCCTTCATTAGGTAAGAACATTGGCAGCTGTTCTGGTTCTACATCAGGCTCAGGTCCATCAAAATTGTCATCAAGAGGGACATGACGCCTGTTGGCGATGTTATGCAAAACAGTATAGGCAAGGATTGTGTTGCATGCCACCTTGGGTTGTACTTGCACGTAGTTAAGACATGCAAACCGTCTCTTCAGGACTCCATTTAAGCGTTCAATGGCACATCTTGTTTTGCAATGTGAGGAGTTGAAGCGTGCCTGCTCAGTGTTTGCAACTGGAAAAGGGGTCATTAGCCATGGTAGATTTCGGTAGATATACAAGCTGTCTCCCAATACTATGCCATTTGGTCGGTGGGATTGAAGCTCCCTGTATAGTGCACTCTCCCATAGAATGCGTGCATCATGAACAGACCCTGGCCATTTCACAACACAGTTGGTTATTATGAGGTCGGCGTGGCCCACAAGTTGGATGTTGATGCTGTGCCTCCCCTTTCGATTGACATACTCCCACTCCCTTTCACAAGGTGCTTGGATATGCACATGAGTACAATCAACAGCACCAATAGTGCTAGGCATGTTCCCCATTTGAAAAAAACTTATGCTTAGTCTGCGCTGTCTGGTCATCCTCGGGAAAGGAAACAAATTGATTGATCAGACTGTCCAGTACTATTGACAATAGCCTTCATCACATTACTCACGGTTGCTTTTCTCACTCCCATATTGTCACCAATTACTAGAAAGTCCCACATTCATAAAAGCGCAGAGCGATTAAGCACTGTTCCTCCACGGATAAACATGACTCCTTTGGGTTTGGTGTTGGAGTGTTGGCCTGACAAGATTTGCAATGTACTTAATGTCATCTCTCCCAAAGCAAAAACATGCATACAGTTCTTCTGTGTATTGCTCGAGTGGTTTGGCACGCTCAGCATGCACTCTTTACGGTACCTTCTCCTACGGTAACGATGAACAATACCTGCCATGTGGATGCCTCTGTAGGCTAAGAAAAATAGGTGCAAAGACATGATGTGCTTAAATGGTGTCACCCATTAACCAGCAATGAGCTGATTGGTGTAAGCCTAATTGAGCACATGCCAAAGCAATCATGCTCAAGGCTTTTAAGATCAGTGTTGGCTACACCAAAGAGTTGGAACCATGGACTCAAAAGGGCCTAATTTTACTGTGGCAGAAACCTGTGTATTGCTGGAGGGTGTTCGGGCCAATTTTGCCTCGATAGTAGGAGGTTTCAGCTCTGCAAACGGTGGAGAAATAACCAAAAAAGGAAAACACAAAATTTGGGAGGACATAACCAATCATGTCAATGCCATGGGGTATGGCCAAAAGAGGATCATAAAACAAGTTATGTTGCGATGGAAGAACCTTAGGGCCAAGGCAACGAAAGGCCTTCCTGAAGCCAAGAACCCCCAAACAGTTAACAAGCCATATAAGAGGGGTGCTTTCACTGATATGGTCCTTGATTTCATAGGAGGAGAAAAATCAGAGGCTCTGCATGGCATAGAAGCAGATGGAGAGGCCACAATTATAGGACTTCAGAAGAATGCGAGCAAACTTCTCCTGCAGAGGAAATGTTTGTCCTGGACTTGACCACAGTGACTGAGGAGGAAGATAGATCCCCAGTGGATGTAATGAAGACAGTCCAAGATGTTCCTACAAGAAAGCGCAAACGTTCCTCATTTACAAACCAGGATGGTGACAGCTATGAGTTGCTTCTGAAATGGGAAACCGAAAGAGCAGAAGTACAAATTGAACTGGGTAAAGAACAAATCTTGCTTACCCAACTGCAGCAGAAAAAGGTGCAGATGGAGATACATCTCCTAAAGGCAGAGATGGAAAGAGCTGGTATCTGTCCTGTAAGTGATTTTTGACTATTGGGTAGTATTGTTTTTGTTTTGTTATTTAACATTATAACAAAATAAGGAATGTAAAATGTTTCTGTTTATTACAGTGTTTCTGTTTCTTAAAATTAAAACAAACAATGGCTATTTGTGGCCACCGGTATTTTGCCTACCTGTTGTTCTTTGCTAAGCCAGTAGGCTACACTGTTGGTTCCATTTAAAGCTCTGGTAAACAGGATCTGGTAAACAGGATTTGGTAATCCTTGAAATTTGGTATTTGGATCACAGTGATCCAATCCAATGTTCCTTTAAAAAAACTGGCATAAAAGTAAGAATGATCAGGTGATCCTGAATAGCAAAACATGGGATTTACAAATCCGGATCAATTTGATCCAGATTAAAAATGGACCCAGGGGATAGTCACATATCTTATGACGTTCCAGGAAATCCCTTTTATGGGCAAAGGCATCCAGAGATCGCTGTAGCTGAATAACATGACTCATGAAAGTTTTTACAGATGAACACGTTTGCAATGATATGGTTTATCTATTTTCTTCAAAGCATCTTGGATATTTTCATAAGAATATTGCATTAAAGGGATAGTTCATCCAAAAATGAAAATTCTGTCATTACCCAGCAAACACTGAACGTTGGCACTAGGCTACCCAACCTTCTAACAACGTTTTAACAACATTGCCAAAAGGTTGCTAACAAGTTGTGTCGTGAAGGTTGTTACAGCGTTGACACAATGTTGACATTAAACCACTGTTCAGGGTGTTGACACAATGTTGACATTAAACCACCGTTCAGGGCCATATAAGCCTTTTTCACACTTCCGAATTGCTTAAGGTTGTGCCTATGGGTGTCTGGACAACCACTGGACGACATATGTAGCCTACTCACCACTGCCTTGAAGCGTGAAAATCAGCCTTTTAAATTTCAACCGCCCGTAACCGTTAGGCTCATTGTTTGTTGTCTCATTCTTCATAGAGTAAGGATACGTGAGAATTACGTTCAATTTACCTCAGCTAAATAAGATAGGTAATTATTCAAACACAACCAACTTCATTTTCTAATGTGACTAACGTAGCCTCGCTCGCACTGATTAGTTTTTCATTTGATTTGTTGTCTGCTATTTAGTCTAGGTATTCCACAGTCTGCTCAGGAACCGATGCTCTCGAGCCAAATATAGTTATTTCAGTGAGTATATGGATCGACGGCAGGAAGGATTTTTCAATTAATATTATTTAATTGAAGAAAATTTTTTTCAATAATAAAAGTTAGTGTGTCGATTCAATTAAAAATCCAAATATTTTAAAATATTACATAATTCATTGAAGCCTGTTTGTCATGTATAGCCTAATACACCGACCAATCGTTATCTGGCACAAGAAGTTCAAGTTTCATTGGACAATGTGAAGTGGAGTGGTCATTTTAAATCGTTTGAAAATTATGGGACAGACTTTACATTTTATGAAGCGATCTGAATCTGCGTCGTTTAAACAATGGATGATAATTGTTTACAAAGCACTGCACAAAACCAGCACCAAAAGTCGCATTAATGGTAAGTAGTATTAAAGTCACTTTTTATTTAGTCTATGTATATTGATACAGATACAGCGTTTACCATTTAATCAAACTATCATAGTTTGTTAAATGAAGCCCAGGCGCCACCTACAGGCCTATTATGTGAAGTGCAGGCGGACAACAACACGCAAAATGGTGACGTGAAAGGACTTTAACATTTTATTTTATTTTATTTTTTACATTTTTTTTGTTTGTTTTTTCTTCTTTTTTTTAAAATCATTTTACTAAAACACTAAAAACATTTTAGTTTTTTTTTCTCTTTTTTTTCACAAATATATGACTTTTGGAAGTGCAATTTGATTACCATATGCAGTTTTAGTAAATTTGAATTAACGTAAGTTAACCTTCTGTCATTTTTACTCTTCAAAGTTTACACTTGCAGGTGTTGATTATAATTAGGCTAATTTACAGATAGCCCCATTAAATAATAAGGATAAACAATATATAATTATCTTACATCTGACTAATTAAAAATTAACCTCAAAACATAAAATGCTAAATGGGGGATATCTAAAGGTCTATAGCATACAAATAAATAAAAAAATGTTAGAACGTCGTCTCTCAGTTGCTGAATGCATTTTCGGAAAACAAAGAGCTTTCTGTCTCTCTGTTGACAGCTACGCAACTACCACTTTGAGCATCAAAATGTTTATAAATAGATCGTAAAACTAATCCATATGATTTGATCGGTGCAGTCCAAATTTCCTGAAGAGACTCGATCTCTTTATATGATGAACAGATTAAATTTAGTCTTTTATTCACATATAAACATTGATCAGTGAATATAAACAGAACCTCATTGGTTCTCGCACCTCAAGTGAACATGCTTGAGCTTGCAGCAACTGATGTGTGAGTTGATGAATGTTTAAATGTGAATAAAAGCCAAAAATAATTATGTTCATCATTTAAAGCAATACAGTCTTTTAAGAAAATTTGGACTAAACGACTAAATTCACATGGATTAGTTTTACGATCTCTTTATGAACTTTTTGAAGCGTTAAAGTGGTAGTTGCGTAGCTGTCAATGGAGGGACAGAAACTCAGATTTCATCAAAAAGATTTTCATTTTTGTTCCAAAGATAAATGAAAGTCTTACGGGTTTGGAACGACATGAGAGTGATTAGAATTTTCCTTTTTTTTGGTGAACTATCCCTTTTAATATCCTTTATCACTGGTTAGAACACGATAAAATATATATTTTTTGCCTCATACTATGATAAGAAGCCACATCGGATCACAGAAGGTTATTTCCAACACTCAACTGGTGTTATAAAGTGAGTTTGGAGCAAAAACATGGTCTTAATCTTATAAATTGTCATGACTTGATGCTGTGCTAAGCTAACATGCTAGCTAGCTAGCCCTTATGTACCTGCTAGGAGTGATTATGTTTTATGAGTAATTTTGAAAAGTAAAGAACATTGGAATGATTTTTTTTTTTTTTTTTTTTAAGAAAGGGCATTTGATATAAAGTCAAAATGGAGTGAGAAGTCTGACCAAAGAAATTAGATATTAAAACAATGGAAAGACATTAGTAAATATAATAAAGACAAGATAAGAACAATTAGAGCCATATCTTGGCCAGAGAGATGTGAATGGGGAAGTGTGGACAATAATAAGTAGGCTATTATACATCAAATTAAACAAAAGAATCTATCAACATTATAAAAGAGTGCACATTGAGAGAAATAAACAGCAGATGCTGCTTTTTCAGACACTTCACGTTACCAAGTAGCCTACGGCTAATAATAAACAACACTTTAACTGTGTTATTTACTTCTTTAACTTGAGCAAATGCTGTTAATACACATTTAGTTAGCAAAACGAAACCATGCACGTTTTAATGCCAGTGAATAAATGATCCACCCCGCCGCATGCCACTGCTCAGCCATGTGTTGTGGTCTGCGTCTCGCGCTGATGACATACATTTGAGAGGGGTGTGGTCAGGCCCATTGTACACGCCCCATTCCCTTGACCCCACCCCCACTTCAAAACAGTGCCATAAAGTGAAACATAGGCTGCGTCCAAATTCACATACTCTCTTGAGTTATTTTGAATAAGTAATTACAACTGCTAAAAAAGTATGTTCTATATAGTATAAGTCTGTTTAGTATGAATGTAATCCGGACGTAATACATTCGCTATGTTGTCATTATCATGTGACCTACCAGCATCAGTTACGTCACTTCACTGTCATTCACAAATCCTCTCCCGTGGCCTCACGGGATAGTAAAGTGTCCATCATATGCACACTTCAGAATCTTGCCGGAAATAGTAGGTCATCCGGGTACTTTTTGCCTACTCTTTTTTGCCTTATGAGTACTGTGAATATGGCTTCTTTTGTCACATACTGTTTTTCATCTACTATTTAGTAGGGAAGTATGTGATTTCAGACGCAGCCACTGTGTTCTTAATGGCATACTAGTGTACTGCATACACACTTCAGAATCTCGCCGGTAGTAGTAGGCCATCCAGGATTTTTTTTCCTACACTATTTCATCATGAGTACTGTGAATTCTGACATACTTATTTTGTCACATACTGTTTTTAGCTTACTATAGGGAAGTATGCTATTTCGGATGCAGCCACTCAGAAAAGTGAGGCAGAAAGGGAAAACGGTATTGCGAGCTCACACTTGACTAAAACGCAGAATTAAAGGTGAGCTGCAAATGAATTAGTAGTTATGGTGATGGAAAATATGTTGTAAAATCATTGCTGCTAAAAATCTGTTGCAGAGATAAGATCAATGTTCTTCTTTTTCAGCTGCCAATGATTTTTGCAATTTGTGCTCTATTTTATTTTTTATTTTGCTATTTTTTAGTTTTTTTTTTGCAAAAATGATTTTTCTCACTCAATACTTTTTATTCTCTTGTGCAGTAAATTATTTCTTTGTTTGCAAAACTTTATTTTCTTTTGCAATACTTTTATTGTGTTGCAAATATGTGTGGCAGGAATGTGACTCCACATTGCACCAGCAGTTACGGGGTTAATACGGGGAGAACAGGAAGTGTCGTATGAGAAAAATATACATGCTGCGTAGGCTGTCGTGCCTGTTGATATTGTTCTGCGTTCGGCATTAACGCTTCAACAAAGAGCTCATTTGTTTGTCTATCTTAAGACATTACAGTGTATACCTTGATGTCGTTTGATTTGTATATAAAAAAATACCTGCAGCTTAATAGACATAATACATCACATTGACCTGAATTATTGTCCCTGATTTTTTTATGAAATAGTGTCGTTGTTTTGCATGTTATTTTCTGTATTTAAAGTGTCTAAATATACTGCATCACAGGCACAGCTTCACATGAGTGTCAGGTTGCCCCTCCTCTGAGTTGCTGTAGTATAAAATCAAACTGCTGTCAGTGCGCCACTGAGACTGACTCACTCATACCACATTGCAGGTACGCAGTGAGAGGACAAGTGTTCATCAAACTATTTTCCCGGCGAAAAAAAAAACCCCCAAATCTAAAGCAAAATGGTGAGTACAACATTATTTTTATTATTATTAATTGTTAGATCTACTGTGAAAGCCTCTTTGCCTGTAAACACACATATTGCATTTATCTTATATGCTCAAAATCGGAATATCGCTTTTAACACGTGCGAATAAAGCACTGTTTTCATCCACCGAGTCGAAGATAATTAAATCGTTACACTGGCGATAAATATTACTTTGAGAAATGCAAGCTGACGCAGTTGGATAAGCCACTGTGTATAGGATAGGCCTATAATATTGAGCGCGCAAACGAAACGCGGCCATGTTATATATGTTTCTGATGCGGATGCTGCTGTTTGGGAACGCAGTAAGACCGTTTTAAGAGGGAATTATACCGAAACACTTAGACGACAGACTATGCTCAGACATTTCAGAACAACCTAAGCTGCATTTTAGATGCTGTGCAACGAGGTCGGTCCAGTTAATGCCGTCTCATCGCGCACACACGCACAGTCACGTGACTTTTTTTGATGCGTAGAGGAATTGTTGTTCCCATCGTAGTTAATGCGCACGGTTTCTTATCGCATAAAATATTCATCCGAGTCAGTTTAGGCCACAAGGTTTTTTATTTTATTTTATTTTTAAAAAAAATTTAATGCGCATTTTTTGAATTTATGAGAATCTGGGCGTTTCCATTCAGCGGTTTTTTAAAAAAAAATGAGATTTCAAAATGCGCATGAAAGCAGGTGGATGGAAACCTAGCGCGCCAAGGATATGCATTTTATTAACTGCGTATTTTGAATTTTAATAACACATTAGCTAAAAATAACAATAAAAGACTATAAAAAATAAGTCTAATGCACTATATATGACTATAACCGTCTCTTTAAAAGTGACTACTAGCCTAAAATAGATTTTTTTTAATGCCATATTATTTTTATAGCTAGATTTGACCATATTTTACCAGCACTTCATATGTCCAGTACTTTGGAAACTAAGAGCTTTATGCCTTAAGCTCTTATGGGTGTGGTTATGGGTGTGTTTGTGATTTTACTGAACACTGTTGTAGCTCCCTGCCTCACTATGTCCCATGATCCAGAAAAAAGACACAAAGATGTTCATGCTGATTGAAAAATATGGATGATAATAAGAGAAAGTGGCATCTTAATCAGAAAGAAAACTGCGTAATAATGGTTGATGTTGAAATAATAGTTTTTCTTGATATGACTAAGACGGCATCATTCAGTAAGGTGATTCATAGTTTGTGAATCTTCTAGAATCTCAAGCTTGTGTGAAATATTGTGTGCCAACCGTCGTTTGAAATAAACCCACATGCATTGCAAAATGGACTAGTGCCAACAAAAGCCCCCTGTTAAGAACTAAATAAGTGTTGTAAGTCTCCAAGCCTGTTTTTACATGGAAAATATATTAGAACCAAGTGTGTAGGAGTTTGTTTATGCTGAATTCCAAGGACAAATGGTTCTCGCATTCTAAAAGTCCCAGTCACACTCATGAGGACATTCTGTTTGACTTTTGGATGCCAGCTGAACTTTTAGAAACATGTCACAAGATTTATTAGTGAACGTTCTCTGAAACCTTAATATTTTGCAAGCTGGCTCCTTAAGGCATGGAAAATTGCTCATTTATTTAAAAAAAAAAAAAATAATAATAATAAAAAAAAAAAAAAAAATATATATATATATATATATATATATATATTTTATATATATATATATATATATATATAATATATCATAAGATGAGGACGGTTGCCACCCAGTAAAGTTAAAAATTAACAAACTTTAGGCTCTGTCATATCTCGCCTTACACTTTGTAACCATAAGTCAATTATTTGCTCTTTTTGCAATCATTACACAGAATAAGGTTGAAGGTAAAGACAAATATCAAATTCAAGTGAATTTGTGCTTTACATATACTTTAGGGTAATCAATTCCTTATCGTCAACATGCAATTGACAAAGTATTTAGAAAGTTAGTACTAAAACTAAATCGGGTCAATTTTGATCACATTATTCTACATAAAAATTATTTTTCAAAAATGAAATGACCTGCTCCACCCTTTTTCTGCTGACAACACCTTGGTCATGTCGGCCATTATGTTAACAAATAGCCTAACAGCTATTAGGGCGTTGTTTAGAAAACTCATATTAATATATGGCTCTGTTATGGTCAATATAATCAATCTCCAATGGTGAAAGTTAAGAAATTGGAAAAATAATGATTTCTCCAAACTGGAGAAAACACCCAAACACATTTATGGCATATTTCTGTTGTAACTATTTTGAAAGAGGTTAAAAAAAAAAAAGTGTATATACTAAGAGAACAAGAAATGTATGACACAACAGAATTTGCAGAAGTTGTAAAAAAAAAAAAAAAAAAATGCAGGAAGACAACTTATTGTGAGGTTTATGGGTTGGTGGTGGAGGGTTTGGTTGGGGAAAAAGAGCTAGTGGAGAAAGATGACCTGTAACAACCCATAAATAACTTCTAACCTGGCTGCCATGCCCAAACTAGGCAGTCCCATGTGCCTGTGTAATGTACCATCCCACTCCCCACTGACTCACCAATAGGCAGACAGGGGCCGAGGGGTAAAAATAGTGTCCCAACCCCAGGAGAATGAATTCAGAGGAAGAGTCATGCCGATAGAGGAGAATCAGAGTCTGGATATTTCTTCTCAGTCTGATGTAGGCCATCTCTCTGGAGCACAGGCACAGATTTAGGTGCTGAATCATTACAGAGCACTTTTACTGCAACCATGTGACCCATTGCACCGGTGTCCTAAAATTTTAATGTTTAATGGCAACACTGATGTATATGCCTTTTATATTAATATTTATATTTAAATATATTTTTTGTAACAAATGTTTTTATTGCCACTAAAAAAAATACTGACCCCCATTTGAACAGTAGTAGTTCAGCACATTTCGCTGTCTTGTACATTTATTGTAACATGGCCACAGAAAACCAGAACACAACTTTCTATTTTCAATTGTCAATTTTTTTTTTTTTTTAGATATATATATTTTCTTTCATCCTCCCTTTATAGCACACGTACTAAAATTCCACATTAGGGTGCAGCTTGCTCTGTTGTCTGATATAAACCTGTTGGGGCTGATGTCGACACCTCAAGCCTTTTCATGCTTCTTCAGACTTGCCAGGGTGTGTGAGAGGAGCGAGGAAATGTTTGTGGAAGGTGTTTTGTGTGTATGTGCGAAGAGAAAATAACGGCTATGAGGGTTAGTAGCAGCCTGTCTGCCACTAGCGCCATAAATGTCACATTGTAAATGGTTCCCAGGTCGAGACTTTCAGGAAACTCCCTTTCCAAACAAACAGAAGTGTTTAACATGCCATGATACGAATTCAAGGCTGGCTTAGACTTTATCTCAGGATTGTCATCTAGATAAGCACAAACCCGTGGCTGACGACAAACGTGTTTTGGGGCTTTGAGTGATCCAGCCAGTACTTTTGTCCTGTCCTGTCCTGTCAGCTGCACATGTCAGTCATCTGTGACTGACATTGTGTAATAAGCCTACCTCACACCATTAAGAGCCTTTTTTGTTTGCTTCTGCCCCCTGGTGGGCAAAACAAAAGTCTGAAAGGTGGCAACATGTCATTTTTTTTATGGTTTGTGCTATTGTTAAATGCAATCAGTATATTTTTACATGCATCTTTATTGGATAGACATTGACCAGAATAGTCAGAAAAGAGCATGTATATTCAAGTAAATTGACTGATTTTCATATTGGGTTTGGAATTTTTTATTGATTTCATATTGACCGCCAAATGTCCCATGAATGTTGTTAGTACTCTCTGTAGTGTTCCTCCTAAATTCAACTGTCACCTAATATGTTATGTTTGCAATGCACTACTTGGTTACTAATATAATCTTGTTTCCTCTCCACAGCGTGAGTGTATCTCTGTCCACGTTGGCCAGGCTGGCGTCCAGATGGGTAACACCTGCTGGGAGCTGTACTGTCTGGAACACGGTATCCAGCCCGATGGCCAGATGCCCGACCACAAACCAGTGGGTTGCCATGATGACTCATTCACCACCTTTTTCAGTGATACTGGGTCTGGCAAATACGTACCTCGTGCCATCTTTGTAGACCTTGAGCCAACGGTCATTGGTAAATATCATCATGGTGTTACATTTAAGGCAACAAGCCATTAGAGGTCATGCATTTGTAAATGCATTAAAATCATTGCAGCGCCAAGCAGCACTTTGCATTTATAATAGAAAGAAAAAGGGACGGCACACTGTTAAAATGCAGTGTTTCAACCATTTTAGTCTTCATCGGGCAGTAAAAACGTTGCATTTATAAGCAACTGGAAAAAAGACAGTGTTCAATCAGTAATTACATTTATTATCACAATATTTTGCAAACTGTATTAATAAACCCGATAATTGTTTTCAGAGGCATAAGGGTCAAGATCCTTATTTTAATTTACTTTGTATACGGTTATATTATTAATATTTTGAAATAAAAAATATATTTACAATTTTCATTTTAATGTTAGTTTAAGTTGTAGTAATTTGATAACCGAGCAGAACGGTCTGTTATATTGAAAATATATAGATTATTCTAAAACATAATTTGTATTAAATCATTTAAATTAAATGTAACATTAATAAGTAATAGTTCATAATATATTATTATAATAATTATTTAATTAAATCTAAATTATTATAATAATATAACCATGAGCAAATCTGGCATGCATCACTGATAACTAAATGTTATTTTGGGTCCAGAGGTGTAGGGGTCAGGATTAGTGCTATTTTAGTATGTATATGCTATTATTGTCACTTTCAGGTTGTATATAAACACATTACGAAGATAGACCACAAATCAAGTCTTGACTAGATAATCCATAAGGCAAACACAGAACTAATATACAGGGAACAAGAAAGGGAACAAATAGCTGAACAGAATAACTAATCAAATGAGTAGCCATAGAAACTGACAGGCAGGGAGAAAGCAAAGCCAGAAAACAAAGTCAAACTGAACATAACTGTGACAGTACGCCCCCTCCCTGAAAGGCGCGACCTCGCGCTGACAGTCCCAACGAGGACAGGAGAGGTGTAACCAGGGTGGTGCAGATGGTGGGACGAACCAGGGAGAAGCTCGGAGCAGGAGCTAGGTGGCGACGGTGTCGAAGGAGGGAGGAGCCATGGCTGGGATTTCCTTGACGTGGCCATGGGGACGACAGATGGTCACAGAGCCGATGGTGGTAGAGCCTTAGGTGCAGACGGAGAGCAGTGGGACACAAGCGACCCCTAAGGCTTAAGCAGAGGAGCTGACGAAAGGCGCTGGTCAGAGGAATCAGGTGATTCCAGAAGAGAGGCGGGAGTGGGAGGCCGGGTGGGACCAGCGCAGATGAAGGTAGGCATTCAAAGTCGGGTAGTATCAGTGGGGGCATGGAATCATCCTCTTCCCAAACCCATTGTCCAGAAACCCATGACTCGCCCTCGGTGGCTGTGTAGGCGCCAATTCATCCCCTCGAACTGCACTATAACCTCCCATGGAGGCACACGATGAAGCCGGCTCACACACCTGGTCAGACGTGTACTCGGGCTCAGTCGCTCCTTGCGCTGGCTCTCCGTCTACGGTGGGTTCAGGCGTCGTGTCCATCTCACGGGGTAGTGTCAGGCTGGGCTCTGAGTTGGGAGTGGGGCTGGTGGTGTCCTCCTCGGGACCGATCGTGAACTCAGATTCATTGTTCACCAGCACCCACTCCCCATAGGCGGAGAAGTCCTCACAGGGACCGTTCGCTGGCAGGCGTGCCTTCGCCCGCTCGCTCAGGCTGGTGTGGAAGAAAACACTTGAGCGAGTCGTCCGAATAGTGCACAAGGCATGCCAGATCTAAAAAGTCCTGGGTATAATCCTCCAGCGACCGGTCCATCTGCTCCAGGCATAACAGTCTTACTGCCGGCAGATCCATGGGGAAAAACGACACACACAAAAACGGCACAACAAAATATTGTCTTGGTCCGGTCTTCTGTCACTTTTGGGTTGTGTATATAAACACACGACGGAGAAGTTGAATCACAAATCAAGTCTTTTCTAGATAATCCATAAGACAAACACAGAGGAAGGCAGGAACATAGCACAGCACGTATACACTGACGAGACCGGACAACTCACAAATTAATCAAGGGAACTTGTATACAGGGAACTAATTAGACAACAGCTGAACAGAATAACTACCATAGAAACTTATAACCAAATTGACAGGCAGGGAGAAAGCAAAGACAGAAGAACACTCAAAACTGTGACAATTCTAGTATTAATTAATATTATCTTTTGGTTTTTATTTTCATTTTAATGTTAAAGTACTTGTAAAGTACTTTGTAATAGTTTTAGGTAACAACACTGTCCAGGATTTGGTGATTTGTTTGCTCTAACTTTGTGCGGCACTGGTTTGTTATTCTTCCAGATGAGGTCCGCACAGGCACCTATCGCCAGCTGTTTCATCCTGAGCAGCTCATCTCAGGCAAAGAGGATGCAGCGAATAACTATGCCCGTGGCCACTACACCATTGGCAAGGAGATCATTGACTCGGTGCTGGACCGCATACGCAAACTGGTAATGTGAAAAAATTGTGTTGCATGTACTTCCCAATGAGATCAAAATAACAGAGACTAAAATGCAAGTTCTGTCCCCTCTTCCACACAGGCCGACCAATGCACGGGGTTGCAAGGTTTCCTGGTCTTCCACAGTTTTGGTGGAGGCACAGGCTCGGGTTTCACCTCCCTTCTGATGGAGCGTCTCTCAGTTGACTTTGGAAAGAAGTCCAAGCTAGAGTTTGCCATTTACCCAGCTCCCCAGGTGTCTACGGCTGTGGTGGAGCCATACAACTCCATCCTGACCACCCATACCACCCTTGAGCACTCCGACTGTGCATTCATGGTGGACAACGAGGCCATCTATGATATCTGCAGGAGGAACCTGGATATCGAGCGCCCGTCCTACACCAACCTCAACCGGCTCATCAGTCAGATTGTTTCCTCCATCACCGCCTCGCTCCGCTTCGACGGCGCCTTGAACGTCGATTTAACAGAGTTCCAGACCAACTTGGTGCCCTACCCTCGCATCCACTTCCCTCTTGCCACGTACGCTCCGGTAATCTCTGCCGAGAAGGCCTACCACGAGCAGCTCTCTGTGGCTGAGATCACCAACTCGTGTTTCGAGCCCTGCAACCAGATGGTGAAGTGCGATCCACGACATGGAAAATACATGGCCTGCTGTTTGCTGTACAGGGGAGACGTGGTTCCAAAAGACGTCAACGTGGCCATTGCTGCCATCAAGACCAAGAGAAGCATCCAGTTTGTGGACTGGTGTCCCACTGGCTTCAAGGTGGGCATCAACTACCAGCCCCCAACTGTGGTTCCTGGTGGAGATCTAGCCAAAGTGCAAAGAGCGGTGTGCATGCTTAGCAACACCACTGCCATTGCTGAGGCTTGGGCTCGTCTCGACCACAAATTTGACCTGATGTATGCCAAGAGGGCCTTTGTGCACTGGTACGTGGGTGAGGGAATGGAAGAAGGAGAGTTTTCTGAGGCCAGAGAAGACATGGCAGCTCTGGAGAAGGACTACGAAGAAGTGGGCCTTGATTCATTCGAAGAAGATGAGGAGGGTGAAGAGTATTAAAATGGAAAATTGTTATTTTTCTACCAGAAAAATCTAATAAAATGAAGCTCAACTTATGTTGTTGTGGTGGTTCTTTTAATAATTTTGTGACGTTGTCAAGTTGTAAAGTACATGCAATTCCTTCCAATACAGAAAAGATTTTAGATTTTGATTAATAACACTTTAGAGGCTAATAACTATTATGATCTAAATCTTCTGTAAGATATTGGATATTATCAACACTATTTAATCATAAGCTTTTATGCTAATAATGATATTATTTAAATTAATTGAATGATTACCCAATTAAAATGGTGTAAAGATAATCCATGCAAAATGTTTATCTACAGTATGGAAAGAGCATTAATATGGCAAATACTAATTAAAAATTATGTTTAGATAAATGGTTTTATATCTAGACTTTTTAGTCACTTTTTGTAAAGCAACACACATTTATACTTGCATAATAAATGTGCATTATAAACAATAAAATCTTCATTTATAATATCAATTATACTAATTTTATATATTTATTACCCCAATTTAAATGGGGTATTGGACTGTACATCATGCTAAACTGTCTTCTGGAATGTTCCAGCATTGTTTTGTTTTTTTATTGCATAAAACACACACATAAAAATAATAACAACATACACATAAAGAGGATCATGGTGTAGTAACTATTATCTATTACATTCATAATATCAAAGGACTGAACAGGGGAAAAAAATAAATTATATATAATTATAAATATATATACAGTGCAATGCATAAGTGAATACACCCATGCTAAAGTTGACTAAAAAGAGGAATAAAAAATCATATTTTGGAAATTGAACGTAATGCCTTAATTTAAAAAATTAGGAAAAATCCAACCTTTAAGGACACCAATTTTCTTTGTGAATGAATAATGTATCGTAAATAAATAAATGTTCTTCCTTAAAATACAGGGTGCATAAGTGAGTACACTCCTATGTTAAATTCCCATAGAGGCAGGCAGATTTTTATTTTTAAGTATTTAAAAAAAAAAAAATTTAGGATACTATGCATCCTGATAAAGTTCCCTTGGCCTTTGGAATTAAAATAGCCCCACATCATCACATAGCCTTCACCATACCTAGAGATTGGCATGGGGTACTTTCCATAAGATCATCTCTCAATGCAAATCAAACTAGCTTTTAGGCTAACTGAAATAAAACCATGCCAATCTCTAGGTATGGTGAAGGCTATGTGATGATGTGGGGCTATTTTAATTCCAAAGGCCAAGGGAACTTTATCAGGATGCATAGTATCCTAAATTTAAAAAAAAAAAAATACTTAAAAATAAAAAATCTGCCTGCCTCTATGGGAATTTAACATAGGGGTGTCCAAACTTATGCACCATGTATTTTAAGGAAGAACATTTATTTATTTACGATACATTATTCATTCACAAAGAAAATTGGTGTCCTTAAAGGTTGGATTTTTCCTACTTTTTTAAATTAAGGCATTACATTACGTTCAATTTCCAAAATATGATTTTTTATTCCTCTTTTTAGTCAACTTTAGCATGGGTGTCTAAACTTATGCATAGCACTGTATATATATATATATATATATATATATATATATATATATATATATATATATATATATATAGGGGATAACTTGCAATAAATTCCACACTAAAATAAGGATACAACAATTCTATACATCTGTTTTGCTTTCTTATTTCTTGCATCTTTTAGGGCTGCAATATAATGCTTAAGTTCAATTTTAAATAATATAATGTTAGGTTTATTATTAGCCCATTTCTGTTTGTGTATGGTATTTCCCATACATAATTAAATCACCTAATTCTGCTCCAAACTCTTATTTTTATATAACCAGATAGCCGAATCTTTAATTTTTATGAAATTAAATATTACATATTCATTATCAATCCAAAGCAATTGTGTAAATGCACATTCAAAGAATAAATGTTTTATGGATTCTAGTTTATGCCAGCATAGTAAGGGTTAACCCGGCAGCCGTAATTTACGTCACGGTTACGTTTTCTTTGTACACGGAAGAAAAGAAACCGGAGGATTCAGCGGAGGAGGAGGACAAGGAGAGCGTCTCTGTAAGGTAAACAGAGTCTCACTTTAATCCTTCGATTAGATCTATACTGGATGACTCTAATATATAGATATGATAGCTAATAACCTAATCTAAATCTGAATATTATGGGTCTCGCTCGCTCAATTCACTGCCTGTGAAACACAAACCAGATATTCTTGAAGAGTCATGCCACGTTTACTGCGGATCTCGATCGATGTGTAGAACATGAATCAGAATTATACATCAGAATGTAGTCATGAATAACGAATTCACTGTAAATGCAACGTGTATTTTCCCAGCAACTCTATCAGGTGTCTATCAAGTCGCATGTGTCAACAGCCCACGCCATAAAGAAAATATATAAAGAGCCAATCAGAAAGCTCTGTTCTAGCCGTGAATAATTTATTTTAGTGGAAAATTGGACACTGGCAATGGCTTATGTAAACAGGCAATATTCAATTGACTTTTGATCAGTTGGGCTAAATTATCTTGCTTTTAAAATAAACAATATTTTTATTTATAGGATTTAGTGTATTTTCTTATGTCGCTTTACAGAAATCGAGAAAAGAGGATATTCTTAAAGACCTAGTTCACCCAAAAATGCTATAATAACACTCCTATAATTTATAATTTACTGACCATTTTCATTTTTGGGTGAACTAACCCTTTAAATAACCCCAGTTACAGATGTGTGGATATTGAAAATTGTCATAGGGTCATACAGCTGTTGAATATAAATATAAATAATGCAGTATTTATTGTAAAATATGCTGTAATTACAACAGATTTTGTTATCAACACATATTTCATGTATTTGCAGTAGACCAAAACAACAATGCTACAAAACAGACTGAATCTTACTGTGAATAAATGCACTCTAGATTGACTTTATATAGCCTTCATTGCTCAATTCTGAACAGTGCCGGCCCGAGCCTTTTGGGGGCCCTAAGCAGAATTTGATTTGGGGGCCCCCTCCCACCACGCGGAGTCACCTGTGCTTGACGATTATTGACACAATGTCACTCTATAATGTTACATAATAATTTAATACAATGAGGTTATGTATTAATTAGGGCTGTCAAAAGATTAATCACGATTAATATTTTGACAGCCCTAGTATTAATACAAAATAAATACTTAATAAAAAATAGATATACTTAAATAAAAATGTTTTAACTTTTTCTTTACTCTTTTACTAACTCTTTGAAACTTCTGAAAACAAATTGTCACAAAATATATATAAAAAATAATTTGCAAAATATCCTCCAACGTTTTGCAACACTTTGCAGTTTGAATGATGTCTTGTATGAACATGACGGAGTATGTTTTTATGTTTCCACTGTTCGATCGCGCCCGCGCCTCACACACACACACACACACACACACACACACACACACACACCATATTCCAGTATTGCAATGACATGCCTGTTCGTTATAGCCGTAATAAAATATAATAATAAAATAGTCAACCTAACATATAAAAAATTAAACTGCTCTGTTTAAATAATCAGTTGCCTACAATTCGTACCATTCATCGCTGCGTAGCCTAAGCACCGCTCCACTGTGATGTTTCCAAGCACATTTTTGCGCATGTGAAGAGAATGATTTTTTCCCTCGATGTTGGAACGTGGGTGAAGTACAAAAAAAGCCTATAATAAAGAATAGTTTGCCATCCAAATCCATCGCGAATGTTGAAACATTTTGATTCTAATGAGAGAGATACGTGAGCCCAACGCCGCTTTCACTTTCGCTTTAAATTATTTCGTTTTGGCTTGTTTATAGTTATTTTTTTATTCTTGTTCTGTTCTGAATATCATTAAACTTAAAGGATAAATCACTGATCAAATCAAATTTTTGTGACATGGCTTAACATTAGCCTACCGTGACTTTGCGCACGAATTGTCTATGTACGCGAGGTTATGCGCATGACTCAAACACTGGCAGACACAGCAGCAGTTGTAGGCAGGTATACTGATCATGAAATCAGAATTTTATTGTCTTGAATTATTAATCCATTCATTCATTTATGTCATTTGTTTAAGTTAATTAATATGTAAAAAAAAAAAAAAAAAACTCACTTGGGGGCCCCCTGGTGGCGAGGGGGCCCCAAGCAGCCGCTTAGTTCGCTTATGCCTCGGGCCGGCCCTGATTCTGAATATGGAATAGAATAAAGATCAGAACAGATGAATATGGAATGAAGTAAATTCTGAAAAGAATATGAATGTAAGAAGTAATCAGGTCATGATCTCTTTCAGTGCCTCTCCTCCATCTATGGTTGGTCTTAAGCAATGCTCCAAAGAACATGGGACAAGCTTTGTGTATCTGCTCACGCAGTGTCATCACAATTGACAACAAGAGATACTTCTTCATCCAGAAACTAGAAGAAGGGTAAGGCTAAAATGCTCGAAAACGTACTTGAATTGTGTGAGTCCAATAATTATCTTTGATGATTATGCATGATAATTTTCATCTGCAAGTGTGCTCAGCAAATTCTCCGCTCCTTCTAGAGGTTTCAGCTATGTTGACCTGGTAGAGGGTGCACAAGATGGACGCTTCTATGCTCTGAAGCGAATCCTTTGCCATGACCGCGAGGCCCGTAAGGAGGCTCAGACCGAGGTGGAGATGCACCGGCTCTTCAACCACCCCAACATCCTCAGCCTGACCTCACACACCTTCATGGATCGCGGCGGGAAGTGTGAGGCCTGGCTGTTGCTCCCGTACATCAGTGTAAGTGGCCAGTCTGTGTTCTGCTTTCCGTTCCAGTGAGTTCTGAGCTGTGCAGTGTTTCACTTCCTGAATTGTTCCTGTGCAGAAGGGAAGTCTGTGGTCCGTTCTTGAGAAGCTGCGGGATAAGGGGAGCTCTATGACCGAGAGTCGCATCTTGCACATCCTGCATGGCATCTGTGAAGGCCTCAAAGCAATTCATGACAAAGGCTATGCACACAGGTACTGACAATTCATTCATCCTGAACCCCCGGTTTCACAGGCAAGGCTTAAAGCTACAATATGCCATTTTTTCACCGCTAGGGTTCACTAACCTCTTACATTAACAAAGGCGTATGTTGATGATGCATAAGCGGAATTATGGAATTTGCCGTCATGCCGAAGGATCTAATAATGTTTATGGATGAGTGAATACATTGATGTTTTTAACATGACTGTGGTATGAAGCAGGGCGCGAGTGCTAATGAGAGACAGATATCAGCGCCACACGCGAGTCCCACGGGTATAAAGGAATGGGGACATTTCATTCTACCAAACTAACTTACCCGCAAGTGCTGATTAATACTCGCACAGGTCAGTTTATTAGACGAATTAAACTTGTGAGGTAACGCAGCGCTGTTTCACTTGCTCTACACTATCACACTAAACTGCATTTGTGTGTGTTGAAAGTTATAATATTATTATGTGTTAGTTTATCTGCATGAGACTAGCAGTAAGATCAACATTAGAATAACATACTGATCATATTCTAACATTTCATCATGTTGAGCTATATAACATTGATTAGTTTGCACACCTCTACATTTGCGCGTCTCCGTCAAGTCGAAGTTAGTCGCGGACGCTAGCTCTCGGCATCTCGAAAACGCCACGCTGATATTGATCCTCGTTTTAGTTCTCCTTTTGTCCCAAAGTCTGCTTGCCATGGTCCATAATGTTTGAATGAAACAACAACAGCGTGAGCGTGCCGCTAGACATAACGCAGTTGTCCACGTCTGTCGCCATGGTTACTATGCCAGTACGAGCGGAAACCAGGGATAACGCGGATATTACGTCATTGACAGGCGACAAGTGGGACAGGGCGACAGGGACGAGCCATTATTTAAGATTGAAATTTCTCTGAAATTAAAAATCTTTGGGAACTTTTGGGATATTGTAAGTACACAACTGCAGGAAATATAACAGACTGTGCAAGTGATTTTTGGATATTTTATTACAAAAATCTTACATATTGTAGCTTAAACCTAGTCCCAGACTAAATTTCATGACATGTTTGAGCTGTTTTAACTGAAAGAAACTTGCACTGATATATCTTAAAATATGTCACTGCCATTGTTTTGTCTCAAGATTCACACCAATAATGATTTTTTTTTTCTAAGGCACGTTAATAAAAGCTACTTAAATGTCCTAATTGAACTAAAGTCTAATCCTGGCTTAATCTAAGCCTTGTCTGTGAAACCGGGCCTATATGTTTAGTTTTGCCTTGGTTCTGCATTGAAGATGGAACATGTAAAGGGATAGTTCACCCAAAAATGAAAATTCTGTCATCATTTATTCACCCTCAAGTGGTTCCAAACCTGTATGGATTTCTTTATTCTGCTGAACACAAAAGAAGATATTTTGAAGAATGTCAGTAACCAAACAGTTGATCGGCCCCATTGACTTCTATAGTATTTTCTTTTTTGTGTGTGTGCCATACTATGAAAGTCAATGGGGCTCATCAATTGTTCAACTGTTACCCATATTCTTCAAAATATCTTCTTTTCATTTTGGGGTGAACTATCCCTTTAACTACATTAATGAACATGGACTAACAATGAGCAATTATTCTACAGCATTTAATAATGTTTTGTAATATTAATTTCAACATTTACTAATAGATAGTTACTTAATTCACCATGAACAGCATCCATGATAAAAGATGGCCATGTTTAATAAATAAAGAACTGTATTCATAATAATATTATATAAGTGTCCAATTTCCCACTAAAACAAATTATTTACAGTATATAATAGAGTTTTCTCTTTAAATGCTGCTTGTATATTTTCTATATTTCTATACTATTATAGTATTTATTAATATTTTGAGTTAGCTTGAGTTTTCACTTTAATTTTAAATTTTTATTCTTTTTGTATTATATTTTTAGCTTCAGTCATCTTAGTACTTCAACTTTTTATTTCAGTTAGTTACCAAGGCAACACATTTTTGATCTAATATTAATTTTTTACTTCTGTATTTAAAAAAGAAAATGATAATTAGTATTTTTAGTTAACGAGAGCACTGCTGATTCAATCTGATTTTATTGCTGAAATTATACATTTGGCATACTATTATTAATATTTTATGTAGTATTACTGATGAATCAGTTTTAGACTTAATAACCACACTGTAAAATCAGCTTGAAACACAATATCCTGCCTGAGTAAATCCCTGAAGAAAAGATGGAGCATCCATCATCCAACATAGACTGAAAACCTGAAGTCAAATAAAAATAGATGAAGATAAATGAAAGTCCCACTTATATGAATCCTAGGCAGACTTTCAATAATAGTTAAACCAAAAGAGATATTATATATAGATATTATATATATTAGTAGACAACAAAAGCTGACCTGATGCTTAAATGCTGACAAACATCCTCTTGAGGAATATACTGTTTTCAGTCTGAAATATGTGGCTGTTTTCTCCTCTTCTTATTACATCTCTAACATGAGTTTTATTTCTGAAAACAGAGATTTGAAACCCACCAACGTTTTACTGGATGAGAACGATCAGCCTTTTTTAATGGATTTGGGCTCCATGAACAAGGCCAGGATTGAAGTTCGAGGGTCACGTGAAGCCATGACCATCCAGGTTAGAGCTGAAATATCAAGCAGCAGTTACCAGTGTAAGGGTGGATTTCCTGCAGGGGTTCAGGCTGCAAGACTGCCAAATGACTAAAGAAATGTTATTAGCAAGATGGTAGAAAACTGTACATTTCTTGTCTATTCCACCCACTGCCACTTATACCAACGACGGAAATAAGCGCAGTTACAGTAGCTTCATATGTGGGAGAGTGTTGCTATAGAGAGTGACAATATTGTATTGCAATAGGAAGCACTTCAAAGTCAATACCAAATCAAAACTATTTAGCACATTCGTTATAATTGAAAAGGTTTAATGATAAAATATGGTTATGGTTTCACTTAAAATAGTTACAAAATAGATGTATGAGATGATGATGACTTATACCATTAATCTTACCCAGCATGTAAAATGTTGCGATATATATATATATATATATATATATATATACAGTACAGGTCAAAAGTTTGGAAACATTACGTTTTTTTATATTTTTGAAAGAAGTCTCTAATGCTTATCAAGGCTGTGTTTATTTGATCAAAAATACAGAAAAAAAACAGTAATATTGTGAAATATTATTACAACTTAAAATAATAGTTTTCTATTTGAATATACTTTAAAAAATAATTTATTCCTGTGATGCAAAGCTGAATTTTCAGCATCATTACGCCAGTCTTCAGTGTCACATGTGACATCCAGTCTATCACATGATCCTTTAGAAATCATTATAATATGATGATTCATTATGAGTGTTGGAAACAGTTCTGCTGCCTAATATATTTGATGAATAAAAGGTTAAAAAGAACTGCATTTATTTTAAAATAAAATAAAAGATTCTAATAATATAAATCTTCTTTACTATCACTTTTTATCAATTTAACACATCCTTGCTGAATAAAAGTATTGATTTATTTCAAAAAAAGAAAGAAAAAAAATTACTGACCCCAAATTACTGACCAGTAGTGTATATTGTTGTTACAAAAGATTACTGTTTTTAAAAATATTGCTTCTTTTTTTTTATTTTAATTTTAATTTTTTAAATTTTGATTCATCAAAGTATCCTAAAAAAAAAAGTATCACAGGTTATGAAAAAATATTAAGCAGCAGAACTGTTTCCAACTTTGATAATGAATCATCATAATAGAATGATTTCTAAAGGATCATGTGATAGACTGGAGTAATGATGCTGAAAATTCAGCTTTGCATCACAGAAATAAATGATAATTTAAAGTATAATAAATTGAAAACCAATTAATTTAAATTGTAATAATATATCACAGTATTACTTTTTTTTTCTGTATTTTTGATCAAATAAATGCAGGCTTGATGAGCAGAAGAAACTTCTTTCAAAAACATTAAAAATAGTAATGTTTCCAAACTTTCGACCTGTACTGTGTGTATATATATATATATATATATATATAGAGAGAGAGAGAGAGAGAGAGAGAGAGAGAGAGAGAGAGAGAGAGAGAGAGAGAGAGAGAGAGAGAGAGAGACAGAGGGGCAAGAAAGGGAGAGAGCCCCAAGAAAGGGATCCAGAGAATCATAGAGCCAGAGCACCAAAAGAGACAGAGCAAGAGTTACAATCTTCTTTTATCCTTTCCCTGACCATGTGACTTTAACCCAAATGTGAGACGTTCAAACTGACCAATCAGATAATTCCAACTTCCCCCATTGAACTAAAGGTGTGACAATTCATAGACTCCCAAAGTACAAACATCTTTGCCAACAGGCCTTGATCACTATCAGCTCCAGCATGTATCCCATCTGTGCCTTTGGGAACTCCAAATGGTCCATGTGGTAGAAAAAGGGGGTGGCAAACAGTAAAGCAAATGTCTTGGTTCATTTAAAATATCTTGGATTATTTTCAATCCTACACCAGTAGCTATGTTTCCATCCAAACTTGTGCGCAAAATTGGTATATTGCATAAAATATTTGCGAATAAATCGACGTTTCCATCCCCATGTGTTCAAGAGAACAAAATTGTCACTTCCTAGGAAACTGGCGCAAAATATCTGTTATAAAAATGGAAGTTTCTGCAAACGCACAGACGAAACGCAATAAACGCCATCATGTTATCTTGCGTTCGGATTTCTGGTGTTTGAGAACGTGATCATGTGAGACACTTCTGGGAGGAAATTAAACCAAATCATTCTGATGACAGACATTTCCTGCTCCCCAGTGTGCATACTAACCATCCTAAATAGTATGAGATTAATAAGTGTGTCCCAAAGCATAGTATGTTGAAAAGAGGATGCCAAAAGGGTGGATCCGTGCCAGTGTTTCCAACTATTTTCAAAGGAAAGTAGCTAACGCCTTCCCTAAAAGTCGCTAAATGTCGCTAGATTAGCATATTCAGGACGTCATTGCTCCGTACTTACGTTCTGCCTGCCTAATGTGTTTTCTCTCTAAATGAATGCTCACATACTGTATTTAATATAATATAATATAATATAATATAGCTGAATGTCAAATAAAGCTATTCTCATTTACTATATTTTTGTTTGTCAGACAAAAGAATGAGTAGCTATGATATTATAGTGAATGACTAAATTTTTTTATAGGCCTATGTGTAAAATTATCTGAACTGAGAGAGTTCGGGAATCGGATGAACTAAAGCTCTGTGATAGTGAGTAATACAAGTATTAAGCACAAGAAAAGAAAGGAAATTAAAGCAGATAAGTGATAAGTCCGTGGAAAAACACTACTCATTCACATCTGTCAGCTGCCGTGCTGCTGCTCCTCTCAGCCATTCACTAAACAGGGAACACTGATCCGTGCTCCCTCTTAACGGCTAATATTACCCACAACCCATTGCGCATTGGAGGAGGATTCGGTTCGGAACTACCAACACCAATAAGAAGTGTTTAAAAAACAATCACAAACATGGCTGATGTGTGCGAGCGTCAGTTAAGTAGAGAGGTTTAAATAAAGGGGTTTGAGTGAATAATAACCAACATTTAACCTGATAAAACAAATTATTTAATGTTATCTATGTTATATTTCAGTTGCAATAACAATGTGAACTTGTCTAAACATCCGTTTGGCCATTAACGTTTAAATGCATCTTTATACAAAAATATCCGCATGAAAGACCCACGATGCTTTTCTCTTCAATTCGGTAGGAAATTAAATGATTTCGCAAGATGATTGACAGGCCAGTTTACGGCGACAGGATGCACGTAACTATACGACAGCGCGTCCATTAAAAACTCAAATTTATGACGTGATAGTATGTCCAACGCTTGTTTTTATATTTATATTATATACTTTTTATATTTATATAGTATAAGTAGGCTCAGGCATTTTAGAATGATCACACATTTGAGATGCTGCGAAATTAACTTTTTTTTGTTGCGCATCAAGGGATTTATTTGTAAATGTGTTTCCATTGTAGTTTATGTGCATGTCTTCTTATCGGGTAAAAAATTGTATCCTCAATTGAGTGCATACTTTTTTTTTTATGTGCATCTTTGCATTTCCAGCCAATATTTTTCTTTTTTGCGATATTACAAATGCACATAAAAATAGGTGGATTGAAACATAGCTAGAAAAACAAAACAATAAATCAATCCTCTTTTGTTTATGCGTTCCCTTTCAGGATTGGGCTGCTCAGAGGTGCACCATCTCGTACAGAGCACCAGAGCTCTTTAATGTGGAGAGCCACTGTATCATTGATGAGAGAACAGATATTTGGGTAATTCTCTTTTTGATGTGTTTTGTATGGGTGTAATAGTAACTTTTCAGCTGTTCTTTCACAAAAACAACATGACTGTGTCTGCACAGGTCTTATGTTTGTAAACTTCATCCTTCATCTTTTCATCTCTGCTCTTTCTGATCAGCATGATGTTATGTCTGCTGTCAGTCTGTTATGTCTGCTGTCAGTCTGTTATGTCTGCTGTCAGTCTGTTATGTCTGCTGTCAGTCTGTTATGTCTGCTGTCAGTCTGTTATGTCTGCTGTCAGTCTGTTATGTCTGCTGTCAGTCTGTTATGTCTGCTGTCAGTCTGTTATGTCTGCTGTCAGTCTGTTATGTCAATGTCATGATGTTATGTCTATGTCATTCTGTTATGTCTGCTGCAGGTATCATTATTTTTTCTCTGCCTGTAGTCTCTAGGTTGTGTGCTGTACTGTATGATGATGCTGGAGGGACCGTATGACTTGATATTTCAGAAGGGTGACAGCGTGGCTCTCGCCGTCCAGAATCCAGTCTCCATTCCACAGCCTTGCAGGTGAGCTTGAGATTATTCAGTGCTGTTATTCTGTAAAATTCAACCGCTTTGGACTTCATTGAAAGAGGCAATGCCAGATCAAATATTTTGTAGATGTTCGTCAATCAAATGTAATATATATATATATATATATATATATATATATATATATATATATATATATATATATATATATTGTAATATTATAAAATAAAATTTTAAACTAATTTTCCCACATTGTGTAACTTAAATGTGGAATATTATTTATTTAAATTACATTTTCAGCTAATTTTCAAAAATATTTTATATTTTAAATATTATTGTTATATTATATTTTAAACTAATTTTGCCTCATTAACAAAATTATACATAAGAAATTGTGTAACTTTATTTTAAATTTTAAAATTAAAATTTGTTTTATTTCAAATATAAATAAAATATATATATACTAATCCGCATTTCAGTTACATAATTTGTGTGTAAAATGTGTTATGGGAAATTGTAATTTTATAATATATTTTTTAAACTAATTTTCCCTCATTAAAAAATTTACACAAACTTAAATGCAGAATATTATATTTAAAAAATAGACTCTAATATTATATTTTAAACAAATATTCCCACATTTAAATATTTTAAACTTACTTAAATGTGGAATATTATATTTAAAATAATATTATATTATTTTTTAAATATAATAAAATACATTATAATATTAATATTAATTTATATTTTAAACAAAGTTTCCCCTTTTATTTTAAATGTAGAATGTTATATTTTAAATACAATTATAAATATGTCTTTTAAACCAAATTTTCTCACTTTTTTTACATATGTTTACAACGTTTTGGAAAATATGTTTAAAATGATGTACACTCACAAGAGATTATGAAGACTAAGCTGTTTCAGATCATATTACCAGTCGAATTCATTTCAGAAAACCGCTTGAGTTTTCTAATGGTAACATATTTTAGCATGTAATCGGAGAAAAGCAACCTGCAACCGGTTACCATGTCTGACTCTATCTTTAACACAGTTATTCTCAAGGTCTTCAAACCCTTCTCAGCTCCACTATGGTGACCAATCCTCAGGAAAGGCCCATAATCAGCTGGGTGCTTGACCAGGTCCAGAACCTTCGGGACTCAGACGGTACAGATATAGAGACCAACAGAGTATGATGCTTCCACTGAGATTTCATGCCTGTTTTCTAGTGGACTCTGGACATTTTGGACTATGCACTCTCTCTTCCGGACAAAAATCACAAGCCTTGCAAACATTTGCTCTCTCCTACCTCACTGAGCTCAGCATGCCATGGATACACACGCATTTTTGTTGGTGAATTTCATATTTCACCTGAAAATCTATATTGAGCAATGAAATAATCTGATGATATTGGAGTGAAATATGAGCTGGGCATGTTCCTGATTAAGCAACGCAAACCGCACAGGAGAGGGCAAAAACTCTGTTCACTACGATGGCAGCGATATCACAGGCACCTGTTACATAGCATCAGACTGGTTGCTTTCGGATTGTAATTTGGCTTCTGTGTCTTTTCTAAGCTTGGAACCAAAAATTATTTATGAGGGTTTTATAGAGTGCTGCGGGGATGGCATCAAAACCCGGAAGAATTTGGCCAGTGGTTCCCTCAGGATTTTTCTATGGGGTTTTCAACATATGAGTAAAATAAGGTCTGTGGTAAACATAACGTAATGATACTGGACATTTCGCTCTACAACGTAAATTACACACACCCATATCGAAAACGTGAATTTTGAAGCTATGTTTATTTATATATATATATATATATATATATATATATATATATATATATATATATATATATATATATATAATAAATATAAATATATATATATATATATATATATATATATATATATATATATATATATATATATAATAAATATAAATATATATATATATATATATATATATATATATATATATATATATATAAAAGTAACTAGATAAGAACATTTGGGGTGTGAGTGAGTGTATGCGGTTTACTTTGTAGAACAAAATGTCCAAATTTTGTTTAAATATATATTATAAATTGAAAACCCCATTATAAAAACCCTTAGGAAAATGTCGAAAAATTAATCTTCCTGGTTTTGATGTCATCCTTGGCACCACTCAATTGATATTTTAGTTGTTCAAAATGTAATTGACATTAGTTATTTAAACAACAGTTCTCCTGGTAAAGCTAGACATGCAGAGATGTAGGTACTTTGTGTTGTGACGGTTCAAAGATAAAACTGACATTGGTCTTTATTTGTGAGAACGGATTTCTGTCTACTTCATGTGTAAAAGCATTCTTATGTATGTTGTAGCATTTAAAAAAAAAACTGTTCTGCTCATGTTTAATGAATGAGTCTGGAAAAAATGAAAGAGTAAGTTATTAAGTTTAACTCAGTTGGTTAAAGTGCTCAGCTTTTATAAGCAAGTGAAAGTGCTGTTCTGTATAAGACTTGAGAGGATGCATAACAAACGGTCATGCCTGTGAATATTTAATACTAGTTCACATTACATTGCAAGAATGATGTGTTCACTTTTCTCTCTTTAAGTGGTATAAATTACTGCATAAATACGAGTTTTTTTTATTTAGCAAGAAGTTCCTTTCATTGCTTACAGTATTAGGGTGTTATTTTAAGGAACCGTGTAATAAACAGGTTTTAATGCATTTTAATTCAGCAAGAAATCCACATGGCTATAGCTAGATCATTTCTGCATTCAGTCATTTGTTTATGTCTGATGAGGCTTGGCTAGTGTGGAGGAATCTCGCGGAATAATTTCCAGGTCATATTTTATATGCAATATCAATAAAAAGAAATCGGTATATATTTTGCATTAAAAGGCATTATGTTCAAATGACCCGGACATGTTCACTTATGTCACGAATCACATGCTGTTTCATAATTCAGGACTAAATGTATTGAAGCATTCCATTTACTAGCCTATATATTGTAGTTGGAATTTTATCTGTGAACAAGGACCTAAATATGTTTTTATTTTTATTTTATTATTATTTCAGAAAAAAATTACCTTGATATTCAGATTCACTGCAGATTGCTTTGCGATGTATGACACTCATCATTTTGACTTGAATGTTGTTGTGTTTTAAAGGAACATTTTTAACTTGCACTTGCAATTCTGTCCAGGTTTGTTTCTGTTGAGGAATACTTAATTATGCAAGCCTCTTAATTTATAGGATATAAGACTGGAGACATGCCTCTTGGCATTCATTTACGTCATTTGTTCCCTTTGTTTTTTATAAATGGTGAATAAAGTGTGATTTAAACAGCGACCGATGGAGTTGGTTTGGTTTTCCTGAAAGTTTCAGTGTCACCACACGAGGGAGATGTTGCTCAAGTTGTGTTGTGATCTCTGACCAGTGGAGCAAACTGAAGACGGGGTTTGGTGAGTGTTTATTGACATTCTGTAATGTTATTGTTCATTTTGATATCTAGTGACATGTAAACATATGTGTCTCTATGCCTAAAAAATGGCAATACCATGGTGTTTTAAAATCTAATACAGTGTAATACTTCGAACTTTGGAGTACAATACCGTGGTACTGTATGCAATTGAGCCATGTAGTAACACTTTACAATAAGGTTTCATTTGTTAACATTAGTTAATGTAGTCTATTAACTAACCACGAGCAATGCATTTGTTACTGTATTTGTTCATCTTTGTTAATGTTAGTTTACTTAGTTAATAAAAATACATCTGTTCATTGTTTGTTTGTTACATTACAGTGCGTTAACTAATGTAAACAAATACAACTTTTGATTTTAATAATGTATTAAATGTTGAAATTAACATTAACAAATATTAGTAAATGCTGTAGAAGTGTATTTCATTATTAGTTCATAAACTAATGTGGTTAACTGTAAAGTGTTATGTACCATGCATATGTGAAATAACCATTCCTGCTGGGCAAAAACAAAACAACAAAAAACAAGCTGAAACCAGCCCAAGCTGGTTGGCTGGTTTTAGAGGGGGTTTGGATACTTTTTTTTTTATCTGACTAGGCTGGTCTGAGCTGGTCAAGCTGGGAGACAGCTAAAAGCAGCTTAAACCAGCTTGGCCATCATAAGACCATCATAAACCAGATGTTTCCAGCTAAAACCAGCCTAGGCCTTAGGCCTTTTTTTTTTTTTAGCCTTTTTTGCCTTTTTTTTTTTATTTATTTTAATTTTTTTAGCAGGGATTGTATTACCATCTGATGCAGTAATTTACCACGGTACTTTCCACTGTAATTCTATGTTGGATATTAGTAAAAAAGAAAAAAAAAACATTTAATTTTTGACTGTATTTTTTTCATACCCTGTATGACATTTTCCTTAAACTGTGATGTACGATACATTTATAATATTAAATGGTTGCAACACTTAGGATTAGATAAAAAAAAAAAAAAAAAAAAAAAAAAGACACTTGGAAATTTGAATGAATTGAGAATTATTAAAAAACATGAAAAAATATTTATACAAAATGCATTTTTGGAAAACAAAGCAGTCGTTTATTTTTTTTTGTTTACTTCTTTTTGTATTATTTCTATTAATTAAAAATGTACCTGTTCTTTTGACAGAGCTTTTGTTTTCGACAAATTAATTAAAAATGTCTCCGCTACTGACCTGAGGAAGGCATCCAAAAATCTGTGAATGCTGGCCGCTTTGGCTCTGTAAGTGTGACATTTGAATGTTGTTCATTTAGTGGCTGACCTTCACTCGTCAAGGACCACCTACCGAAACCTCAACAAAAAGGTCTGGTCAAACCCCTATGGCTGGCATACGCTGCTACTCAAAGGTATGAAACAATTATTACAGGCTGTTTAGGCTCCTGAATTTATGATTCACGGGGGCTGTGAGGGTCAAAAGTGACGTTCTGACTCAATGTTCATCTTAATAAATCTCATCAATGACCTTACGCCACCGACGGGGGAAAGAGAAGCCATAAACTGCATATGGACACACGTTCACCTAGACATCGCCACTGCCAGACAGCCGACGTATAATGCACAGACATAGATACAGTTCCAGTGGGATAAATTACACTTTAATTAGCTTTTCTATCCATGCAAACCATCCCACTTTAAGTCCATTCGGCCTTCTCTGGAAAATCATTCATTATACAGAAACAATGTTTATGGTCTGGGGAGCGCGTGGGACTGTCGGCAGTTTCTGCTTTCATGATCCCACAGGCTATGAGATGATGTCATGTTATAGTCCACATCAAGGTCAAACGAAACCTACCTTTGTTTTGTCTGAGGCTAATCTTTTTTAGTATGTTAATCAGCATCCCTGCTGGGAAAAAAAAAAGATCTACCTAATATTTAAAATGGTTACGATTTGAATTTTGCAATGTTGTACCTGGATGAAGAATGAGAGTATTCTCTTGAAAATCAAAATGTATACTGTGTATATATATATATATATATATATATATATATATATATATATATATATATATATATATATACACACATATTTATACAAATATTCTGTATATGTGTGTATATGTATATATATATATACAGACACACATATATATATATAGTTATTTAAATCAGCATTAATGAAAACAGACATGTATAAGTGATTTACAATTTAAATAATATATCTGTATTTTTTGCATTATAATAATATTTTCTCACAATACATTTATGAGAATTGAGGGCAACAATTGCTTAATAATATATATGTATTTAAGCAATTGAAATTAAGCAATTGTTGGCCTCAAATCTCATTAATTCTCAATTGGCCCCAGACTAAGTTTTTTGAAAAAAATTTTTTTCCTAGTCTAATTTGGTCTTATGATGTCAAAACCACATCCACCAGGTGGTAGTGCATTTTATCAACCATCTAATCCAGTTTAGACCAGACTATAAATGACCAGCTAGAAACTATGTAAAACCAGCCACAACCTTAGACTGGTTTTATTGGGGTTTTCCAGCAGGAATGCCTTGGCCATTTGGGTAATTTACAAGAAATGACTGTATTTTAAAAAAACTAGCCTTTCACATTTTCTGTCAAACTAACGAAAGCCTATAGTAATTGCAAAAGTAATATTCATGCATCCCTTGACAAAACCACTAATAAAAATTCATCTTTCTAGTTGCAACCAATTGGTCACAGAGTGCTATACCAACACCATAAACCATCTCCTGCTTTATTGATTTGGTGATGAATCAATTAGTGAATTATTTAATTAGCCAGGGATTATGGGTCAATGTTGAGTGCCTTTGATCCTCCAGTGTTTCTCTGGTTCAGTAAATCACAGATCTGCCATAAAGGGAAGGGGTTGGGAATACAGTTTAAACGCGTCACATTTAGTAAAATCCTGTGGATGTTGTATTTGTTTGCCTACAAATGTTGCATTGATTGGACCTTTTTTTTTTTGATTGACACTATTTCTTTGTAACATTCACAATCCGTTCTGTTTATTTCTAGGCTTAAATTTGATTTTGAATCTTGCTTTATTTGAGGACTGGGTTGAAGTTTATGTCTTTTAAAACAGTCACAGTGCAATCAGCTATAAATACACTACGTTCGCTTCAAGTTTAGGTAGGCCCGAACATTGAAATTAGCCACTAGCGTATAAAAGTAAACATCGGCCGCTTTCTACGTGTACATTCAGAAATCACATCTCAAGGATAGGCTGATTATTTATTACAGCAGGGAAAAACAAACACAGCCTTTTGCTGACTCCAAGCCAATCATAATCATCGTGACGGCTAGCTAGTCGCTTATCTTGATTATTAAGCCACATTTCGCATCTGTTTGATAGATTTCCCGCAAGCATAATAAATGCCTGTCCCGAACGCAAGCTTGCATTTAAAGAGAAAAGGCTGAGCCTTTTTCAATAAAGTTTATTACTAAAACTTGGCCTTTTTGTGTGTGTTTGAGCTGCGGTTAAAGTCAGGACAGATGTGAATTTATGGGGCCAGTCTCTCATTCTCTTACCTTCCCATTAGCTTAAGTGACACGACAAGGCCGAGGGAAATCTCAAGCAATAAGGGTGATTACTTTAAAAGATCACACAATCTGTTCATATTCCCGTAATGAGTCTGATTGATTAAACTACAGGGTATAAATGTTTTACGGGGTCATGTCGGTCAAGTTATTGTTGCTGATTTGCCGGCGGACAAATTGGTAAAGTCGCATTTACTTATTTCACTATGAAACTGACATTTTCATGTGGATAAAAGGGCCGTTGCTGAAAGCGGAGCCATGAATAAAGTCGGGATATCATCAAATCTACATGCTCATGACTTTGGGTCAATGCCGTAAAAGCTAGTCAGCATTTGTGTCCATCTTGCAGTGTGTGGACGCTAAAACCACCTGAATAATTTCATTTATATGCAAGTGTTAAATCTAAAACATCAAAACACTCAATATAACACATAATATTGGAAATCAGTAGTTCACAAATGCCAGCATGACTGTTTTTAGATTTACTGTGGCGTTTGCTAAGGCAAGAATCACTATTACTATTTGAAATGTTTGAACAAAACCTTAATTTTTCAACCTTTTTTGACTCCCACTGTCTGCAACAATATTCAAAGAACCTATGACCTTTCCAGCTGTTCATGATTTACTGGATAAGGATTTTTAAAAATACTAAAAATTATTTTTAAAAGAATGTTTATAACTAGATCAAATGTATTAAAAATACCAGTAGGAACTGTGGCACTTAAAAAAAAAAAAAACAGTTGTTGAGAGTGATTTAAAACCAGAAATGTCATGATTTTAGCTTATTTTAATGCTTGTTTTGTCTTATTTGAATTAATTTTAATTAATCCTAAAGGCTCCCTTTGCTGAGGCCCCCTAGTGGCCCCCGGCCCCTGATCGAGAACCACTGCCTAATTTCAATTAGGTGTGTAATTTGTGCCATGCCATTATGGACTATGGACATGAATGATATCTCAAATTGTGTGACTTGTTGAGTGACTTTAGTCTTGTTTTATTATTTAATTTAATTTTCAGAACAAGGAGGAACATTCCCATAGGCTTACATTGAAGGAGAACCCTATCAACCACATAGCAACAACCTGGCTGCAACGTGCAAGACCAACGTTTTGCATAGGCAAGTATCGCTCTCATTTTCTTCAGAACATTTGAATAAAACTAGTGTAAAAATTGTAAATCACCTGTTTATGTAGAACACACTAACATACAGCCTAAAAATTTAGGTAAACATGAAAAGCGCTGCACTAAGCAAAACTAATCTTGCATTCTGAGGCTCTCTCCTGTCCTATTTCCATGAGTGTAATACATGCAACTCCAAGGTCATGTGTTTGATTCCCAGGCATAAACTGCGTTAGCCTCTTCAGATAAAAGTGTCTTCTAAATGTGATGCAAAAGTTAACGTGCAATTTACCTAATCAGGTAGACGCTACACAGAGTCCTTTTCTTGACTTTAAAACCTATCCAATGTAAAACTTTTGAGGGTTTCATTGACAACTTTCAAGCTGTAAAACCCTATAATCTCCCGTCAGTGAGCGGAAGCTATTCGCCTTACCCAGGAAATAAACCTGTGCAGTCCAATCTCTGAAAATGAGTAAAAAAACTCTCTCAGAGACTGTCCTCGATGTCCCGGTCTGGTTCAGTTTTAACAAGGCAGAGGCACCTTTCTGAGGCCAGTTAAAAATGCATTTAATCACTATATAAACACGCTGTCCTGTAGCCTCCGTGACAGAGAAGTTATGCTGTCTGTACTTGTGCGTTTAATCACCGCCCTCATACAAACGCCCTATAAACCGCCTTGTTGTAGTCGGATTGCCATAATTTTTCTTTTTTTATTTCTTGCTTTTTTTGTAAATGAAATTACCCTGATGACATCACTACCAAGGGGCTGATTACTTTACTTCCTCTTCATTAACTTAATTATTTGACTATCAGTAAACCCGCCTGAGTAATTCATATTTGAGAGGCTGGGCTGTAAATAACCTCTTTCTGCTGGTTTATTATGGGCTACAGATTTGCCATTCTCCAGCATGTTAATCAGCCTCGTTGGTTGTGTCTGAATCCGAAGTCTTGCTGCACATTCAGTCAGTGACTTAAAAGATATAGCGCTTTTGAATAATGGTATCTTCAATACTTATATTTCAAATAGAATTTCAAGAAAAATCTTTCTTTAATAAAAAGATTTTTTTATTATATTATATTATATTATATTATATTATATTATATTATATTATATTATATTATATTATATTATATTATATTTAGTGCTATCAAACCGATTAATATATATATATATATATATATATATATATTTATATTTATATTTATATTTATATTTATATTTATATTTATATTTATATTTATGTAGTTCAGATGCAAAATCCTCTAAGTGCCATCTGAAATTTTCTTGTAGAATGATCTTTATCAAGCTCGTATATTTAAGTTTAAATGGCAATGCAAATTACCTATTAATTGTCATTTAATTGTCATTATTGTCATATTAATTGTCATTTAAATTACTTAAATATACAAGCTTTATAAAAAAGATCATTCTAGAAGAAAATTTCAGATGGCACTTAGAGGCTTTTGCATCTGAACTCTTCATATATACTGTATATGTATATGTATATACGTGTGTGTGTGTGTGTGTGTGTGTGTGTGTGTGTGTGTGTGTGTGTGTGTGTGTGTGTGTGTGTGTGTGTGTGTGTGTGTGTGTGTGTGTGTGTGTGGGCTATGTATATACACACACACACACACACACACACACACACACACACACACACACACACATATATACGTATATATGGATTTTACACAAATAGACCCAAATAGGCCCATTATCTGAACATGCCTTGATGAAGTGTGTGTGTGTGTGTGTGTGTGTGTGTGTGTGTGTGTGTGTGTGTGTGTGTGTGTGTGTGTATAGGCTATGTACACACACACACACACACACACACACACACACACACACACATATATACGTATATATGGATTTTACACAAATAGACCCAAATAGGCCCATTATCTGAACATGCCTTGATGTAATGTGTGTGTGTGTGTGTGTATAAGCTATGTACACACACACACACACATATACACACACACACACACACACACACACACACACACACACACACACACACACACACACACACACACACACAGTATGTTTATATATACAGTATATGAATGTTACACAAATAGGCCCATTATCTGAATGTGTTTTGATGCCTCTTGAAGGGAGCTTATTCAGGTTTTGAAGAATCATTGTCACACTTTAGTTTTTCTTTTCGTTTATTTGCAGCAATTTACAGCAACACAGACAAATATAACATTATTATACTTTGTATCAACCTCCCTTGCATCCTTCAATGGAAATAAATTACACAGACTTAAACTTGCTTAAATAACATTAACATGAACAAACACTGAGCCACATATGAATGTAAACATGACGTTTAGAAGTAAAAATGCCTCCAGCTCTCTTACATCACACAGGTAAATGATGCACAGGTGGAGAGAAGTCAGAGAAATGCATATTCATTTATACTGCATATTTTAATGGAAAAAAATATTTCTACATTATGCATGTTGTACCTTTAAACAAACCAAGCATGTAATTACTCAACTCTAAAACAATGAATTTCAAACTGATTTAATGTTATTTTGTTGTTTTGCTTTGACACCACATGAAACTACATACATTTCAAATATATAAATGACGTTTTGGCGCATAATGAGTGTGTCTTCGCAGCCTCAGGAACTGATTGGGTCATGAAAAGTGCCCGTTTCATACCAGGATGAAGATTGCAGAGGATTGTGGAGGACTACTGGCCGCTTGAAACACCCCCATCACACACTTTCTGACCTGGACATGGAAGCTGAAGGTCAAGTTCACCCTCCAGAGCATCTTTATGTTTCCCAATGGTAATGCTTCTTTTTCAAATCTGTCATTATTTGCTATTATTGCTGTTAATATTACTGTTAACCTGAATTAAATCACTGCACTAGCTGTAAGATTTTAGAAAGGCTTCTCAAAACAATATTTCTTTGGAATAATATGCATGGTTGAATCATGCACCAGGTGTTTTTTTTAAGAAATTAAATAGGAATTCCATATTCACAATAAATAATGTTTTTGCAGAGTTACTGTAGCCTATATTTAGTGGAGGTTTATTTGCAATGGATAATAATGAAGCAAAAGTGTTTTGCTGCAAAAACTGTACACATGTAAGCATGACACAGAACATCTGATGCTATTTACAATGAACAAAAACAATAAATTAACATGTAAGTCTTGCTGAAACAAGACATAGCTCTCAAAAACTGTAATCAAAAGCTCTGTTCCAAAACCTAGTGAGCTGCCTTACGTGAACAACTGATTTTAATAGCCTTTAACATTAGCACGTTGTTTTTAAGCTGTTTATTATAATTTTTCTCTATTGATTTAATAATCCAAATCGTTCAAAAGATTGGGGTCTGATTTTTTTATTGTTTTTGTAAGAAGTCTCTTATTCTCACGATTTATTTTTATCGGGGGAAAAAATCTGTAAAAATGCTAATATTGTTACATTTTATTACAATTTAAAATAACTGTGATTTATTAGAATATATTATAAAATGTAATTTATTCCTGTGATCCAAGCTGAATTTTCAGTATCGTTACTCCAGTGTGTCACATGATGCTTCAGAAATCATTCTAATATGCTGATTTGCTGCTCAACAAACATTTATTATTATTATCAATGTTGAAAACAGTTGTGCTGCGTAATATTTTTGTGGATACAATGATACATTTTTTTCAGGATTCTTTGATGAATAGAATAGCATTTTTTCGAAATGGAAATATTTTGTAACATTATAAACGTTTTTATGGTCACTTTTGATCAATTTAATGCATCCTTTCTGATTAAAAGTATTATTATTATTTTTAAATGTTTACCTCTATACTGTAATGCCTTGAAAATGCTGTTTACAGGTTTTGGAACACAGCTTAAATGCTTGTTATTTGTTATATTAAACGTCTACTTTGTATAAGATTCTCTGACACCTCAAACACCAATGGAGTCCCTCTATACTGTACACTTGGTTGGCTTTTCGTGTGTCTTTAGGTGGCTAAATGGTTTGGCTTTTATAGTCTCAGTTTTTTAATCTTACCATTGCCATAGTCAGACCACAGCACAGGACTGTAATGCTGCTGCGAGTTCATGCAGTCTCAGTTTCCATTTGGAAATCTTCTCACAACCCTGCCCCAATCTTCCTGTCGCCTCCTCCCGCCTCCTCCATGTCGTCCTCAGAGAACGGGCTGTCGGCGTGATATCCCAATGCAGACGTGTGGTGCAGAAAGTCTGTGGAGCGTGCTGCATTAAGGGTGTCGTTTATGAACCTGTGTGGCCCTTCCTCCTCATCTTCTTCATCGTCCTCGTCGAGATCGTCCTCTTCCTCGTGTTCCTCCACACTCTGAGCGAGAGCCCTGCGGCCGTCCCTTCCTGGCCTCTCATTGGTCGATTTGCTTCCCCCACGTTGGCGTTCGACCTCGACTTGTGCGGCCTGTTCTTTAGCCTTACGACTGCGTTTCCATTTCATTCGCCGGTTCTGGAACCAGATCTTGACCTGTTTTACACACGAACACACAAGGATGTCAGCAAAATAGCCACCTTCTACCAGAGAAACAATAATCATAAAGAAAACAATGTATGGAAAAGAAACTTTGGACACTAGGTGACACCATATCAATGTTGTTTTAGTCTTTCTCCAACCGAACCGAGTCGAATTTTAATAACTTTGGGTCTTTTTTTCATGTTTTGAAAGAAGTCTCTTACCAAGGCTGCATTTATTTGATCAAAAATACAGTAAAACTAATATTGTGAAATACAATTAAAATGAATTGTTTTCTATTTTAATATATTTTAAAATGTCATTTATTCCTGTGATGCAATGCTGAATTTTCAGCATCATTACTCCAGTCTTCAGTGTCACATGATCCTTCAGAAATCATTCTGATTCGCTGCTCAAGAAACATTTATAATTATTATCGATGCTGAAAATAGTTGTGCTGCTTCATATTTTTGTGGAAACCTTGATACACTTTTTCCAGATTCTTTGAATTATAGAAAGAACAGCATTTGTTTGAAACAAAATCTTTAGTAACAGTCATTTCTGTTACTTTTGTCACTTTTGATCAATTTAATGCACCCTTGCTGAATAAAAGTTACTTAACAAACAAACTTTTGTTCAATAGTGTAAATCTGGTAATCACTGTATAATGTATATCAAAACTCCTCCACTCGCTGACTCTCACACTCCTTTACCTGTGTCTCGGTCAGCATGAGCGATGTGGCCACTTCGAAGCGTTTGGGTCTGGAAAGGTACTTGTTCAGTTTAAACTGGTTTTCCAGCTCCAGTAGTTGTTGACTGGTGAATGCTGTCCGAGGCCTTCGACATTTACCCATCAAACCGGACTGGGGGGCGGCTGTAAGACAAAACGAAAGAAAGAGGACATTAATAGATTGTATAAATTATAAACAGGTTTCCCACAAAAGTCCATTAAATTGAGTTTTTGTTGTAAGTGGTCCAGGTCAAAAGGACCCACATCCAAGTGATATTCTTTTGTGTAGATATGGTTCAGATCTTTGGGTTACGGGTTATTTCAAGTCTGCGCAACGCTAATGAAATGCAAATATTCTGCTGCAGTTTAACATAACTTCATGTTGAATTTAAGGGCATAAATGTTTAGCAGCATTTTCGCTTAAAAGCCTGCATAACGTCATTGCTAAAACTGTAAATCTCTTCCAAATTAATAAGAGGCCTCTTGTGCCGGTATATAAAAATTAAGCACCAGCCAAAAGGGATACAAGCTACTGTAATCCACGTCTAGATTATTTTTATGAGATTTTTGTCTCTTTTATATAATGTCAAGGACTTGCAGGGTTGGACACAAACACACACACACACACACACACACACACACACACAAACACACACACACACACACACAAAAGAAAGCCTAGAATTTGTAGCTATCATTTACCATAATAGCTTTACTGCAGCTTATTGTTAAACACAGTTGAAGCAGGGCTGGGCGGCCATAAAATGCAAGAGCAAGCCATTAACTTAATGAAAATTCAATGAACACTTTTGGGATTTTATTGATGAACTACAGTATGTTTAAGGTGTTTGTTTATAGTTTCTCTCTCACACAAAGACAATTTCCATCAAGCTGACATTTATGGCTTTATAAAGAAGCCAAAAATAAAATTATATTATTACAGTTTGGTGTAAATCCTGATAACACTATATGGAAACATTGTTCAGTCAGAGTGTCAAAATGACTTTATTGTTGAGTTGTTGTTTCTTTAACTATCCAAGGATAATATAATCTTTCAATCATGTCTATGAAGAGTGTAATATCTGTTAAATATGATCAAATATATTTTCTTTACAACATATTATTATTGTTGTTGTTGTTTTTGTGTTTTTTCTGCTTTCAATTTTAAAAAGCTATTTTAATTGCAAATACATGTAGGAAAAATTAATATAGAGTCATAATTTCCTGATACTGTCTTATCATTTAGCCACCTAGATTGTCATTTATAATTCAGCAAACTAATTTCGCCACATGTGACCACCATGATTTCAGTTTAATAATCCATCAAACAGGAGTTATAAACCATCATAATTGCTTAGTGACAAATTAACTCCAGGTCTTTCAAGAGTCACAGGTGTGTAAGCACATCTCTCTCCCTCTGTTTGCTTTTCTTTACCTTTGATTATGTTGAAAAGGATTTCATGAGCTTTTACAATGTTTGCTTTCAAACCGAAAATGGCGGTAATGCAACAAAATTTTGGTGTATGACAGTAATTATGCCATAATGATGGAGGTGCACAATTTATGTATACCCTGCATGATTTGGAGAACACTTCCAGTGACAGCTTATTTTTCTATTTACATCAGATGATTTTGTAGTTTTTTAATTCCGGAAAAACTGTAATTTGTGCTCATATGAATTCTGAGTACTTTAAAACTTAATAAGGAATTATTTCTCTGAAAAACAAAAAGTCAAGTTAGAACCAAAAATAGCTCCAAATGGAACTTAAAATGCTTCACAGATCATCCATTTATAAGAACTTTATTTATATATTTTAAATCATATATTCAGATACCCTGTTCATATGTGAAAGTAGATCAACTAAACAGGTTTAGCATTATGTTAAATAAATAAGAGTTATGCTACTCCACTGAAATTTCATCAATAAGAATAACAAACGTCAATCATTTCATGTTTAACAGATTAATAAAGCATTCAAATAGTTAGAAATGTCATAGAGCTTTCACGAATCAAGGATTGTTGAATGTTTAGTAATGATTTAACAAAGTGTTACCCACTCATCTGCATGCTACCCCACTCACAGGTGTAATCGGGCAGTCGTGGGACCATGATGCCTGCTCGTATCCAGTGCTCCAGCGGTAAAGACCCGGCCATCGCCGCCGCCTTCAGCTGCTCCGGGTACGGGTGCGTCAGCTGCGTAAAACCCGAGTACGCCAGGGCTGGGTGCTGACCTCCCAACGCTGAAATGGGGTACATGGGCGTCGTGTACATGCCTGGAATTGAAGTGAGTCCCGGGTGTGGGAGATTGAGCAGTCCTGGTTTAGGTATGATTCCGGTTTGGAGGTGTATGGCGCAGGGGGACGGGGTGTCTGCGCGCCTGCAGGACACCGGGCTACCAGTCGGGCTGTCACTACTCAGTCCAGGAGATACTTCTCGGGTCCCTCGATGTGGTTCTTCTGCCAGAAGAGCGTCGATCCTGAAGTTCTTTGATTTTTCCATTGCAACGCTTCTAAGTTGTTTGGAGTTGCAGGAAAACACTTGGATAGCTGTGTTTTACGCACAGATACATGCGTTTTAAACACGATTAGTGATACTTTCCGCTCTATTTTTAACTTGTGGGATATGTAGAGTTCAGTCAAACTGATATTTGGAACTCAGCCCATGAGACGTCCAAAGTACCTTTAGTTAATAAAGTATCTCTAAACTTTTACGCACAAAAAAAAATAAAAGAAAGAAAATGCGCCCAGAAAGGATATACGATCGCTAAATCGTTCTTTAACACGGCGGTCTCTTGTTTAGAACAGTATCTCTGTCATCTAGCCTGCTCTCTGAACCTCTCCGCGCGTTCACATCTCAGTCATAACGCCTTTGTGAGCGCTGATTGGCTGCAGTGGATGTCCTGCGGGAGTAGAACACTTGACAGTTTTCTAATTAACTAATCATACTGTAGTACAGACTCGTCGAGCTCGTCCTTGGACTGAGACTTGTTCCTCAACCAACATCAGAGCAACGACGCTTGCGAAGTTTCCAAAGTGCCTGAAACCAAGCGTTTCTCGTGCTTACTGTAGCTCAGTTAATCGCACCAACTGCACGTTTAAAGGTATCCCTAAATCATCCAAATTAATTAATAAATGACATAATAGTAATGATTAAAAAAAATCTTGTCGCGATAAGTTTATTTATTTTGTACGATTATTATGCTGCTTTTACTATTAGATCTTAAAACCTGCATTTGGTGCTTTATAATTCATAATAATAATAATAATTATTATTATTATTATTATCCAGTATCTCACATTATATCCAATAAAAAATAACCTCACTGAGCAGTTGTCAAAGATGTAGCCTACATATTAATACTAATAATGTAATGTCATATTTTTTACGACCCGCTTATTTAAAGAATCTCGGCTGTATTATCAAGATAATTTAATTGTATGACTTAACATTATACATAGTCCATGTAATTATGCATTAACCCAGTGCTTTAAGTGGGCCGGTACGCGCCGGTACTCAGTACCGCCACTTCCAAATATAGCTCTTGAGCGTACCGCCACCTCTCCGTGCGCCTAGAACGTGCTTTTAGCGTACCGGTACGCTCATTTGCACATCTGTTTTAATCCTCTGGCTGCGCTGCCGCTTTTCAGAGCGCCCTTCACAATGCACGCTTCCTATCCTCCTAATTCGACCCACCGAGAGCAGAGACTACATTACCCTTACATACACCCTTGAGTTTTACAAGTGAAAAGCGCATGCTTCGCTTTTGCCGCTGTCAACAACTCAACGTCCGGAGAGGGTGTGTGAAACGCGCAACCATAGCTGCTCGGTTAAAATACAAATATGAACACTTAATATGCTCTCCTGGCTTCAGACTCTGTTTTTTCAATACCCCTTTGCACATTTTATTTATGTTCAGTAGCTCTTTCTAGCTCAAGCAAATCCACAAACTAAAGGATTTATTATTTTTTATAAGGTCGTCTGTTGACTGCTGTATATAAAACCTTCATATTCATAGTTGTTGTTACCTATGGAAGCTTGTTTCCGCCACAGAATAAAACATTTTAAAAGATAATTGCTACTTTTTATCTCACAATTGCGAGTTTACATCTCGCAATTCTGACTTTATTTCTCAGAATTGCGAGATATAAAGTCAGAATTGCGTGAAATAAAGTCGCAATTGCGTGTTATAAAGTCAGAATTGCGATCGAGATATAAAGTCATAATTGCGTGAAATAAAGTCGCAATTGCGTCTTATAAAGTCAGAATTCTGACATCTTTTCTCAGAAATGTGAGATATAAACTCACAATTGTGAGATAGGCTATAAAGTCAAATTCTAAGGAAAAAAAAGACGGACTTTTTTTTTCTTTCTCAGAATAGTTTATATCTCACAATTCTGACGTTATAACACGCATTTTGCGACTTTATATCATGCAATTCTGACTTTATATATCCCAATTGCGCCTTTATTTCTCAGAATTGCGACTTTATATCTCGCAATTGCGACTTTATATCTCAGAATTGCGACTTTATATCTCAGAATTGCGACTTTATATCTCACAATTCTGACTTCATATCTCGCAATTCTGAGAAAAAAAAGTCAGAATTGTGAGATAAAAAGTCGCAATTATTATTATTTATTTATTATTCAGTGGCGGAAACAAGCTTCCATAGTTACCTCAGGGGAGGAGGGGAGTAAGCAAAAAAAAAAAAAAAAAAAAAAAAAAAAAAAAAAAAATAGAGTACCGGCACCTCTTTTGGGCCACTTAAAGCACTGCATTAACCTATATAATAAGTCAAATGTTCGCAACATTAAATGGTCTGATTAAAAAGTGTTTTGTCACATAACCAAAAATGTAGGCTATATGACATCCAAATTTAAACTGTTTCATCAAATTCAGTATGACTAAATTAACCAGACTATATGGATTTAGACAAATCAAATATTTGTAGGTTTTTTTTTTTTTTTTTACAGTAGCCTACATTATTAATAATAATAATCATAATAAATGCTATATATTATATATTATATATATAGAAGCAAATGCATAATAAATTGCACGGCGTGAATTTATATTTCCTATGAGAATCTCTCATCAGTTCGAAAATACAGTTTGTTGCTCATTTTAATGGACTTGAGTGTTTATTCCACTATATATGATGGGTATTGAGATGCTTTTAATAAATTAATTTAAGACAGAATAGTCGGTTCGAAAAAACGCATAAATCCGACCGCATTAACATCGTGCGATAGCCTAAATAATCATCGCACATTTATGTTGTAGGCTAGTCAATATATTCTACAATCTTCTGTATAAATACAAACACTAAGTATGCATTATATCAGGGGGAAACAAATGATACAAATAGTTGTATACCTATATATAAAATATTGAATGAAATATAGGCAATTCATTCAAAACCTTCATTCCATCATGACCTGCTTGTCGTAAACACGCAATAAATCGAGACGAAATGAATTGCAATTCGCAGCTGTTGTTTTAAATATTGCCTACATGAAAAGGCAGTGGACGGTGGATTAATAACATGGAAAACAGTCCCTGCTCAGGCGACGTGAGGTTGAAACTGATATTTTCGCCTTGACCCGAGAAGATTGGAGCATCCCGCCCCTCTATAGCCTACAGTAAACGAGCGCCGGGCTGCGATGCTGAAGCAGGCTGTGTCTCAACACCTAGTGTGCTGCCTACCTAGACAACATGCAGTCTACGTCGGTCATGTCTTTGATGACAATATATTGTACATATTATTGCATTGTACATGAAAACAAAACAAAAAAATGTAAATGAAAAATCCTATGTCTGGATTTTTATTTTTATTTTCATCTAAAAACAAATTTTACCAAATATGTGGCTACCAAATATGCTGTCTAGTTAGGCAGCTCACTAGGTTTTGAGACACAGCCATTGGAGCTAATTTGCTCAAGAGAAATCAAGCGCTCTTCGCATATTCCCAGCAACCTCTACCTCTCCCTCCCCCTCCCCTCGGCCGGTGCGCTGCTTTTATTATTTAAAAGTAATTTAAACATCCCGGCCACTGGTAAATCCGTCTTTGGCACCCTGTGACAGAGGTGCGCAAATTAAATTGAATCAATGGCCTCGTGTCCCGTCCTCTCTTTAGGCCTATTGCGCGCGCGCACACATGCAGGTTTGTTGCATGCTTACCAGTGATTCATTGCAATGACATGCATTGCAAAAATAAGACTGCTGACATATATCTGTAACAAGAATGATTGTGATTTATCTGGTAGCCTATATTTCTGTATTTTTATTTTAATTGAAATGTTTAGATTTAAAATGTTGCAGTGTTTTGCAGATGCATTAGTTTGTGTTCTTTTTAAACATTATGTCTGAATGGCCTATATCCACAGGAACATTTCACTGCTCATAAGTTGCTCTTTTATAGCTCAGGTGTCTTGATAGAAATCTAAGTTTTATGTTTTACTTAAAGGGATAGTTCACCTAAAAATTAAAATTGTGTCATTACTCACCCTCAAGTTGTTCCAAACCTGTCTTTTCAAGAAAAAAAAAAGTTTTTTTTTCTTTTCTTTTTTTTTTCCGTTGAACACAAAAGAAGATATTTAAAAAAAATTGTTTGTAACCAGACAGTTGACGGGTATAGCCATTGACTTCCATAGTAGGAAAAAAAGTCAGTGGCCACCACTGTCTGGTTACAAACATTCTTCAAAATATCTTATTTTGTTCCATACAGAAAAAAAAAAAAAAACCTCATACCGGTTTGGAACGAGGGTGAGTAAATAACTTTACACTTTTGGGTGAACTATCCCTTTAAGAATCAACTTTCTCAGAAGTTTTTCCTAAAGTTCCTTAATTGTTGATACACAGTTAAGAGTATAAAGCTAATTATTTAGTCAAGGACTTGATGAGAAATGTTCAAGTTCAAGAAATGTTAAAGAAATGTTTAAATACTTCATATTGATATCTTATTTTAATTTTCAATTGGACCGCAGACGAGATGTTTGAGCACAGTAGTCATTTTTTTACGTTTTACACAAAATAATGAATGTTCTAAAATAATGTTGTGAATTTTGATCTGTTTTATATGGTGCACGTACAGTATACAAGCATAGATCACATATCGCCTTTAGATCACATATCACAGTGCGCTCTTGATGTGCCTTTCAAAGTCAAAGTTTATCATTTAATTTAAGGCCTGTAAACTTTAGTACCTGTCGTGTTTACAGAACATTAAAGGCTTTATCTCTGATTTCAGACATATTCTGCGGTCATTATCGCAGCTCAGCAGTGATCAGACAGCCGAGTGCCTCATGACCTCTGTTTGATCCTCTGCCTGAGTCAGCATGCAACTCAATTCTGATTAGCATGACCCCAATTGCAGTCTGGTACAAACTGGCCTGTTGTTCATCTTTATTTTGAAATATAATATGTCTGGAGCAATAATAATATCCTGGAAGTAATATTTGCGTGGACCCCTCACATCCGAAAAGGTAAAAATCTAGTCTATTAGTAGATGTTTTATTAAACGTGTGCCATTCACGAGCCCTTTTAGTGTACCAACTTTTGAAAAATTAGTGTGAGGTTTCATCTAATGCATTATACTAATTATTCCTGCTCAGGAAAGATCTCTGAGGACGGCTCCTTTCTTGGCAGAGCTTCTGAACGCTGATAAACATCCAGCTTTTACCCAAATGACAGAAAGTAACTTAAAATCATTCTTTTTCATGTCAAAATCATGTTTTTGTCCTCGATTTGCACCTTTCAGTGTAATTTGTGCTGCTAAACGTAATATGCTTTTATCAGGACTCATAAATTCATCTGGGCTGGCATGAAATGATGTTGCTTTATTATGTTGATCAGTTTTGTCATGGCTACAATGACTCTGTGATGGGTCAGGAAGCAATCATTTGTTCAGATAAGACGACTTCAAAGATAATTATGACACCTCCTGTCCTCTCTGTCTGAAAACACTCTTCATATTTACATGCAGGGTCATATACATACAGCATATGTCTTAAATGATTGAATATTTAATCAAAAATATTTAGAACAATATAATTAAAATAATTTGTAGTATTAACAAATTAAGAATTTGTATATTATATTAATATTTAACAATTTTATTGACTTCACCTTTATTACAATATCACTTTTAAAAAGAACATTTAACACAAACAAAAAACAGGCAATTTATTAAGAAATATTAGATTTTACTAATTTTGTTTCCTATATTTGTAATATATATTCAATCTAAACATATATATATATATTTTTAATTTGTCATCAATTTATAGTTTTTCTATTTTGTTAGTCTTCTCTTCTTTAATGACATTATCCATGAAGTGACATAATTTTTTTTTTTGGAGGGAGTAAAACAGCATAAACTGGAAATTGATTAAAAAATATTCCAAGTGTTTTATTTTTTCTTTAATTATAATATTTAAAATGTACATGTTCATATTGTTTTTAGTGGTCATCAGTTTATATGTTTTTTCCCTGTGTCCCTATGCACTTTCTATTCCGTTAGACTTTTGTAAAAGCAAAATCTAGTTCTTTAATAACATCATCCTCCAGAAAGTCACATCATTATTTGGAGGAAACACAAAAGCACAAACATCAGTGCGTATTAGCAGACTGGATTAATTATGTGATGTTTTGCGGTATTAGTTGTCCCACTTTAAAACATCCATCCAGAAAAATTACAGAAATGTGTGTGTTAATCTCAAAATATCAAAAGATGGTTAAAATAAACTTTCCTCATGTAAGATAACAGAAGTCTAACTCCCTTCAGAGCGTCTCCAAAGCCACGCCTCCTACAAAACACATGAACACACAGCAGAGTCTGCAAAGCGTTACGAGACGAGAGACGGCGTTAAACTACATCATGTCTCAAAGAACATGAACATAGACTTGTACCACCTGACTGCTGCAGTTTCATGTCAGCGTTGATAGTGTTGCCATTGAAACGCATAAATTCGAGTCACGAACCGCTCCGAGTGTAACGTCACGGGTTTCCATCTCTTTCCAAATTACAGTAGTTATGGCGTGAACGCAGCATAAGCTGGTTGTTTTGGATCAGGAGGAACTGTTAAAGGCGGCTGCTGTTTCGTTTGCGGTGCTCTGTGACTGACGTCTGTCTAACTCTGCATGAAACGCACTGATGACGTGTGATGTCTGCGCGAGCAGGTGCGCGGAGGTATGGAAATATATATGTTGACAGGCAGGTAGGACATCGCATTGGACAAACATTTTATGGCCCTACGCCTTCCACAGACGATATATATATGAAGAGTTCAGATGCAAAAGCCTCTAAGTGCCATCTGAAATTTTCTTCTAGAATGATCATCTTTATCAAGCTTGTATATTTAAGTTCAGTAATTTCACTTAAATGGCAATGAAAATTACCTATTAACTGTCATTTAAGTGAAATTACTGAACTTAAATATACAAGCTTGATAAAGATGATCATTCTAGAAGAAAATCCCAGATGGCACTTAGAGGCTTTTGCATCTGAACTCTTACTGTACACATGTAAATACATTTAGACCACTTTACTTAGTGATTGCTATCAGGATGTGAAGAGATTTTAACCAGCATAACAAAAAATGTTTCTGGTTGAACAAATCACCTTTGATAAAAAAAAAAAAAAAACTTAAATTAAAACACAAGCACATTCATTGATTTAAAAGAGTTCAATCAGCCACCTGTTTGTTTTTTCCACACAGGTAACAAACGCACCTTACGCTTCCAGAGATGGTGTGAGGTTTATGGCGGTTTAATGGGCCGCCTTTAACAAGCAGGTTTTTTATGGCCCCGCACAAGGGCCTCATTGTGTGCTTGTAGATAAACAACCCATATTGTACCAATCACACACAAGAAGACATAATTACTTTCACCCTGATATCCCTGCTATCTCAACGCACCATTATCTCTTCCTTTAAGAGAGAAGACTGAGAGCTTTGAAGTTTCCTTTCTCCCAGTGTATCCTCCTGCCCGTTTCCCGCTCTCCATAATCTTTCATTATCTCCACTTACCTACAGCATATGTGCTAATTGATGTTGGTTTTGCGATGGATTACAGTGAATCTCCTTTGAAGCTGGCCGGCATAGTGACATATAAAGTCAATGAGGAAGTTAAAGTCATTAGCACACAGTAAGTGTGGCTTTATTGGCTAATTTGTCTGAGAATGGCAACCTTTGGTTGAGATGGAGTCGGGACGCTTTCAACTTGTTACAGGCAATATGATAAGTCAAATAAGTTCAAGGCAATTTTTACGGTTATTTAACAAATTAACACCATACACAGATTTACTGCCAAATGTTGCCTTTGGTGACCTAGCATTATAATTGGCCTTAATGTAAAATATTATTATTATTTTTTTATTGATTAACATCGCATGCAAATCACTACATAATCGCTGAATGATGTGGCCTTTGGTCTTTCGATTACAAGTCACCATGATGCTTTGCTCTTTGAAATTTTTTGTCTAATTGTAAGTGGTGCTTTCTTCTGGCTCATAGAGAATTGAACAAACCCTTCACCATAAGTAATAATATTCGGCGCGTTATTGGTCCCACCGTTTGTGCTACAGACATGAATATTACTTCAAATCATGTAACTTGTGTAGCGATGACCCTGAACACCCTAGCAATGACCTTGTAATCAATTAGCCACACACTAGAAGATATAGCAGATTATTATTTATATACTGTTATAGTATTTATTAATATTTTTTATAGTTTCAGACTATAAGTTCTAGTAATTTATGTGCTTTTGTCAATTTTTATTAGTTTAAGTTTTTTTTATATATTTGTTTATTATCAGAATAATATAGGAGGTATTTATTATAGTATTCATTAATATTTTTATATATTTTTAATTTTATATTTAAAATACTATTATAGTATTGAGCTTTTCTTTTTGTTTTTTCAATTTTCATTTTAATGTGGGTTTAAATTTTAGTCATTTTGTTATGTACGTTTGTCATTTTATATTTCTATAGCTTTAATTTATTGTTTATTTCAGTTAGTTGCCAAGGCCACATTTCTAATTGTACCAAAAATGATTTTTATTAATGCACACTAGCAACCATAGTTTAGCACAAACAAGGAACACATTTTCTTCAGAAGATTTTTCATGCAGAAGTTTTCATACTCAAGCATATTTTAATATTTTTTATCACACGAGTTCATATTTCATCATATGGAGAAGAATTCTGATACTCTCCAGTAAGAAACACATGTTTGTCCCTGTATTAGTTGAATCCTCGACACAGTGGAGTTGTTTGACTGAATAACGCAGCTTCACGTCCTTCTCAGAGAAGGGTTAGAACATCTCCTGCTTAGACATTGACCTCTCTTTGCCTCCCTAGTCTGAAAGCTTTATCTCCACATCCTACAAGAGGACAACCCTCAGAGAACAATACCCCACCAGCTCTCTCTATTCTTCCATTGTCTCACTCACACGTTCCCTCTAATGACCTGTGAGAATTGAAGACTTCCCAGACAACAATTGTGACAGCTCACACAGTGCCTAAATGGCTTGATTAATGATATAGACATGTTATGTTAAAATGTGAGTGTGTGTGTGTGGGCAGCAGATGTTGACACCATCTATTAACCACTTCAATTTGTCCTTGGTAAAAATTTGCATGGGTATGCACGAACAGGACATCTATTTATCCATGCAGAAAAGTGGACATCTGACTGTCTGGTTATGATAAAGAGTGAAAGAACAAACATCTGTTGAACCAAAAATGGAAATTTTGAGGACATGTGTTGAGTTGAAATACTCATGAAGAAAAATACGTTAATGACGCAATTATGCATGCTTCAGTAATTTATTTGCACTACTTTTTTTTTTTTTAACGTGTTAAGGATTTTAAAATTAATGCATGTGTTAACGTTGACATCCTATGTGGCAACATGCTTCAATTCGAGACAAAAACATTATTTCATATTACTGAATCAACCTACAACAACAACTAAAGTCATTTTTATCAGTCAGAGAATGACTCCTTTAAAGGTGCTGTATGTAACTTTTTTTATAAAATGAATCCTTTTTTTATTGTCTGTCTGTGAAGGGGTTGTAATCACACATTACAATGATCCACTTTTCGTGTTTTGCTATTACCTCTGAAGGCCAGTATTCCTATTTTTATGTGAAGTCTCCGGGTCGGATTTTCTGCGAAATCCACCGGATGTGACGTGCATGCGCGCTCCCGAGCCTCTCTCCTTTTTATATACAGTCTATGCGACGGCACTGCAGCTAACGACATGGAGTCTGATAACACCAAAAAGCGACCTGCCTCCAGCACAACACAGACTCCAACACAAACTCCAAAAAAAAAAAAAAAAAAAAAAAAAAAAAATTTATCTGCTGAAGCTCGTCAGGCCAAACGTCAATCGGATCGACTCAGGACGAAAACACGGATCAACATTGGCAGAGCGTTTGAATTATGGAGAGACCTCCGCTTTGTTTTAGGTAGCCTATAAAAACAGACCCTGAGTTTTCAAGTTTTCAGATATGCTGAAATAAATAATAGTAAACTGTAATGAAATAGCAAGGTAAAATACAACATACATGAGACATGAAATGAATACAAAAGACTGTTCCATGATAACAAAAAGTAGGTGCTTTAGGATGTAACTTTTATTTTATGTACTAGGTCTACTGTCTAACGTCACTCATCCCACTATGATCATATTGTTTATAATACACATTTCCAGACACGTTCAGTAGGCCTACAGTACTTATTGTTACACTGAAATTGTTCAGTCTAGTTGACTAACCGTTTTCGTTATCATTCATTGACCTATGTTGACATTGCTAATTGTGAAAGATACACGAATAGTTAGTGAAATGCCTTATGCTAGATAACACCACATGTCGGCAAAATACAGTAAATGTAACGTTATCATGTTACGAGCATGGATCATTAGTTATACGTCAAGCTGATAAAAGTAGCCTATTATGGTAATGTTGCAGTGGGAGTTTACATGAGTTTCCAGCATGTTGTGTGATGCTTTCTCCGTTGTGTTGAAAGTCTCAGTGTGGCCGGTAGTGAGTGCGGCGCGCGCTCTTGAGTTTGAGCACCCGCACGAGCACGAGCGCTGTTGTTGCAATCTGAAACATCACCGCTAGAGGCCGCTGGATCCTACATACAGCACCTTTAAGGGTTAATTTATTGTTATCCTGTGGGCTGTGTGTATGTCAAGATAATGTTCATCCTAAGGCTGGGTCTTTGAACAAAAAACAACGACTAATAATCAAGTGGATGCAGTCATGAAACATTTCTAATATGTGACGCTGGATCACAAAACCAGTCACCAGTCGCACGGGTATATTTGTGGCAATAGCCAATAATACATTGTATGGGTCAAAATGATCGATTTTTCTTTTATGCCAAAAATCATTAGGATATTAAGTAAAGATCATGTTCCATTAAGATATTTTGTAAATTTCCTACTGTAAATATATAAAACATTTATTTTTGTGAGTGAATGCAGCACAATCGCGAACACAAATGCACAACTTTAAAAGCGATTTTCTCAATGTTTCGATTTTTTTGCACCCTCAGATTCCAGATTTTCAAATAGTTGAATCTCGGCCAAATATTATCATACCCTAACAAACCGTACATCAATGGAAAGCTTATCTATTCAGCTTTCAGATGATGTATACATCCCAATTAAAAAAAATGACCCATGTGACTGGTTTTGTGGTCCAGGGTCACATATGGAATATAGTAACTGTTTGTTATGGCTCATTTTAATTTTAATCTTATCGGGAAATTGTCATACATAAATGTGGACTTCTAAGAGAGACATAAAATCTTTCTGTGCTATGTAAATCTGATTTACAATGTCTGAGTAGAAGTCTGTTTGAGTAGCTTTATGCCTAAATTATTGACCTGATAGATTGAGGTTATTGAGGTAAGCAGGTCTAACTGTTTTGCCAATACAGGAACCCTGTTGAAATTGCTACGTGCCAGTTTTGCACTTCACTGCCGACTGTCGAGCTTCGACCACTATCGGATTGCGAAATGAGAAAATCAATTACTCAGTCAAGCTGTCGAATTTTATTCAATTCCTCATAAATTGTCTGAACAACAAATGGCTTTTTGGTGTCAGTATTTCGATTGAGTGTCTGTGTCACCTTAGCTGTGATCAAATCGAGTCCAACATCTCTCTCAAGCTCTTATTGGATGACATTTATTCATCAACAGATGCTAAGTAAAGGCCACAGCATAAGTAAGTGGCTGCATTAGAATATAAGAGTATGGAAAAGCAATGAACCTAATGCTGACTTCTGACTGAATCATTACATTATTTATGAACACAGGTTACAACGGCTCACTACTGTATGTTAGAAGCAAGTTCCTTTTTTCTTTTTGCTTTTTGCTTTATCACTGGTAAATATACTATGTATTCCTAATTTTATTTGTGACTCTCTATTGGGTGCATCTTTAAAGAATGTATTCGTTTTCATTTTCAGGTCATTCTCAGAAAACTGTACTATATATCTCCCCATGACTTATACTGATAGAATTAACGGATACAGAATGTAGTCACATTATTTGATATATTTAATAGATGTGTTTGATATGTGCAATTAAAGTAAAAAAAATAAATAAACAATAAAAAATGTTCACAGAGTGCATGTCCCCATTTACAACTACTACACTGTAGTTTTATATACAAGAATCCATTTAGCTTCTTTTGGAATTAAAATGTTTTTTTCTTTCTGAAATACTTCATATATTTTCTGAGAAAATTCAGTTAATTGTCCCTGCACTTATAACCTCCTTATTTTTTTTATTTTTTTTTTAATTATTTAAAAAATAATCGGAATAACTTTAACTGAATAGCATCATAACTTGACTATAGTTCAAACTGAGGTTTTCAGAAGTTTTCTTTAAATCTTCTAAACGTATTGGCCGTGTTCAACTGTTACAAAAAATCATCTTCAAAGTCTCAATCAATAAATAAGAGAGAAAATAAATTTAAATAATAAATAAAATGTGAAAATATGATCCTCAAAGAATTTTCTTTCGATCTTCTAGATTTCAATTTGTTTAAACATATTGGCCTTGTTAATATATTGATGCTATTCGGTTAAAGTTATTCAGATTATTTTTTTAAATAATTAAATGATAAACTGAAAAATTTAATGAGGTTATAAGTGTAGGGACAAATTAACTGAATTTTCTCAGAAAATACATGAAGTATTTCAGAAAGCTAAATGGATTATACATGTATATAAATCTATTTGTAGATGGGGACATGCACTCTGTGAATAATTTTTATTGTTTATACATATATATATATATATATATATATATATATATATATATATATATATATATATATATATGTATATATGTATATGTATATATGTATGTATGTATGTATGTATGTATGTATGTATGTATATATATATATATATGTATATGTATATATGTATGTATGTATGTATGTATGTATATATATATATATATGTATATGTATATATATATATATATATATGTATATATATGTATATATATATATATATATATATATATATATATATATATATATATATATATATATATATATATATATATATAAGAAATTCAAAATATTTTCCCCTTGAATTTCTAGCACAACTGACACCATTTGCTCAGAATGACCCATCAACTAGTTCCCAGTCCTCTCATGAAGATGAGGCAGTCAGCGGTGTCATTGATAGATGCTGTGGGGGGGATATAATACTCAGTTCATTTCATCAGTAGGGTTAATTAACTGGCGCTCGATTGGACCTGAGGTTAATCTGTGTGCCGAACTGACACATTGCCGTTCATCACTCTCATCACTGCATCCCCCTCTCCTCCTCCTGTCCTCCTCTTTCGTGCACTCGTCCAGAGGAAGACGGGTCAGTTCATGTGTTTTTACACAGATGGCCCGCTGGCCCTGCTGCCGGCAGCTAATTGACTGAAATGAGCAACCACGCCCCCTTATAAAACACGTTCAACATGTTTAATCAAGGATTGGAGGCAGTGTACACTGCAGACTTAAACATAAAGGATTAGTCATTGCATGCGCTAATATAAAATAAAGGGGGGAAATTAGTTTTGAGTGCCTCCCAAAATCCATATAATACCATTTTAAAGCAATTTTAATTTTATTTATGGTATTGGCACTTGTCACATGAAATCTAACATCTATATATCAAGTGTGTGAGATGATTTTTATTTTATTTTTGTTATATGATTTCTCATGTGTTTGACATAAATGTTATCTCAAATTATGTGGCTTGTTGATGAAAGGTGTGAAATTTGTTAAATTGCATTATTCCTCTTTCAGAAGAGATGCTTTTCCATCGTCGGGCCAAACCGTTCTCTTTGGTTAAACGTTCCATTCCATGCCGATCCAGCCCAGCCGATGCGGATATGGTTTCTTAGCCAGCTATAGAGAAACTGGGGCAAATTACCACCAATCCTGAGTTGCGACGTCACTTCACGCATTTTACCAGCACAGTTCAACATGGTTATCCAACCGTGCGGTTTGTAATCGTGCCGTGCCGTACCAGCTCAAGTGGAAACCGTTCCTTACCATTCTTAGAGCTGTTCGGTCCAACGTTGGAAAAGTGGCTTATAATGATTGAGTTCACACATAAAGACAGTCACTTGTTTCGTTCCTGAATGATTTACTGTTATTGAACAAATGGGTTGAATGCACGATTCAATGACTCATTCATAAAGACAACAGCGCTGCCTTCCGAAATCGAATACTTCCCTACTATATAGTATGCGAAAAACAGTACGTCAACAGAGTAGTGCGTCTGAATACATACGAAAAACAGATCAATCCAAAATGTTTAAGAGCAAACATGTTGAAGATTAGGCGATGGTCTGTCGATTCATTAAATGTTAAGCTGTTTTCCCACAAAAGCAGTTTATTCAGCGTAGTGAAGCCTCTCCTTTGACATCCATTAAAAAATGACCTCTGGTCTCCTTCCCTGCGTACCACAGCATTAGCAGGCGTTAAGCTTTTTTTGCTAACCTTGCAGGCTTGCCTTCAAGTGGCTTTGGGTTTATGAATGGCAGTGAAGCGCTGGTATAGGTCACATGACAGTAACAACATGGAGGATGTAGTTCGTCCAAATTTCATTCATACTACCCATATTCATACTATATAGAATAGTAATAATTTGTATTATTATTAATATTATTTTTTATTTTTATTTTTTTTTTGGGGGGGGGGTATTTTTTTTATACCTGTTAGTATAAAGACGTGGTGTGTTTAACTTTTAATTGTCTGACGAAGAGCCTACATGCTCGAAACATTACCACCTGTGAGTGAGTCTATCATTAAACTTTTCACATTTTTGGAGCTGTGGTGAGACGACTTTTTTATTAAGTGGTGAGAGCTACTTTTTTATTAATTTCCTTATTGATCACCCAATTTAGGCAACATATTGCTTTGCTGTGGATGTGCATGCTTTGGATCTGATTTTACTATATAGAACAGAACATACTCAAATTCAAATACCTACTCAGACAGTTTGCAATTGCAGCGGCACCATGGTTGTGTTTGACTTGATGCGGCGCTGCACAGACTGATCAGTGTATTACATCAAAGTACCGCCAGAACGATTTGAAAGAATACGAAACACACCTAGGCTGTGTCTGAAATCTGCTCCTGTAACTTTAAATAGGGCAATATTTGAGGGGACAGCCATTTGAAGGGGAACTCATTCAATCCCACAATGCACCGCAATAACAAGTGTACAACTGATGTACACTCACCAGCTAGAGAATACCCATAATGCAGTGTGAGGGTCGTGGCTAATGATTTTCCACTTCTCGCCAGAAGATGGCGCTGGTCCAAAATGGGTACCGCATAATATTATACAGGTACAATACTGCTGGAGCTTCAAATTTCAAATAATCAAAGTTTCAAATGATTATTAAACAGCAAAAGCTCCAACCATTCCAGTGCACTCAGTGTCCGAATTCACTCACTTGTTTTAGTTCACTCATTCAAGTGAACTATATTAGTGGAGTAATGTAGGGAATAGTGTATGAGGGTATAGGGGTGATTTCAAACACAGCTCCAGTCACTTTTTGTTCCTGCACAATTCGGTTGAATAAATGTTTCAGTTACTCAGTGATTGAGAAGAATAAACGATTTAGTGTGTTTTTCATAGTACACATCCGGGACAAACACCTAGATGCAAAACATAAATGACATCAACATTTCTGCAGTGCTTAATACATCTCGCCAGACAGGTAAACTACTCTTGTGCAAAGCTTCAAGGAGATGAATGTTTGTGCATATGTGTGCATGTATATGTGTAAATCTGTGTATTTGTGTGTCTTGAGAGATTACACACCTCATTTATCAGAGCACTTCACCTTGTGGCAGAAGGTTGTAATCCAGAGTGGAACCATCCACTTGGTATAATTACACCCATTAAAGGTGCCGCCGTCCTGAGTTCCATCACCTCATTCAACGTCTTCCCCTCATCGCTGCATGTTCGTCTAAAAAATTGATAGCCTGTACCAAAACTAGCAATAAAGATCATTCAAGCAATAATAACAGTGATGTTTGCATTTTCAGTTTTTCAGCATTGTAAGACATTCTAGAAATCAAATAGACAGCATCATAAACACAACTGCATGAAAAGCATAGACATAGTCTTTTATAAACTTGATATAGGCCTTGCAGCAAAGAGGTGACAAAACACTCTCTTAACAGTCCATTTTGATCATTAATATCCATATCAACTAATATTATCAACTGTTTGTGTCAACATTCCAGCATGACGTTTAATGCAAATGGTTACCGCTTTCTCACTGTAATCATGATAAGTGATACTAAAAAGTAACTGGATGAATGTGTGTGTTTGTGTATGCAATGAGATGAGAGGATGAACAGCGTCCAGAGACAGATAACAGCGTGTCACTCCATCTTTGCATTTGTCTCCGCGCACTCCATCAATATGAAGCGGCTGTCAGCTGCCTATTTCAGGAAAATTAAAAGGGCTTACGGTAAAGATGCTCTGCGAGGGAGGGGCGTGCATGAATTTATGTGTGTGTGTTTATAACCTCTGCTTAACACAAACACAAAAGTCCAATGAGTACTTAAAAAAAAGACGTTTAAGTGTTTGAAAGTTTGGGAGACCGGAGCTAGTTATCACACTTTTACCGCAGTAAAAGTCGATTTCTGTATGGGCATTAACCTTAAATTCTTTCTATTTAACATTTCCACAGTTCTGTCATGACAACTCTCGGGAGATTGGTATGGTAATAGAGATTGGTATGGTAATGGATATGGTAAAGTTAATGTATTTGGTCTTGGTGGAATTGATCTGCTACGCTGCTTCTTCAGAGCAAGTACCGATACTTGCTACTGCCAATGCATTCACAGACATTGTTGTGAGCATGTAAGACATGCTTCTGCTGCTGCACATGTAACATACATGATTTAACCCCCGTAGCAGATCTATACAGGTGGAGCTGGGGAAGGTGGAGGGTTTCTGAAAGCGTGCTGCAGACTGATAACAGCAACACTACCGGTATTTGTTTGAATGTTGAGCGCAGCTCATTGGCCGCTGATGCAACAACAACCAATCAGCTGTGCTATGTAGATGATGACTTGAACTCTACTAAACAAGTTAGACCTGTCAGCCTGCGCCATCTAGAGTTTCATGCCAGAACTAGTTATTTCCCAGGAAATAAAAGGGACCCATGTGACAACATGCCCCACTATACACTATAAGATAAATTATAAATATATGAGGATTGTTTAGAAATTTTTTCAGTGTCTTTTGGTTAAAGTCTACCTTAATTTATATTGGCTTCTGTTTGAATGTATGGTAGTGCTGTTTTATCGTTTTACTCCAAAAGCTATTTTTATCAATAATTAAATTTTACAGGTTTAAATTCACAAAAACGTTGACGTTGATGATGATGATGACAATTGACAATGTTTGTGTGAATCAAAACCTATATAATAAAATTCCAACTTTATTTTTAAGACATACAACAACAAAAAAACAGCTCGAAAATGGGACTTTTGACTTAAAACCTCAAAAAGTCCTGACCCTGTGTGTCAACTAGCCCCGGCATCCTCCATTTGAATGCATTTGTGTGCATACATAGTAATTGTGCATACAAACGCACACACTTTTCCCGTATGAGATTGATTGCTTGCAAAGCAGTCTCATGCAGATGGCATCTCTCCTTTTGACATGATAATGGCTCTAAATTGATGAAGACATCTCACTCATTCTCTACCAGCTCGCTGACAGGCCTTACCCAAACACTTCAACCTGCTACAACTACCCATCAATCACCCGCAGCCCCTCCCACCCAATGTCCCAACGCTTGTCCATTTTAATCAGCTAATTCTCTCCTTCACCGTCACCCCGTTCACCGATACAACACTGTGTTTTGCCCATCTTCTCTCACACTTAATCTGCTTTAATGAAGTCCTGATCTGCCAATTAGAAACAATCACAGTGGAGCAGAAGATAAATATAACCATCACACTGGCCAAGCTGGAGGGGGGTAAAAAAAACACTAAAAGAGATACAGATACAGATACAGTAAGCAAGGACAGTTCAAGGACTTCTGAGGTTTAGTGGAAAGCTGTTTTCTAGATTTGGTGTCAAGGTTGCAAGATTTGTTCTAGGAGGTGACTTTATTGTCAATGAATCAATGAATTTCCTAATGAAATGTTGGAAACCAATTGAGCATGGCATTTGAAACCCTAAGTATCAAATTGTGTCCTGCACTGTTTCAGACATAAATAACACCCCAAATCATGCAGTTTTTTGAGGAGAAGTGTGCTTTTCGAAGAGACCAAACTTACAATTTTCATCTGATGGATGATAAAACAGGTGAAAAATACTATACTTTGAAGAAACCATATCAAGAGCCGAATATCATAGAGGCTTAAGGATGTACTCTTTTGACCACCTAGCTACCCGTAATCACCTGGCAACACCTTAGCAACCATCCTGAAAATCCTAGGTTTTTATTCAAACAAGCCATATTGTATGTAAGTGGGTTTTAAAGCATTTGTTTTCCCCGGTCTAGGCCACTTTCTCGCCTACCTCAGCGTTTTGCACTCCTTGACTAAAGAGAGTTGTGATGCATTTAAGAGCATCAATAACATCCAACCTGTTCTGACCCTGAGGCAAATAAAAAGTTATTGATTCCGCCAACCTCACGGCACCCTTAGCAAAAGGGACTTTTTGTTGCCCCTGATGAAACACTTTCATCTAATCACTTGGCAAAATCTAAAGAGGTGGACGGCTAAAGAAATAAATAAACAAGTAATGCCTGTGGAGATAGAGTGCACACCTTTGGAGATGAAATTAGCCTGAAGTTGTTGCAAATCAATGAAATCGATGCAATCAGCTTAACTGACATAGGTGGCGCAAATCGTCCAGTTGGGGTACGCTCGCTCACAATTCCGTCTTAATTGCCCTCCAGGGCCAAGTTTGCGCATGCCATTTGCTCACTTTAATTAAATTACAAAGACAGGTTTCCAAAAGTCGTAAGAGCGCTGGCTTGGCACAAGCCCAGTAATTAAAACGACACCCTTTTTGATTACTGGAATGTGCCCTAATGAACTCATTATGTATTTTAACCCAAACACACCAATTACTGAGCTGGCAGAAGACATGCTGCTTACTGTAAAAACTCAAGGCTTTTGCAGAAGCGAATAATTTAAGCGAGAGGTTTCTGATTTTAATGTCCACCCTGAAGATGGAGTGGTAATTGGAGCAGTGGCGTATTTGTTTGCACACATGCTGAGCTGTGGTGCTCATGTGTCTTGAGTTTGAATCTGGCTTGTGATCTGGCTGATTTCCTCCACCAACTCATTTTGATGACAAGGCCCGGTTTTACAGACAGGGCTTAGATTAAGTCAGGATTAGGCTTTAGTTTAATTAGGACATTTAAGTAGCTTTTATAAACATGCCTTTGGGGAAAAAATACTGCTGTGCATCTTGAGACAAAACAATGGCAGTGACATATTAAGATATATCCGTGCAAGTTGCTTTCAGTTAAAACAGCTCAAACATGCATTTCAGTCTGGAACTAGTTTAAGGCAAATGTCTTCAAAATTTAAATACATTTGCAGCTTTTTATGCATAATTATATTTTTGTTTTTTGTCACTTTAATGGTATTACCTTGGCCTATATGTTAAGAGTATTAATCATGCTCAAAAATTAACCATATAAAAAAACCTCTTTATATACAATCTTTAATAAATACAAGTAGCAGAGGCTGTGATTCATTTTAATAAATGGGTTTTGGTGAGTGGAAAACTGTGTTTACGATAAACTGCATTGGTCATTTAAAATGATAATTTATATTATTTAAAAATAGGCTGATACGATGTATAACAATGTATGTATTTTTGTATAAGACTGTCTGCCCTGAATGTACTTCATCAATAAAACACAACATAGTTTGTTGTTTTTTATGACATGCATGTATTGTTCAACCAGTAATTTGCCTTTGAAGTTCGCGTCATAAAAATATGTGAAATTCTTCAAAGGATGTAAAAAAAATCCTATATGAGGTTACAACCCAAGTGTTGTACGACCAAATCATAAATTCTTTTACTTTCACTCCTGACTGTTTTTCAACACATTTAATGACCAGCTTCAAAGAAACACTCTTTACTTTTCTATGCCCTAAAATTAGCATCAAGTATTTGATTACTAAGTTACTGCATTGTACACTTTTATATTTTCTAATGCAATATGTTTTACTGTCAGGCTAATCATTGCTTAAATGTTCAAATACAATTTGTCTTCATTAGGAACAGTATTTTTTTATACATATATTACTGTTTATTATTTCAAACATCATTTAAATTGTTAAAAGTGTGATTGTGTTATTTTTATTTTACATGGCTTTTATCAGATATTTGGTGATAAATGCTACTGTAAAAACGCTTGATGTTGTGGGAATTTGGCTCCGTTTATTGAGATTAAATCATCATGTCAATCTCTTTGAGCTGTTCATGCTCTGCTGGATCTCAAGAGGACAGACACATTTGAAAGGAGGAGGACAAAACGAAGAGCCTCTAAAGGTATTGAATGCTTACAAATGATGAGACGTGCTGTCAAAGCGCAAGGTGTGCAAGAGGCGCCATCTATTGGTGTGTTTGCAAAGGTAAACGCCATGATTTTTCATTCAAGTTCAAGCTCGTCTCATACCCTTTTCTTCTTCTCCTCCTCCTCCTTGTTTTTCTGCGTTTCTGTTTGTGCTTGGCTGTGTGTTTTGTGAAGTGTATTTTTACAATAAAGTGTGCTAATGCATTAGCATTTCTATTAAATTCTTTATTTATAATACATATATTTTTTTGATAAAACACAAACAAACACTTCCTTGAGTTTCGTTAAAGTGGGAGTGTCATTTGATATAAAAAAAAACTACATTTCGCATCATGCATCAGCATTTCTATTACATGCATTATTTTTAATAAAAAAATGTAAACAAAACAAACAAACACTTCCTCGAGTGTCGTTAAAGTGGGAGTGTCATTTGTTTAAAAAAAAATAAAAAACTACATTTCCCATCATGCGTAGATGCGGATAAAACTATTGCAACCACGTGTTTTCATTAACAGCGCGCGGTGCACGAGACATTACAGCACAACTCTCAGATTTACTCTGCTTTACCTTCAGCATGGCATCTGAACTAGGTAATCCTATGTCGTTTTTACTTTCTGCACTCTTCTGCTTACAAATCAACTACTTTTCGTTGTGTTTGTTTTTGTTGGAGGATGTAGCACGTAATGCTATTTTGATCCGTCACAGCCTTTTTTTTTCTTTTTATATTAACTTTAATATCAGGTTTAGAAAAGAGTAATTAGTTCCCATTCTGACAAGATACCATGGTATTCTTCGAATTGAGTTGGCGTATCATGCGTATACAGTGATGCATGAGTTAATTATTAATTATTTTTCTTTTTTGCATGAAATTTAGTGTCATGGTATGTATCAGAGTACCATGATTTTACCGCCTGAAACGATTACTATAACAGTAATCATTTACCATACTTATTTACTGCAGTACCATGGTATCAACATGCTATGGTATTGCCATAATATTCCATCTTTGTTTTGCTTTATTGAGAAATCTGATTTTGTGCAAAAGTAATGTCATGTGCAATTGAAGTCCAGTCCTGCTGCAGTTGTTAAAATATCAGATTTGTGTATTTTCTACTGCATGCACAGTTTATGATTGTCTGTCTAATTGATTTGACCTAAATGGCCCTCACTTTCAGCTTTGCTGAGTGTGTCGGATAAGACCGGACTGGTGGAGTTTGCCAAGCGACTGGTATCAGTGGGTCTGTCATTAGTGGCATCAGGAGGCACCGCCAAAGCTCTCCGAGATGCTGGACTCACTGTCAGGTCAGACATCTTTTACCACACGCCATTCAAACTTGCTTCTAGATGCTGTGAATACTATATCTTACAGATATAGTAAATAATTATAATAAAGTGCTTGTTCATGTGAACTCTTCTTTTTTTTCATACAGGGATGTATCCGAGCTCACTGGATTTCCTGAGATGCTTGGAGGAAGAGTCAAGACCCTTCATCCCGCTGTCCATGCCGGCATTTTGGCTAGACAAACTCACCCTGATAAGGCTGACATGGAAAAACTAGGGTTTAGTCTTGTCAGGTAATACTGTTTTTAGATTCTAATGCTGACTGTGATATGGTAATAATAACATGGTACTTGTTTAGCAAGTTCTGCTTAATAGATTGTAAATTCAGGTCATGGTATTTCATGAATGATCGTCATGTGCCACCAGTACAAGATATAATCCAGTTAAGTGGTGCTAACATGCTTTCCATTGGTTTTTTGTTAGAAGTAGAGACTCAGCATTGCTAATCTAATCACTGATAATTCAAATAGTGCTGCTGTGGTGTGACCAAAAGTCTTGATCTCACTTAGACAGGGTCATATGAGCAGCACTGTGTATGGTTAGGAATGATACAATCAAGGCAGGTCAGACTTGTAGTCTGGATGTTTTTATATACTGTAGCCTGTAAATAATTTTTAAACGATTGCATCAAGAGAAAAGACAGTAGTACCTAATGTTGATGTAAACTTGTGTTCCTCAAGAGTGGCTGTGTGCAACCTTTACCCGTTTGTGAAGACTGTTGCATCCCCCAGTGTGACCGTGGAAGACGCTGTTGAGCAGATCGACATCGGTCAGTACCGTGTTAATTGTTCACAGGGTTTTAATTTAGGGGTTAATAATTGATCACTTATTTAGTATTTCCCTTGACTTGAATTCAACAATGCCATTCTTTTGTATGTTTAAGAATGTTAAGAAATTGGATCATTTCCTACTTTTAAATGTTCGGCAGAGTGACGATTATAAGAGTGTAATGGTAAACTACCTGTAAATTATGAAATTATGCATTTATTTTAAGTCTTAGAAAGCCTGTCCAGCACAATAAAAAAAAATGTAAAGAAAAAATATATTTTGCACGGAGTAAATAAAGCCTTTTTAAAACAATTAACCACATGTAACCATATAAACTGATATATATATATATATATATATATATATATATATATAATTTTTTTTTTTTTTTTTCTCCTTAATCTTTTTTTTATTTTTATTTTTTATTTTTTTATTATGTTTCTGTTTAGGTTAAATTTAATATTTCAAATGTAGTCATTTTAGTCCTTTTAACTTTTTATTTCAGTTATTTGCCAAGGCCACATTTCTAATTTTCTAGTTTGTTTTTCATCTAATATTTATACTTTACTCTACGTAAGCTTTATTTCATTTAACGAAAACATTTGAATAGTTTTAGTTAACAATGCTGCTTTTATGATAGCATTTATTGTATTTTGTATTGTATTTATTATTTGTAACGTATTGAGAATTGTGGTTGATTTTCATGAAAATGTCATATAAAAAAAAAAAAAGGTTGGGGGGTGTTTGGGGTAAAATGTTACACGGACATCTTCATCTTGGCAGCCTGTGTCAGATTCACCATGTTGTCTCTTAATTTCACCATTCATCTCAAAATCATATTTCCGCCCAAAATCCGCCCACAAAACCTCTCACACTACAACTTTAACAAAGTAGGATGTCCTGTTACTTTATCCTCTACAGTAAAAGACCTGGGTGTTATACTAGACTGCAACCTGTCTTTTGAAAATCATATTTCATGTTACAAGAACAGCCTTTTTCCACCTTAGAAACATTGCTAAGCTACGTAACATGCTATCAGTTTCTGATGCAGAAAAATTAGTTCATGCATTCATGACCTCGAGACTAGATTACTGTAATGCTTTATTAGCCGGTTGTCCTGCATCCTCAATAAACAAGCTACAGTTAGTCCAAAATGCCGCTGCTAGAGTTCTTACTAGATCAAGAAAATATGATCATATAACACCAATTTTATCATCACTACATTGGTTACCTATAAAGTTCCGTATTAATTATAAGGTATTGCTACTGACTTATAAAGCCCTAAACGGCTTAGCTCCAGTCTATTTAACGGATCTTCTATCGCCCTATAATCCATCACGCTCTTTAAGATCACTAAATTCGAGGCTTTTGGTCATACCTAGGATATCCAGATCCACCAAAGGAGGGAGACCATTTTCACATTTAGCTCCAAAACTCTGGAATAGTCTTCCTGATACTGTTCGTTGCTCAGACTCGCTCTCCCAGTTTAAAACTAGATTAAAGACGCATCTTTTCAGCCAGGCATTCATATAATACTTTTAATCTTTCTGTTAAATCCAACCTCTAGTTCATAAACGCCAGAGGAGAACTGGCCCCCGACTGAGCCTGGGTTCTCCCAAGGTTTTTTTTTCTCCATTAGGTCACCTGATGGAGTTTTTCGGTTCCTTGCCACTGTTGCCTTTGGCTTGCTCAGTTGGGGATATTTAATTTAATTAATTAATCAACAATACTATTGATCAGCATTACCAAACGTGGACATTTTCCACTAGAAACAAGCATTGATGTATTATTTTAATTTAATACTGTGAAGCTGCTTTGATACAATCTGTATTGTGAAAAGCGCTATATAAATAAACTTGACTTGACTTGATATTTAGGTGGAGTTACTCTTCTTCGAGCGGCAGCTAAGAATCACGCCAGAGTCACTGTCGTCTGTGATCCTTCCGACTACGATGTTGTTGCCAAGGAAATGGAATCGTCCGACAACCACGATACCACAATGGAAACACGCAAAACTCTTGCACTCAAGGTAACGGTGACGATCCTATTTGAGAAAAGATTTGATTAAGCTTTGACGACCCACTGAACTTTGTCCACATCCAAAACTCAATGAATCCCACCTGACATGAACTGAACCCAGTGAAATATGGAGGAAAATTAAAAATGAATGGATGCAGAACATATTCATTTTAATGTAATACTGACCTTGATTATAGACAAATAGCCAGGCTTTAATTGTGTTTCTTTCTCCTTTCTTTCCAATTCTAAATTAAATGTGTACAGATGCTATGTTACTGATACTGATTAGCTAATGCTCTGATTTGTATGGTGAATCATGTTCAGACATGAATTTAGTTTTGTTGTTACTACCATTGAGCAATAGACTTGCTCATGATCCCTTTTACCTCAAATAAACAGTCAGCATGGTCTATTAATCATTATCTAACTTAATCAAATCTAATATTTTAGATCAATGTTTCTCAACCCCTAGAGTCGTACCTACCAGAATGTTTTAGATGTCTCACTAATTAAAACATCTGATTAAACTCATCGACTTCTTGGTGTGGTGAATAGGAAAACCTCTAAAACATTCTGGGAGGTGGATCTTGAGGACTGGAATTTTATATGATAAAGGGTTTCACAACGGGCAATTTTGGTCTCACATTTTAAATAACTGATGCATTTGCAATTTTATGTATGTAATTGTATGTCTCCTCTGCTGTTGTTAAATTATCGAACGGTATACTTTTGTATAATATTAGCCACCCTTCTCTTTAGATGTCTCTCTGGATCTGTTCTTGATTAACCCAGCAATCTGATTAAGGGTTACTATTTTGATAGACAATTACTTAATTTCAGTTGTTGAAATGCCTTTGTGTGAGAATTTGTATTTGTAATATCTCAGGCCTTCACACACACCGCTCAGTACGATGAGGCCATCTCTGATTACTTCAGACGTGAATATAGTCGAGGAATTTCCCAGCTGCCTTTGCGATACGGCATGAATCCCCATCAAGCTCCTGCTCAGCTCTACACTGTACGCCCAGCACTTCCACTCACTGGTATACATGATCACATATGCTTCTACCAGACAAATATTCAACCACGAAAGTTATGATATTAATGTTCCTCTCCATTTCTGACTGTGTCTCAGTGCTGAATGGATCTCCAGGCTTCATTAACCTGTGTGACACTCTGAACGCCTGGCAGCTGGTGAGAGAGTTGAAGAGAGCTCTTGGTTTGCCAGCCGCCACTTCATTTAAACACGTCAGCCCTGCAGGTATAAGCACAAACTTGTTTCCCAGATGCCAGGAAAGCTTTGGCCCTGTTTACACCTGGTTTTAAAGGAACACGCCGACTTTTTGGGACTTTAGCTTATTCACCATATTCCCCAGAGTTAGTTAAGTCCATGCATACCCTTTTCTAGTGCTGGGCGGTGTACCGGTTCATACCGAATACCGGCTTTTATTTTTGTTATGATATTAATTTTTAAAATACCGCAATACCGGTGTATGTCGCTAACGATCGGAATGCGGCGCGACACTGTTTGAGAGGGTCCTTTTTCACTGTTGCACTGTGGTGATGCACGTGTTACTAAGCGTGACTTTGAAGGTGGATAGGTTAAACTATAATTGATAGCTGTCAAATTATATTACAGTGTTTCCCATACATTGGTTCACAATATCAACACAGCCTTTTGGAAAATCTATTTGTGGTTGGCATTTACATCGTTGAATAAACATGAGTTTATATATGAATGTATCTGAAGTGAACTGACGGTCTTTAGAAAAGTTTCTTTGTTATTATATCTTTCTTTATCTTTCCTGATAAGGCAGCGTTTATGAGCGTTGCTGCTTTGTGTACAGCCGTTACCGGGGAAACCGCTATTTCTGCCACTCCTAAAGCACCTCCTGCTGGCACCTCTTTGTAAACAGCCTTGCAAACCTGTATTAAAGGAGAACTCCGGTCAATTTTAACATTGAGCTCATTTTTTTGTACATTTGGAGTGCTGTCAATACAGAGAACAACGACAAAAATCGGTGTTGCCTACACCGAGTTATTCTATTTTTAAAATTTGCACCCTGTTGACTTCAATGGGGCAAGTACTAAACCTGCTTTTAGCCTCTTAACATCCTTGATGTGTCATTACAAGTGCACAGAAAATGTGAGTGATTCCTTCTGAGTGAACACGAGTGAATCTGACTGCAGTAGATGTGAAAGATATGTATAAAAATGATGTTATTTAAGCCAGCGCAAATACCTGTTTACATCCTGTTTTTCGGTTGAAGTCCAAAGTAGTCGATTGCCGAGTTCACGCGCGTGATCATAGGTAACTAAACCTATGCGCGTGAACTCGGCAATCGACTACTTTGGACTTCAACCGAAAAACAGGATGTAAACAGGTATTTGCGCTGGCTTAAATAACATCATTTTTATACATATCTTTCACATCTACTGCAGTCAGATTCACTCGTGTTCACTCAGAAGGAATCACTCACATTTTCTGTGCACTTGTAATGACACATCAAGGATGTTAAGAGGCTAAAAGCGGGTTTAGTACTTGCCCCATTGAAGTCAACAGGGTGCAAATATTACAAATAGAATAACTCGGTGTAGGCAACACCGATTTTTGTCGTTGTTCTCTGTATTGACAGCACTCCAAATGTACAAAAAAATGAGCTCAATGTTAAAATTGACCGGAGTTCTCCTTTAATACTAGTGTGGATTTTTTTCTACATTATTCATTCATGACAGTAAAATAGGGCATTCTAAGTCAGTCTACTGCAGTATTTCCTCTCTCACTCAGTGAAAAATGTATTTTACACCCAGTCATGCTTGGAAAAAAAAAATACCGTCATATACCGTGAAACCGGTGTAATTTAGAAAAATACCGTGATGTGGATTTTTGGTCATACCACCCAGCACTACCCTTTTCATCTCCGTGCGTGCCGTAACTGTCTGACACACCGACCGCTAGCCTAGCTTAGCACAAAGACTGGAGGTAAACGGCTCCAGCTACCATACTGCTCCCAATAAGTGACAAAATAACGGCAACATTTTCCTATTTACCTGTTGTGATTTGTATAGTCACAGCGTGTACAAATAACAAGGTCACATGAGACACAATCACTCAAGTAGCAGTGCTTCGCCTTCTGAGAATATAGTTCCCAGTATGTATACGGTTAGAAGATGGCTGTGTCTCATGTGACCTTGTTATTTGTACATGCTGTGACTATACAAATCACAACATGTGATCGGGGGTCGGGATACGGTGAATAAGCTAAAGTCCCAAAAAGTTGGCGTGTTCCTTTAAGATGCGTTTTGGTCGATCAGATCACAAGTAGATGAGGCAGACAGATTCCCATTTACATCTGCTGTCTCTTTTGTCCACTTTCAACCACTTCTGTCCTGATTTCTTCCAGGGGAGGGTCTGTGGGCGGGTAAATGTATGGCTTTTTCAGGTCTTTCGATCTAATGGACAAACTGAGCTCACACAAACATATGAATGCAAAAGGAGATGACTGAAAACACACGGAGAGCAGCAGCTATTGTTTCTGCGCTGACAGCCACAAGACCAGCCGAACGCTGTGAGAGTGTGTTAGAAATCAGGAATGGTGAGAGAACATTGTGCTTGGTACATTTTTCATCTTCAAACCAAACTTGGGTCTTAAGCCGACAAAGTTTAAATCCTGTTTGACTAGTGCGCTCCCCATGATGTTGACGCAGTATAGGCGGTCCTTTAATGTCTGTTCGAACTTGAGGGACTACGCATGAGGGTCTACACCACAAAAGCAATCTGGTTGAATGCGTTTACTTCTGGAAGTGGACAAGGTCAGAACGTTTTAGACCCCTTTTAGACCTGTATTAGCGTCGTCCACTTATGAACCGATCGACCAAACCGCATCTTAATACCAGGTGTAAACAGGGCCTTTGTTGTAGAGTTTCAGAAAAGATCTCAAACAAATGTTCACATTCAGGAGCTGCAGTTGGCGTCCCATTGAGTGAAGACGAGGCCAAGGTGTGTATGGTGAATGACATGCTCAAGGATCTCACCCCTCTTTCCACCGCATACGCCAGAGCCAGAGGTGAAACATCTCTCCATGTCTCTCCACACTTCATTTTCAAACCAGAAGCATTAACCTTCTGTGTAGTTTGGCATGTTTAAGCCTAAAAAAAAAGTATGGATAAATCTGAAAAATGTCTTTGTAGGTTCTGACAGGATGTCCTCCTTTGGAGATTTCATTGCTTTGTCTGACGTATGTGACGTCCCGACTGCCAAGATCATCTCCAGAGAGGTGTGTGAGAGAGAAACGAAGAATAACTTTGTCATTCATCACTAAGAGTTACATCTAAGAGTTCTTATTTAACAAATACTTGATGCATTTATGTATACATTTTTATACTCAACTTTGACCATTTTTTTAAAGGTGTCAGATGGTATCGTTGCTCCTGGTTATGATGAGGAAGCACTGCGAATTCTATCCAAAAAGAAGAATGGAAACTATTGTGTCCTTCGGGTAAATCACGCTTATTGATTGATTGAAGAGACAGAAGAATAGTCTTCAAACTATTATTGGACTATGTTATCCAAGTTTGCTCCACGGTTTCACATTGCATTGTCTTTATTATTACAATTTAAAATTATAAGTTTTTTATATTCATATATTTTAAAATGTAATTTATACAAAGATGGTGAAGCTGAATTTTCAGCATCATTACTTCAGTGTTCCATGATCCTTCAGAAATCATTTTAATATGCTGATTTGCTGCTCAAACATGTTATCAATGTTAAAGGGATAGTTCGCCCAAAAATGATATTTAAGCCATGATTTACTCACCCTCAAGCCGTTCGAGATGCATACGTCAATCTTTTTTCAGACGAACACATTTTCAGTTATTTTAGAAAATGTCTTAGATCTTTCAGTGGTTATAATGTGACGCAATGGGGTCCAGCTGATTCAAGTCCGAAAATGTGCATGCATCCTTCTCAAAAGTAATCCATCCGGCTCCAGGGGGATAAACGAACGTTCGTTCTACGTCACGACGCTTCCTACGCTACGTCATGCGTCATATGCCAGCATCCATCTCTGTGAACGCGTACTGACCGCCACCGGAAGCCAGTTATTTTAGTTTATAAAGTTTTAAATATGTATATTTTTACGACAAAACCGCACGGATTACCCTCAGAAGGCCTTCGTTTATCCCCCTGGAGCCGGATGGATTATTTTTGAGAAGGATGCATGCCCATTTTGGGACTTCAACGTTGTGGACCCCATTGCTTCACATTATAACCACTGAAAGATCTAAGACATTTTCTAAAATAACTGAAAATGTGTTCGTCTGAAAAAAGATTGACATATGCATCTCGAACGGCTTGAGGGTGAGTAAATCATGGCTTAAATATCATTTTTGGGCGATCTATCCCTTTAAGAACAGTTGTGCTGACTTGTCGAAATCATGCATTGTTTTCAGGATTCAAAAGACTAGCATTTATAGATTTCAAGTACTTCAAATTTACTGAAAAGAATGGCCCATGTGCTTCAACACAGCTCTGTCACTCTAAGCCTTCATAATGTATGTCTTGTTCAATTAGATGGATCCTGACTATGAACCGGATGAAGAGGAGGTGAGGGTGCTGTTTGGTTTGAGTCTCAAACAAAAGAGGAATGGAGCCATCATTGATAAAAAGCTTTTCAGCAACATTGTGTCAAAGGGCAAGGTGAGAAACTCCATTAATACTGTTATGTTTGTTTAGAAACTTCTGATTTTGGTTTCACGTTATTTTACAGTACATGTGTACTTATGTGTACTTGCCCAAAAAAAAAAACTAGGTAATACAAGGTAACTACATGGGTTAAGGTTAGGTTTTGAGGAATAACTACATCGTATGTACATGGGGAACAGGACTGTAAATGTTCAGGTTTTTTTCAGTATTTAATTGATTTGTTTAACACCTTTAGCTTAGGTAAGGTTTTTAATGTTACGTTTTAGGGGTGTGAAACAATATTCTGTAGTAAATGTTGGTCACGGTTTTATAAATTGTGATTTGATTGGACTGTGGAAGGAAGATGAGTTATGATATTAGCATATTATTTTCAACACAGAAAATGTGATTTTGATCTCATTGCAGCTCTCTGAGGGTGCTCTTCGAGACCTCATTGTAGCCAGTATCGCAGTGAAGTACACTCAGTCCAACTCTGTGTGTTATGCAAAGGATGGTCAGGTAACCAAAAACTTAAAAAAAAAATAAAAAAAAAAAAAAAATAAAAAAAAAAAAAAATACCATTTTAAACCATGTAAATGTATGAAAATTAATTGTAAACATCATTATTATGGTTTGTGTTTGTTAGGTGATTGGCATTGGCGCTGGGCAGCAGTCTCGTATCCACTGCACTCGACTGGCCGGAGACAAGGCTGATAACTGGTGGCTCAGGCACCATCCCAGAGTGCTCAGTATGAAATTCCGCAGCGGAGTTAAGCGTGCAGAGATGGCTAATGCCGTCGATCAGTATGTCAGTGGAACAATTGGAGAGGTATTGTATCCAAAAATTGGTCATTTGTGACCGTGGACCACAAAACCAGTCACATGGGTCAATTTTTTGAAATTGAGCTTTATACATCATCTGAAAACTGATTAAATTAACTTTCCATTGATGTATGATTTGTTCGGATATGACAATATTTGGCCGAGATACAACTATTTGAAAATCTGGAATCTGAGGGTGCAAAAAAATCAAAATATTGAGAAAATCGCCTTTAAAGTTGTGCATTTATGTTCATGATTTTTGCTGCATTCACTCACAAAAAGAAATGTTTTATATATTTACGGAAGGAAATTTACAAAATATCTTCATGGAACATGATCTTTACTTAATATCCTAATGATTTTTGGCATAAAAGAAAAATCGATAATTTTGACCCATATAAAGTATTGTTTGCTGTTGCCACACACATACCCGTGCGATTTGTGACTGGTTTTGTGATCCAGGGTCACATTTGTACTATGCATATATTAGCCAGCCTAATTAATTGGATGATATTTGACTGTTTTGAGATTATCTACATCAGCTAATAACCATGCTTAATGGACCAGATCTTTCAGAGAATGCAAACTTTCTTTTTCAAATCATTGTGTGAAATTTGAGGAGTAATTTTGCAAAAGAAGCGTTCATTTGTTCTCAGTTTTTTTGTGATAATTTGGGATCGTAAAATTATATATTTGGATGAATCTGACAAAAACTGCCATGTGCGGTTCATTTCACCCCAAAAGACCAGGCCTGTGAGTCAGTATTTCTGCAGATTACTGAGAGGTGGAGGTTTTCTAATGACATTTAATTTTTGTGTGTACGTCAGGGTCCAGATATGGAGGCTTGGAAGGCTCTATTTGAGGAGATTCCTGAGCCTCTGTCAGAGGTAGAGAAGAGGAACTGGATCAGTTCTCTGCAGGCTGTGGCCCTCAGCTCTGATGCTTTCTTTCCCTTCCGGGACAATGTTGACCGTGCCAAACGGGTAAACACCCTCTCCTAGTTACCAAGCTTAAATCATTGTTTCCTAATTCATGCACCTCATTTATCCATGTATACTTGTCACCAAAGTGATTTGTTGCTATATTATACATTCTAAATGTCTATCTATACTTAAAATGGCAAATGAAAGGCATATAAAAGTGACAATTTCCTATCTGTGTATGGTTTTAGAGTGGTGTGGAGTACATTGCCGCCCCCTCTGGCTCTACTGCTGATGAGGTGGTCATAAATGCCTGCAATGAGCTGGGTATTACCCTGGTGCACACCAACATCCGTCTCTTCCATCACTGAAAAACCCTACACAATATCCAGTTGAATACAAATATCCAACTAATTTCACTGTTACAAAGGTTTAGGGTTTTTTTCTTTTTAGATGTACATCTTTTACTGTAATTCCTGGTTTCTACCAATATATCATAACTTAGTCTGTTCACTCAATAGTTTAAGAATTAGAATTTTTTGCTGCTAGCAAGTTAGGAACATCCTTCATGCATTGTGTTAATACTGATACATTAATAAGATGATACACTCCTGTTCATTTTATTATAATAATGTGTTTTCTTTGCATCATTTCTGCCATGATGTCCTTATTTTTTCTGCAACATTTGCAATGTGAAATTGCCTCCATACTCTTCCTGATGCATTCCATTGTGCTGCCTTTAATGTCTCATGAGCATTACAAAATAAAAAAACAAATCGAGTATAATAGTTTCTCAAAGATTCCATCAAGGGTTTATTTGCATTTATTGACATGTTTTGTTTTGTTTTTTGCAAGGTTTACTTTAGAATCTCATTCCAAAAGAATTTGATTTGAGTGAAATTTTATAAATACAATTTGAGTTTTGCAATATCAAAAACGTGTATTTAACAGTAGTGAATACTGTTGACAGTAAAACATTGACAGTCAAATGCAACAAATAACATTCTATACAAGCAGACACTTCTGAATGAAGGGATATTCAAAAAAAATTGCAAATTAACATACAGTATCAATCTAAAAACAGTGCTGACTCTAAATAATCAATGAGCCATGTGGGGGAAAAAAAGATTATCAAATTTAGACTTGGTATTTGCTACCCCAGTGGTGCTCTAACATTCTTATAAAACAGTGCTTTTCTCCCCTACTACCGTATGTCTCACATTTGCTTATTTCAATTAATAAAGGTTAAAATCTGTTAAAAATACTTATAAGGTAGTTTTTTTGTAAATGGCCTCATCAATTCATGAAGGCTAAAATCCTTTAAAAATAATGTTTTAGTCTTTTGTCAATTCAATTGAACTAGAAATCTGTATAAAAAAAACCTCTTCATGTAAAAACAAGGAAAGTGTTCTTTCCCGTTGCAGTTTTGGTATAAAGTAGACTGTATTAAACAACTACAAAGCGGAATTTGTATTAATTATTAACCACACTAGCAAACACAAGTAAAAGCCAATCAAATTCCTCAACGTAACAGCAGCCAAAGGCTGTGAATGATGCATCACAACAGACATTGTGTAAAGCAGCAGCTGAACAGATGTGGTAACAAACAGGGAGGCTTTAAGGCAGTATGTGTTTAGTATGTTCTCTTATGTCCTACGTGAAATATTGCATAATGGGGGCAGGAGGTAAAGGGTCATGGGCAGTTCTGTCAGAAAAGTTTCACTTTCGGGATTTGGGATTGGCTACAGCATCAGCAAGAAGCTCAGGTCGAAGACATTCGATGGGGCATTGGATGTTCTGGAAGAACAAAGGGAAATATATTATACAATGAAAACCAGAACTATTTATATGCATAAATTCAAATGTGTACTATGAACCTTGGCAATGCATTGCAGTGTTCATTGTACATTTACCAAAAATATAACAGGTACATTCCCAGCTTGAAAAACTAAAGATATTTTGTGTGGCCATTTGAAATGTTTGAATGAATGAAGGCAGATACCCACCACTCGTTGGCCGGTGTTTAAGCGGACAGGTTTCAGCAGCTGGGGGGTTACCTCAGCACCAGGCTTTCTGCAATTCTCACAGCGCCAACCCTAAGAGCAACATGTACACAATGCATTTCACCAGACTCATGCATATAAATGAGAAACACCCTCTTTGAAGTCTCATTTCTCTTTGAAGGACCCTTTCTACTTGTTTTTAAATTTACTTTCTATAAGTTGTCCATGCATATGGATGTGAATTAAATAGTTCATACCTGCTGTCCTCCATAGCATGTGCAAGTGCAGATTGCCCCCAAGTATTCCTTCTGCCACTGGTTTCCGACCTGGTACATCTTTCCGTCATCGTAACATATGGACTCATCTATAACGAAATGTAAGACATTTTTATTCCACTGCTTGGAAACTGAAGAAACTTGACTATACAGAAGAAGAAGGACTTACGTGGTTCACACTTGAACTCTCCTTTTCCATTGCCAAGGCAACTGCAGCTCATCAAGTGACCGTTTTCTGCCCGTCGCTCCCACTTTTCACCAATGCGGTAGTTGTTTCCACTGTCGTGACACCATTCTGTGTAAAAACAGGCATTCAGAGTGCATACGCTCATGATAAATAACATGGATTGCCTTCAGGATAAAATCCACCATTTGACCTTCAGGTGTGAAGTTACTCACTGGAAGAGTCGCATCTGAAATGTCCACTTCCCAGGCCAAGACATCTGCACCAGAGTTTGAAGCCAGTTTCGGACATACGCTCCCATTCCTCTCCAACATCATGGTAAGTGGCCGTGAAGGTGTCATAACATGAGTCCTTGCTGGATGAAACATCTCCTGTTACTGTTGATTTTATAGGGAACAAAATAAAGAAACATTTATGGCATAAGCATCATAAGCATGTGCATTTTTAAACTTTCATCAATGTTCATAGATCCTTTCTCGACCTGTGTTTCCAGCGGTGACAATTTCCTCCAAGATCTTGTGTTTGAGGGCTCCTTTCAAGGCCTCCACCATGACATTATAAGAGGCACCAGAGGTAAGACCAATCAGGGTGGCACTTGTGGACGTTCCTGGGACACGCAACTGCAAAACAAGAAAAGGTCAACCTTAAGAGCAAAGGTAAGGTGATAAAGAAATTCAATAACTTATCCTGTACATCCTTTCTTTACCTGGAACATCTTCTCATCTTGATGGGTAATGGGCTGACAAGACACCAGATAACCAGTACTCTGCTGGTAGGGCTGCCATGAGATGGTGGTCTGGGTCTGGGCCTCTTGCGGTCTTCCTGTCTTGTCCTCTGAAAAACCAAAAGGATGGCCATCGCCTGGCTTCTCACTAACCTGAATAATCTGAGGTACACGAACCCCATCGGGTCCCACCTTAGGGATGTATACTAGGGTCTCCCCAACTTGAGGCACATAAGGCTGGGGTCGGGGTTGGTTAGGTTGAGAGACTGGTTGACGATGTTGAGGCTGGTTGCCTCTTTTGGGTTGATTGGGCTGATTATCGAATTCTGTGTACTCCAAGTGCTGCCCGTGTGCATCAGGTGATTCATGCCCAGTGGGACCCACTACATAAACTCTGTTGTCAGGTTCAGGCACATCCAGCTTGTCTGGGCCGCCATGGTGAGGCAGGCTAGGCAGATCAGAAGTCAGCTCTGGGCGGGAAAAAGGTGTTAAAAGCAAAGCAGCAGGTAAAGAGGCAGCCAGAGTTGCATCTACAGTCCAGTAAGGCATTGAAAGTAGAGTCAAGTAATGACAGTACTTGCTGACATAACTTTAAAGGGGGGGGGGGGGGGGGGGGGTCCAAGTATTTTCTCAAACCAATGTTTTGCAATTAAACAGTGAGGAGGAAGTGCATGATATGATTATACCAACCAGTTGAGAGTCTAAATATCAAAACAAAGATACGTTGCATCACGTTTGGTTTGAATATGGTGTAAGGCTAAGAAAATTCAGTTGAAAGAATACACTTCTCCTCAGAGTGAAAATATTGGCGAAAGTGAGATAAAATATTCAGTATGGACCAGCCCTTTAAACTCTGATCAAGGTTTTTGATCATAGTAGTCCACTGAGAGAACATTTTGCTTGAATCAACAAGGTAGTGATAAGCTAGCAAGTGTGTCAATTAAGCAACACTAAATGCAATTTTTCCTTCATTTTGCATTTCAGTTCTAAATGGCATTTCACCATTAAAAAGCTAAGCAATGCAACTAAGAAAAACTATGGCTTAGCCAAGTATCTTTTACTAGTAAAAGGCAAGCGAGTGCAATATCAAAGCTTTTATAAAATACAGTGTTGGCTAGTTTAACAAAATGTGTTCCATTCGGCAACAAAGCATAATGGAGTACACCTCATGTATCAATATGTGGATTAACAATTTACATTTATTCATTAAGCAGATGTTTTTATCCTTACAAATGAGGAAAATCAATGTTTTTATTTGAGCAAACACTTACGAGTTGTGGCTGTGCCAACCAGTGGTGCACTTCTCTGGGTATTCATTAGGGCAATGATCTTAATGATGTATTCGGTGCCTGGTTTCAGACCTGTATTTAAAGTATCACAATATGGTCACATTTTGACATTTGTTTTCTAACATCTATGTATACCACTTGTGGGTGTAACGTGATGCAGTCTGGGTCTTACCAGTGATGGTGGCATAGTTCTGACCAGCGGTAGGACGTGGTTTAAGCTCACGAGGCGGACCACCCGATTCTTCATAAGTGATGTAATATCCTGTAATTTGTGTTGGAGGGGGTTGCCAAGTAAACGAGATGGAATTGGGGGTCAGAGAGGTGAACTGAAGGTTGGTAGGAGACTGAACAGGTGACTGAACAGCTGGCCGAGCTGTGATGATATAAAATTCATAAAGGTCATTATGGGAAATGTCAATTTATTTTGAGACTTCATGCATTAGCATTAATACAGTGTATTACTCTTCCCACATGGGCAAATTTGCTTAGTTGTACCTGTGGTTGCAGTCATTGTGAATGGAGGGCTTCGACTATTTCCGTTCAGTGTGTATATGTTGACCACATACGTGACACTTGGCTGCAAACCTGAAGTATGAATTAAAATTATTTCATTAAACAGCAATACTCCAAAACATGGTAAAAGAAGTTCTGAAACCATTCTTCATTTATTCTAAACCAATCAGGATGCAACATTAAAAAAATTACCATGTTAACGCTATAGATTTTGGACAATACCATAATGGTAATATCATGGTATTCTTTGAAGTAATTTACCAAAGAAGTTCATAATTCCAGGTTTAGTTTACTCATTGAGCTGACAGTGGTTAACCATCAATGTTGAAACTGATGGCCTATAAGGTGTTACTTGGATTATGTACATTAGCTTACCAGTGACAACGTAGGTTAGTGTGTCAGCAGGAATAGTTTGTCTGAAGGTGGGGTATCCTCCATTTGTGGGTGTGGCTTCAATATAGAAACCTGTCATTGGCTCATTATTGACGCGCCATGTAAGAGTGAATGAGGTGTCTTTCACATCAGTGATACGGACTCGGCGAGGAGGGGTTATATCTGTGGAGCCAAAGAGATTATAGCTTCCATTTAATACATGATACTAATACTAAAAATCACTCTACTATAATCCATATTATGGGAAACCCACTTACTGTCTGAAGTGGTGCATTCTCCAGTGAGAGGAGGACTACTGTCTGAACCCCTCAGTGCATAGACATGTACATCATAAGCGGTGGCCACCTGGAAGTAAACAGCAGATATTTAAGAATAAGACGGAATAGTCATCATAATTGGTTAAACATGGCAAATGCTTTGACTCATTTTCTTATGACTTCTTTGGAACAAAAACATTGAAAAGCAACAACCAAATGTGTCAAACATTCTATATATTTATTACCTGTATATTTTTAATAATTGATTCTTTTATTTGAACATTGTCCCTGGCAATAAATCACTCTGCTGCTTTTACTTGTGACTTTACTTGTTACTTGTGTGTTACCAAAAGATTAATGTATTTGTAAAGTGTGAGAAGGTAGACATATTACCATAAGCCCGGGCACTAAGACTTGTGTAGAGTCAGGTGAAACATTCATTTCTTTGGGTTTTGGATACTGGTTCTTTGGGGAGACCACCACACGGTAGCCAGAAAGTCTGCCACTGGGTGCCTGCCATGCCACAATAAAGGAAGATGGACTGATGTCAAGGAACTGGATATTGGTCGGAGCAGGAACAGCTGAGAAAGGTGAAAGGACAAAAATCAGGAAAGATCCCCCATAACACTCAACCCCATTAACTTACTAGCTTAAAAATCTAAACTGAATTACAATATGCCATACCAGTGGGCTGAGTCTCCTCATGGGTAGTGTGCTGAATACCCTCAAGGGTACGGTCTGGGTAACGTCCTTTCATGGGAATGACTTTAACATTATACTTGGTTCCTGGGCGCAGACCCTGGAGAACCACACTGTTATCACGACCACTTAGGGCTGGTTGGTACTCTCGTTCTCCCTCCTCTGGACTAGAGTACAGAACCCTGTAGGAGGTCACTCCTGGAACCCGTAGAACATCCCATGTCACAAGCATGGATGTGGAGTCCACATCAGAGAAGGTCAGGTCTCTTGGATGCTGCAAATCGGCTAGAGATTTGGAAGGGAAGCGTTAAGGGAGTATGTATAGGGTGGTTTAGCATAGTTACTAGAGCTCAGCACTATTAACTGAAAGTATGCTGGTTTAAATCCCACAAGAAACAAGCCATGAACCATTGACCCCTTGAGCAAGACACTTATCTTCGGGTTGTTCCAGTAGACAAGTTAGACCTGAACTATGATTTCAAATGTTAAAAAGTTCAATAAGTTAAAAGATATAAAAAACACTAACCTGTTGTAGTTTTCCGGACCACTGGGGTGCTCTCTCCTTCCCGGCTGAGAGCAATCACATTAATTGTATACTCCACTGTGGGTACCAAGCCACTGATGGTCATTTCAGTACGCTCTAAAAAGGCAGAAACAGAATAGTTATTATACCAATTTCAAGTACTGAACTAATTCTTCTAAGTCAGCTTCAAGGTCATGAGAAGGAATAAAAATTGATAAAAGTTTAAAGAGCGAGAGATGTCTCACCAGGGCCGACCAGCTCTGAGAATGTAGGACCTTGCCCACCCTTGGGCGTCCCTGTTACTCTATACCCTGTGATGGGACCTGTAGCTGGGCTCCAGCGGACAGTCAATGTATTGTCTTGAATATCAGTAACATCTAAATCTGATGGGGATGTAACACCTGAGAATGGATAAAAGTAAAGACAATACAGTCACAAGAAAGTTGTGGTAAGCTAATGGTCAGAAACTGTAAGAGATACAAATGACTTGTGCATGAGCACTTACTTCCTCCTGCAGTCCTGTGTGTGATGATGACTGGTGTGCTGGAGGCTGGGCTGTCACCTCTGCCTGTCACGGCATACAGCGTAATGGTGTAATCTGTGTCCGGCTTCAGGCCCTGGATGGTAGCAGTGGACTGTGTTCCTGGAACAGTGAACTCTCTGGGTGCATCTCTTTCCCCTGGGAGTCAATGAGAAGGAATCAACTGCGTTTTCAAGTTCAAGTAAACTTGCAGCAACAGAACACAACACCACAAACACACTTTAAACCATTTGTCATACCTGTTTCTCCATGTGTGATCTTATAGTAGCGTACAGTGACTGCAGGGGCATCCCAGGAGATGGTGATGCTACTGGGAGTGGAGGACGTCACAGCCAGGTCAGTGGGAGCGTCAGAGACTACAGGAAGAAACAAGAGTCACATCAATCTACCTCACAAAGATTAACCAAACAAATTATTAATTTCTAACTTCTCACCAGTGGCTTGCGTTCCAGTAAGTGGTAGACTCTCTGTATTGCCGCTGACAGCATAAATATAGACATTGTACTCTGTCTCGGGGGCCAGGTTCCCCAGTGTGAAGTAATTTCTTGTCGGGGAAAGTCTCTCATCTTTAGGGCGCCCATCCCTTGTTGGCTGATAGCGTAGGCGGTAACCCGTAATGACGGCACGTGGGGCTATCCAGTGCACGGTAAATGAGTTGGTGGAGACTTCAGAGAAGTCCAGATTTGTCGGGGAGTCCAGTTCTGTGTGAATGAGGAGAAAGAAATTAAGTGGAAGAACTGACGGACTTGAAGTGGTAAGAAACCTAATCACTGAATACCATTTCTTATTTCCAAATACATACTTGTTTTTTGAATACCAGTTACAGGTTCACTCTCTTTGTCACCATAGACGCACACTACTTTCACCAGATACTCTGTATTTGGCAGCAAGTCTGAATCGAAAAAAAAATCAGAATCAGCAGGTGAAACGTGTTTGGACTGTGAGATGCACATGGAATCTTGTGATTTGTTTCCCTAAGGATGAAATAAAGAAAGCATTAGTAAACTCTTACTCTGAAGGATGAAGCTACTGGTGCCACCTCCTACGTTGACTTCCTGGGTGTCATCATCGTTGTTTGTGGGATGGTAGCGGATGACAAAACGACTAATTTCGGATGGCTGAACAGAAGGTGCGGTCCATGACACATGCATGGAGTCTGAGCCCACCTCAGGAAAGTACAGGTTTGTGGGGGGTAGAACAGCTAATCAAGAGGACATTGAGAGAGAATAAAGTCATAAACTAAGTAAAAAGTTTGTCAGCATAGATTGAAATGTGTATGCTAAAAAACATTTAAATTAATATTATATTTGCTAAAAAAAAAAGCTATTTAACCATTTCTTATTAACATGAAACAGGAATACAATGAAGACAAACAAAAAGATTCCCCACCTAGTGAATGCAAATGCAAAGATATTCCTAGAAATTCATCAGTATATTCTGATGTAAGCATATTATTGATTCAAAAAGGTACATTGAGTTTGGGAAATAGCAAATTGCTAACAATCTTGGTTAGCGAGGAAATAATGAAATGAAGTGGTCTGTGCAAATTATGTTTGGCGGAAGAGGGTCTCGGCCTCTCTCTTTACGTCCATATTCTCCATTTCTTTCCAACTTCTTTTACTCCCACCCTCCGAAATGTAATAAACCTATGTGGGATAATTCACCAGTTTGGGTTTGCTGTGTGATCACTGAGGGCACGCTCTCCGCCTCATCTGTAATGGTGGACACACTGATTTCATAATTGATGCCTGGCTCCAGTCCATGAATAGTGTAATAGTTGACGGAGGAGTTCACCATGTCCTCTAAAATAGGAAAACTCTGGCCGGCTGTAACAACTGTTATATGGTATCCAGTAACCGCTGGGTAATTTAGTGGGGTCCATCTAATTCCGATTGTGGTATCCGTGAAATCAACAAAACTGAGATCACCCACCTTGGGCACATCTTTAATCGGTTTAGAAAGTTGCATTCATTGGGAAGGGAGAGAGAAGACAAGACACACAGAAGCAATGACATTGAATAATTAAGACAAGTAGCAAATTATTGTTCTAATGCCATCAATGCTAACAAATGCTGATATCTAATTAATAATCAGAAGACATGCACACAACAATAATAAAATAAACAGGCTTTTGATTTGAATTAGTCATACTACAAAAAAAATATGTCAAGCATACTACGAAAAATAAAAATAATTGTCAAGCTCCAACTTTACTAGCAACTATCAAATGCAATAGATATTTTCTAACATTTATAACCATAAGTGAAACAGCCATGCTTGTTGAGAATTACACAATTATTTTCATGATGCATAAACAGATTAAACAATGCCAAGGATTTTCTTAGTAATTAATAGCTCTATATTAAAAGCAACAGTCTTTGTGAATCTGTATGTGTGATGCATCTAATAGAATCGGCAGCATTTAACAAGAGCAGCAGGATTATCTGGTGCAGTGGACATAGTTCAGGGTCACCCAGACTGAACTTTTGGGTGAATACTGGCAGCAGATTGGAGCCCTGTGAGGAGTAAGCCATTAGTTATCACCATTGTGGCTTTGAGCACTAAAAATGGACCAATGGTGGTTTGGCTTCCACATAACATAACATGCCGTCTGGTGAGATGTGCTTGTTGTTCCTATTCAGTGCTTGTTATTGCTTGCATTAAAAGCAGCAAATGGCAAGCATATATGCCAAACTGCTGTCAGTGTGAACACCTCTTTACAACTCTGGCTGGGTGTCTTGAGAGGGTGAATTTATAAATCTACAGGTCCATGATAATCAGGTGATTCTCTGGATCAGTCATGGTGGTTTTGATCCAGCATAGCATGGCTTGAACTTACCTTTAATTATCTTATTACTATACTGTTCACAATAAATGAGGTCTTACCTGGCGTAATGGTGGTTGAGACAGGCTCACTCTCTAGGTGGTTTTTAACAGTGTAGACACTGACATTGTATTCAACTCCAGGACTCAGATTGTCAAGAGTACATGAGGTTTCTTCCGCTTGAACAACCTCCTCTAGAGTAGTTCCACGCTGCCCATTGGTTGGTGTGCATGTTACCCTATAGCCAGTTATATCTGAGAGAATAAAGGGGATATTTCAAGGATAACAAATAGAAATGGACACTTACGAAATAGCATTGTGAAGGTACTATGGTTGAGAGGCGGTAATACCATCTGATTACCATATTCATAGGGTTAGGTTTATTATGTATATAGTTTCTCTAAAGAACACCAATGTGTTGTTCAATAAACTATGGTTTATATATATAGATATAGTTGGTAATACATTGAATAACGGGATAAAAAAAAAAGCGAACAGACAGTGTGTAGAGTTTAACAAGAGTTAGAATTAAACGCACTAAATGTAATAATAAACACGACAAAAAGATGAAAGATAAATAAACAGACAAAGAATAGTGGCAGCAAAGGATGATTCCCAAGGAGAAGTAATGGGATCAAATTAAACCTAAATATTTGCAACTAGTCACATACACACACAGCCTACACAGTTGGCCAAGGTCTAATAGCATGCTTCAAAGAAAGGGTGAACAAGGATAAGAAGTGGGTGTACAGTCAATATTTACCCGGACTGTTGGTTCTGCTCCATCTGACATTGAGGTTACCATTGACAGGGTTAGACACCACATTCAGGTCAGTTGGTGGGGATAGGGCTATTGTGGCAGAGCAAAGAGGAATGAAGTTCAACATTAGAAAATATACCTACTACTTTAAACCCTACAATACAGGCTAAACGTCTCTTGAATAACATTTCATTTAATCTCTGTCAGAGGTCTAGTAATAAACCAATATGCACTTTTTTGCTCTCTAACATTTAGAGCTTTTGGACAAAGTAGGATTGACTTGAATTACACTTATCAGTAACTTACATGTCACAACTTTATTTGTGATAGGGTTGCCATGCTTTCGGCCATTGAACAGGGGCTGCAAGCTGTAGGTATACTCCAATCCCGGAGTCAGACCGGAAAAGTAAATAGTGCCATCCCCAGAGGTCACATCTCTGGGAGCCTCACCACCTTGGCTGGGCCTCACAGACATCTGAGAGAAGGACACATATTAAGACTATCTTAAGACAGGAAGTCAAAGTTGAAACATCACAGGGAAATACATAAGGGTTTTTTTTCTGGAAATGTTTTACACAACAAAATGCTAATGAGAAAACCAGCAAATTGTAAACAAAGTGTTTATACCCTGTATTTGTATCGTGGTACAGGGGTCCAGGTAATGATGATGGCCGTGTCGGTGACATCAGTGGTGAATCGAGGAGCGCTACCCGTTGGCTGAGCTGGAGAACAAAAGCAAAAGAGAGGATAATTAAAATGGACACTCCTTGGAGGGCACTATTACTCTATTGTTTCACCTCAGGAGAAAAGGTTACGCACATGTTCTGAAGGCATCAGTGACTCCTTCGCTGAGCGTGTTCCCTTGCTCTGAGTGCAGAGTGACTCTGTACTCTGTATCAGGCTGAAGGTCGCTGAGCTTGTATTGAGACTCGTGTCCAGGGATCCTCAGCTGTTTGGGGCTGGAGCTGCCAATGCTGATGAAAAGACGATAACCTGTGACCTGAGCTCTGGGGACAGACCAGATGACCAGAGCGCTGTCGTCAGTGATATCAGTGAAGCGCAGGTCGGTAGGGACATCAGGCTCTGAGGGAGGAGAATGTTGAATTGATGTTTACACAGGCAATGTAATGAAATCTATGACCTAGATGGTATGTATGACATACTCATAACTATAAACAGATTTAGCAACTTTTGTTAGTTGCACTTTAGATCATGAACAGCTCAAAGACAAATGTATGAATGTCACTTACTTGTAGATTTCTCCCCAACCAAAGGTTCGCTCTCCACTCCTCCGTTGACTGCATAAATATGGAAGCGGTAGAGGGTGCCAGGGTGCAAGTGTGTGAGCTCGGCGTAAGCATTTCGCGTCACAGGAAGCTGAAGGGGTCTCTGGGCTCGGCCGTCTGTGCTTACAGGCGCAAAGTTCACGCGGTATCCTGAGACCTCATTAGGAGGACCAGTCCAGGTGATGGTAATCTTGACATCGGTAACTTCATAAAACTGCAGGTCTGTGGGAGCTTGGACCTCCTCTGTTAATGAGGTGGAAAGCAAAACGGCAATATTTCAGTGCTCTACTACAAGGAAAGGTATGAATGATCAGTAATGTAAACACGAGTAATTTGGGCAAGCTAGGATTAGGAGTCTGTTCAAATCCTAACCATAAGTATAAGCAAAAAAATAGTGATGATTAGTTTAACAAGTACCCATACATATTTATTTCATCGGGAATGTCTATATCCCCTACTGAAAAATTACACCTGCTTAGTTTTGCTTGAGAACAGCATGACTATGCTGGTGCACCACCTAGACCAGCATAAACCAACCTGGACCTCATGCTGTTTTTTGCTGGATTATTCATCAGCAAGGTAATCAACAGATGCTTTATGGAGTTCAAAAAAACTAAAAGAGTTCTCTATTGGCTTCAAAAGAAAAACAAGATGATCACACAAGGAAGAAAAGACTTCACAGTTCTCATAAGAAAGTGTGTTTTTGGTAAAAAGACGTCAACTGGCAAGACAAGAACAGAAAGACACTCAAAACTTCCCAGTCCATGCTTATAAAGTTGTTTTGGCTGAGCACTAAATCTCCCAGCTCAGGCATTTGTTATAGTCAGCTCTCAGCGTGAGGAGGCAGAGAACTGGCAGACATCTTTACACGTGAGTGAGAAACTTGAGCACTTTCACTAGCTTAGGGAAATTGAGTAAATAAAGTTGTTTGAACTAAAATGCATACATAAAATACTAGGAGTGTGTGGGTGTAAAACATTTTGACACAATCAGAGGTAAGAATACAGATGTTGAACTAACTGAATATGATAGGGGCAGCAGAAAGCTATAAAAACAAAAACTGCAACATGTCTCAACATGTCCTCTGTCTCCAAATAATTTCATGTCACTTTCTACTATATCTTGCCATTAAAGAGGATCCCAAAAAAGGATATTCTGAATTCTTACCAGGCTGTTGTTCTCCAGTGGTGCTGAACTGTAGGACCAAAGGTTCACTCTCCATGTTGTCTTCCACTGAGTAAATACTGACATTGTATGATAAGCCAGGTCGAAGGTCACTCAGTTTCACCATTGTTTGAGTCTTAGGGAGGATGAGCTCAGTACTGCTGCCCTCGATTGAGGGTCTGTAAACCACACGATAGCCTGCGCACACACATTACATGAAAAAATTGTTGATGCCTATTCCACATTCATGTACATCATCAGCAGACATACTAAAAATGCAACTCAAGAATACAATAAATATCTTAATATCTTAATTCACAAATGTTAGTACATAAATGCACTCACCAGTTATAGGTGCTTGGGGTTTGGACCATCTTATTATGATGGACGTATCCCGGACATCTGAGACCTCATGATTGGTTGGAGTGTCAGGTGCTGTTAATAGACGGTTAATTTATTCACCAAGAACTTCATGTGGCAACCCATTCTTAGCATCAAAATTTTAGCAAGAAAATCACATCAGAAAATAAACTTTGCTGTTTGCTCTGCAAATGCAATGTGAAAAACACCTAGGCTAAATAAAATAGTTTAATTAAATGAATGCATATTCATGGCTTTTAAATTGTCTCAAAAAGTTAATTTTGAAACCCTGTGCACAGTGATGGTCATCTTACCAGTGGTCTGAGATGTTGACAGGATGCGATTTGTTTCTCCTTCTGGACTGACTTCAAAAACTTGGACGGTGTACCTACGGCCAGGCAGAAGATCTTGGATGTTCACTGATGTTGTTGTTCTTGGGAGGTCTGTGTAATGGGGAAAAAAAGAGTAATTAATTAACTAATTAAGTCAATTGAATTTTACAAAGTCACTAGAAAACCTGAGAATTATATTCATCAAGGATGTAATCAGTTTGTTTAATTCCCATTAATATACAGTTTTTCAACTAGTGGCATGTCTCCAACTATTACTCACCAATTACACGTGGCTTTGCTCCATCCTCTGACAGTTCATATTCCACTCTAAATCCAGACACTGTGTCGGATGCAGATACCCAGGAGATGACGAAGCTGCTGGAGGTGATTTCGGTAACGGACTCTGAGGTGTCCACCTCCGGCTGGGGCTGGGCGGTCTCACCCTTGTCTTCGGCCACTGCAAAAATGGGGAATGATGTTAAATGAAGTTTTTCAAGGTTTCTGAAGAAAAAAAAAAGAATTGAAGATGATAAAAAGTAAAAAATCTACATACGAGAGCCATACGTAGTGGTGAAGTCAAAGCGAGTGACCTCTCTAGGTCCATAGCGCAGAATGCTGATCAGCTGACCCTCATAGGTCAAACCTGGTTTAAGCCCTGAAATGGTGTGAGAGTTGACGTGGCCAGGAATGGTTGCCTCCTTCCAGGGTTTTTGTGTATTTTTCTGCGAAAGGAAAATGTTACACGCTGAAAAAATCTCGAAAAAAATATTTAGTTAAAAAAATAACAGATTTATACATTTACAAGGCTATACAAAAACAAGTTAATACTGCGCAAGGGTGTTTCTAATACAACGGCTGATGGAGTGATAGTAAATTTAACATCTTTATTTCTTTTGAGTGCTGTAATCAATCTCTATATTTTTTTCTGTTTTGGAAATTTGTGGAAACACTGTTGTGGATTTTTTTCTTTTGCAATTTGAGCAAATGGAAATGCAAAAAAAAAAAAAAAAAGTATTTGCTGCCGTCTACCGTTCACTGCTATAGAAGTTTAAATTGACCTTCTGAGAACCCCAGAAATGTGAAAAGGGTGCATTATTCTGCTTTATTTTTCAGGCCTTGAAACAGCTCTGAAAAATCTTGCAAAAAAACAAAAACAAAAACAAAGAGCAGGTATTCACATTAGGAAAAATATAAATAATATATACCGGTATTCCAATATATATTGTTTTTTAATGTACTTAGGCCTGCAAAAATAAAATATTGTCCCACTTTAGATAAATTGCTAAAATTCTAGAAAGCCTCTTTCTTTTAGTTAAGAAGAACAGAGATAAACAATTTTGCAACTTTCCACTGAAGTCCATGATTCGCCGTGTCAGAATGAAGAGTAAATGTGTGTTTTTTAGTTCAAGGACTGTGGCTTGTTTGCGTGTGATGAAATCTCATCCTGTACTTTTCGTATAAGCGATCATCCCTTGCCGAGGGAGGTACACAAACATTCTCTGAAGGGACAAACTGTCTCTCATTCCAGGAATCTGGATAAAAATCGATGCTGTTGGAATCTTCTTTACTGACATAAAACTATATCACCTGAAACATCCAGATCTGAAAATCCTCAATGCGAAAGTACAAAACAAAAAGACTTACGACTCTCCACTTGAGGATGTATTGCGTAATGTGGGCAGACGAGGGAGCGTTCCATTGGATGGGATGGGAATTCGGCTGATTTCCAGTTTCTGTGATGATGACCCGAACAGGAGCTTTTGAGGAGGAGGATAAACAAATAATGATTGTTAACTGACTGATTAGCTAGTTTCATATTATAAAGGCCATTTACTCTGCAGTTGTATTTAATTCACAGAGAAGGAAAGGAAAACAGAGAAGTCTTTGAAAACAGTCTGTTTCACATTAATAATTTGAAAAGAAGTTTGGATAAGACAGTCGAATCATTTGTCTGGCCAGATGTCTGAAAATGGAACAAAATCACCCCAGTTTGTCAAGTGTGGGGCGTGAAGCAGTTCAGAGGATGATTGCATGGGTGCGGTGTTAAAAATCACACCTGTCCATAACATTCTGCACCACTTTACACTTTATTATCCCCAGGCCTTCACAGAATTTGGTTAACAGCTGCATGCAATTCAACGCGGTGAGGTCATTTCGAACAATTCTGATGTCCTCTTCACCTCTGGCAGAAAATACATCAGTCCTTGTGGTGTCAAAACCAAAATTATACTGAAACAGGAATATGGTCACCTAGATACAAATTCACAGTGGCCCTTCAAAAGCACAATCTTCAATATACAATGTTAAAGACAATCATTTACAGATGGTCTAAGTACATAGTGCAGCTGTCCTTTTTTGGTTCTGTGAAGGTCGTAAAAATGCAGCTCACTTTCCTTGAAAAAACGCCAACTGCTAACAAACCACAACCTGTCTTACATTACTTATTGCTACTCCTACAGGCCATTTGGTTGCAAACAATCACAACTGAACATCAAACCATGGTATTTGAAGCTATAAATGCTGTTTGAGAATCACCTGTGGTATTTTGCACAAGTTTGCCATAACCATTAAGGCACCATTAAAACTCTAACAGTTGCCAAAACCAAAGATTCAAATAAAAATCTAACGTTGTTCAAAGGCATGATTTTCAGTGAATAACGACTAAAATTGTACTCGGCACAAAGCTGTCATTTGTCTTCAGAAGATGTGAAATATACAGTAGTGCACAAATCATATGGACTACTTTTATGGTACTTTTGGGAGGTTGAAAGCTCTAGTAACTTAAATGTATCTATCTCTCTTTTTTTTTTTTTTTTTGGTTGAAAATAGAAGCCCAGACATTCTGCTAAACATCTTTATATAAAAAAAAGCCCTTTCTGTCCTATCTGCCCAACTTCAAATGGTTAATGTTTCCCCTGTAGAGAGGTTAGATGGAGGTTGATCTTCATCTGCTGAATTTCAAAGGTAAACGATGGTAAACGATGGGTGACAGCTCTTTTAGTGGGACCATTTGAGGCTTTTAAAAGAAAAACAAACATGCATAATCAAGTGTTAGTCAAGTTAAAGGAGGGCAATTGCGGGAAAGTGACTGTTGCACAGGCGTGATTCCCGGGTGGGACGGGTGGGACATGCCCCCACTACTTTTTGCAAAAGTTGATTTTGTCCCCACCACTTTTTGAAAGCCACTAAAAAATGGCAGGCTTACAACAAATAAAAGAAACAGCATCTCTGATCCATCTTTCTTCTCAATTTAATTCATACATGTTACACACAAAATGCATTTGCGCCAACCACACAGGTCTGATTTATGAATCTTGTCACACAAATATCAGGATTTATAAACAATAAATGGTGTTGGGATGTGCACAGCACCCACACACAGTTGTGATCTCTTACCAGTGGACTGTAGAGGCTCACAGGCCAGTTCTCCAATCCCGTTACCATAGCAGGAACATCTATACGGGATGCCTTGGATGACCTTGTTCCAAGTCTGGCCAATCTGGTAGAACACCTTGGTCTCGGGTTCTTGGCACTGGTCTAAAGGCAAAGAAAAAATGGTTTGTGTAAACAAAGAAAGAATAGTCTTTCTTTCATCACAACTCTGACATGTTTACAAAAACTATTGTTTAAAACGAGTCGGTTCGTTTTGAATTGAAGGAAACATGACCGTTCATGTTGTAAGATACTTTGAACGTATGAAGGGAAGTTCTTACATTTTGAGAAAAAGGTTAGAAAAAGGAAAGAGAACAAAAGGCTGAACATAGCAACGAATGCCTGCTTACCGATGGCATCACATTTCCAGCGACCACGGCCTTGTCCAAAGCATGTGCAGTTCATCATGTAACCCTGGTCATGACGCTTTTCGAAGGTCTCGTTCACGTCATATGTCTGTTCATTCACAACGCACTGGTCTGAAATAGGCAAGAATAACTTTATGACGACATAGTTTGCATTTATTGTATTTCATGATGTCTTTTGTCATGTCTAGAACTACTTAAAAAAATGACCAGTATATTTGTAAGATAAGTGTATTTTGGAACATCTAATGACCTTTGAGTTGAGTGAAGGAAATGCAGTTCCACTCCCCGCGTCCGTTGCCCTGGCACGTGCAGCGCATCATGTGACCAAGTGTGTCATGGCGCTTGTCCCACTCGTCACCCACGCGGTACATGACATCATTAACAGTGCAGACTTCCTCATGAGCTGGATTAAAACGAAGAAAGGGAATTTATGATTGCATTGAAAAAATAAATACTTACGACATGGATGTCTATTCTGAATGCATGTTGTATTTGATGTTCATTCTGATCTCATTCTCCCTGGAACAAAGCCAGGAACCATATCTGGTGGTCTGGAGTGGAGCCAGGCTTAAAACCCTGACAAGGGCGGACCCCATAGATCCAGTCAGCGGAGCCACAAATCAGTACTGCATTACATGGTCTTAAAAACTCCAACTGCCTTAATAGCTCTTAAATACAGCTCGAGAACTCATTTGCAGGCCACTGGGTGTCATGGCCCAAGCACATAAATGACCAATTAAGGCCCAAAAAACTATTACTGTCTATAAAACCTGACTTCAGCTGAATGTATTAAAAAGAACCAGTAAATTTAAAGAATTAACAACCCACCGTTATACTCCTAATGGCACACTGAGTACATGAAAATTGTAAAAATGTGAGCTTTATGCAGCTTATGTGCTCAAATCCTCCAGTATTCACAGTATACTTAAAGTTCAGTAAAGTTTCAGTGTAAAATTTTATTTCTAAGCTATTAATATATTTCCACTATTAGGAACTATTTCCTCTGTTACCTCTAGAGGCAATAACTTCATATCTTAAATCAATCAAACATTCTCACCAGCCATGGGACAGAATCCGTATTTACGCTCTCTATCATAGTCAGTAGTTGTACCACACCACTTCATCCCGTCACGACGGCCTTCAGATGTGCAGTCGGTGTAGTTGCGTCCATTATACTTGAAGGGGAACTGGCACAGAGCGCCATTAGAGTTTCCACCACGGGTTGTCACAAGCTCTGAAAGACCAAAGAAAGGAACAATCAGACAAACTAAGAGGGAAATCTTGACCCATTACTTTACTAGTGAAAAGTCCAGTCCACCATGTTGTAACTGTAACTCTTTGGTCAACCAGCTTTACTAGAAAGACCATGAAATGTGGCTAGGCTGGTCCGAACTAAGTATGGACAAGTATAGACATTTCTGCTGGTTTAAGTTGGTCTATTCTGCAGAGAACATAAAGAAAGAGGCTCTGAGATGCACTTACGGTTCTTTCCGGTACAGAATGAGTACAGGCCATCACTGTCGTAGTTAGAGGTGGTACCGCACCATAGCTGCCCATCACTTCGGCCCTCAGAAATGCAGGAGTAGTGGGTGTTCCCACTAAAAACAAAGGGGAACACACATGGCTGCCCACCAGAGTTGCCACCATAAACCTGAGACTGTCCATCTGCATAAATCAAAGAGAGGACAGCATTATTAATGGCACCAGGAATGTTTCAATCATTAGAAATGTGGGTTCATGTCCTGCCAATATTTAAAAAGAATAATATATTAATCCCTGACTTTTTGAGAGATAATCAGTATGTGTCAAGGGGTACAGAATGAGGGTAAGTGGGTTGGCCAAAACAGTTTGTTTTAAGCCTTTTTCCAATAGCTAAAACAGTAGAACATAGTGCTACCAATGCCACGATCATGGGTTCAATGTACAAACTGGTCAAACTTGCATGCCAAATACACAAAAGTAAAAGTTTTTGCCATTTTATCCATAGAAACAAGAAATGGGTGAAAACGGACTTGAACCTACACTGGCCCCATGACCTCCAAGTCTCAACAAGGTCGTAAAGTAAACATGCACGTAAAGATTCTAAGACCTGGATAACATACTGGATCGTGTACAAAATATCCCCAGATCCCCGGATTTAAACGTCACCTTGCTCCTCGCAGCTGATTCCTCCTCCAACACAAGTGCACAGCATTTCCTTGCTGCCCTGAGTTCTGATCCAGCTCATGCCACTGGAATAGGACACACCTGAATCGGTTTTACAGCTACCCTCCTCCTCAAGAAGTTCAGGCAGTACGTTGACTTGGTTCATCACTTCTGTAACTCTATGAGCCACAGAAGACCCAGAACCTAGTCACAAAGACAACGGAGACAATTTGTTGAAGCTTATGACCAAAAAAAAATTTTAATTCTTTTTTTTTTTTTTTTTTTGGGGAAGTATGATTCTATGATCCTACAAAAATTCCTACAGATCTTTTTGGTTCTTCTTAGTCCTACTGGATATTGTGTAATCTTTATCAGATCTCAATTTGTATTGCATTGGAATAATGTTCTGATGCTTGTATCCTATTCATGGAAATCATGTTAGGAACTTTAGAAGTTTAAACACCCTGAAATATTTCCCTTTGATGCTGTATAGAGGCATTTATCCTAATTTGTAGTCATAATGGCCTAATTTGGGGAATTTTGGAACTTTGTGCTTTTAAGATCTAGTTCTGGTTTCATGCTATGCTTCAATCCTTGGAATTCCCATTTGGTCCCAGATTATTTACAACAGAAATTCCAAGAGGTTGCTTTGATTTATGTAATGAACAATTGGTTTGCTACACATTCATGCTACATATCACTTAATGAATATTTGGTCTACAGCTTAACAAATGTTGCACCTTTAATTGTCATCATGTGAACATTAATTCACAAAGCGGGGAAAATTGTAATGAAATAATGCAATTACTCTTCTAAGTCTTTTCCATCCATCAATTAGTACTATCAAACAGCAAATGCTGTACACTTACCAATGTCAGCTGTTGTATGGGAAGCAAGATGTCTGTCACACTTCCATTCTCCACGACCGTTGCCTGTGCAAAGACACTGCAGAGTGTTTCCATTGGAGTCAGTTTTGGTCCAGGTCTCACCAATACGGTATGAGGTTCTGGTGTCCTGGTCATTACAGCGGTCTGGAAAAGACAATGAAACAATGCCAAACATGTAGTCAAGGTGATAAGTGGTATAATAAAAACATCCCTCACATCCATTCATCCCACCCCTTCTCTTCTGATGTTCATGCTTGGAACAAGCTTGTTTAGGAAACACTTCCACACCATCACACTTCAGTAGGTTGTCTTAATTTATGACCCATGATGAAGTGTTTTCCGACACTTTCCAAGCAGAACAGGTGAAAGAAGCCAAGATCTTAATAGTGTTTCTTCACCAAAACCACTTTTCTTTCACTGCAAGACTTCAACTTCAAAGTGCATGCTGTAATTTTCCATGTGCATAAGCCCATCCAGCTACAGGAAGCTTGCAGAGCTCATTGGTAATTATGTAATAAGGGTGTGTCATGTAAATAACTACAAAGTCATGAAAGGAGACATGGGAAAATTGTGTGCTTATGAGAAAAAAACAGGACCTTGGAAACGAGTAGGCATCTACTGAGCAACAAACACAACAAAGAGGTGTTTTTAGAAAGTCCGTCACAAATGTTTTTTTTGTTTTTTTTTTTACTGAAGTTGATGACAGACTTACTTCTGGAGGTGCAGGTTATGCGCCCGTTGCCCTCCCCCAAACATGTGCAGTCCACTATCATCCAGCCTTGATAGGGTTTTTGCCATGTCTGACCAACCACATATGAAGATCCTTGTGAGTCATCATAGCAACCCTCCGCTGTGAAGAAACAGTAAATTTAGCATCTTGTTCTTACCACTCGGGTGTGGCATGCTATCATGTCAAATTTCCAAAAAGAGTCATATGCAGTTTCATCTGTACACTGTATACATAACCAAGCAACAAATAAACAAACCAACTAACAAACAAATAATAATTAAATCCACAGGTCATATACACAACCTTAAACAATTAAATAAATAAAAAAATCAGCATATGCATAACCTTTCAAAGAAATACAAATTTAACTAAATCAAATTTTTTAAATCTTTTTTTGATTTTTACAATTATTTTTAAAGTTATGCCTTAATCCCTTTTTTGGGATATTTATCCAGAATGAATCACTATTAGTCTGCAAACTGTTTGCAAAGACAAATGTACAGGTAAACACTGTCTCACCAACTGGTTTACAGGTCCACTCTCCTTTTCCATTGCCAAGGCACACACATTCAAGCATGTAGTCTCCAGTGTCGTGGGGTCGTGTCCAGGTGTCCCCGATTCTGTATGAATTACCTCCTTCATGGCAGCGATCTGTACACAAAAAAACCCTGATTAGTTTAGTCATGAGAAAAAATACTTTATTTTACAGTCTTGTTCCCCAAGTACTGGGTAATAACTAGGTACTAACCCTGAACCTACACCTAAACCTTAACCCATGTAGTTACCCAGTACTTTCTTAGGTAACTGCACTGTAAGTACACATACTGCAAAATAGTGCAACCAAAGAAACACTTTAATGTGAGCATTTTTAATTTACAATTTATACTTTTTTTTTTTTTGTCTTGAACTTACTTGCGATGGTGCAGCTAATTTTGCCTTTGCCGGACCCAATGCAGGTGCAGTCCCAAATCATGCTATCCTTCGGTCGCTCGTAGGTCTCTCCGACTCGGTAGGAGCGTGCATTGAATTTGTCATAGCAGATCTCCTCGGCTACATGTGCCAATAAACGATACATCTCTTGATTTACATCATACTACAAATTTAGATTCATATTAAACACAGAAAATAACCAAACAACTCGTTCAGAACTCACATACGTGCGTAATTGCGCATTATTGCGCACTCACAAAAAAAAAAAAAAAAAAAAAAAAGCATAGGGGAAAAAAAGAACCTTAATATATTATAGCTCAGAATAAAAGAGTCTGAATAATAAAAACAGTCACCTGCTGGTTTGGATTTACACTTGACCCCTGAAGGCCCCTGACAAGTGCAGGTGAGAGTGCTGTCCATGTACGGGCGCTCCCACTCATCGTTCATCCTATAAAATCGACCGTTGACGTTGCAGCCATCTAAAGTTAAAAAGACAAAATTAGCATATATATTCCTATATATAAAACACCTATGTAGTCAACTTTTACTCTGTACAGTCGTCTAATTTATGATAAATGCCCTGAAAAGTTTGTTAGATTGTCTATATTTTTGAAGATATTTTTTTTCTCCATTCAAAATCAAAGAAATAAGCTGACAAACTTACTTTCATGGATAGCTAAACTCCTGGCTTCCTCGTAGACCGGGTCCAGACTGATTTGTTGCTGCGCTTGTCTTTTACTTTTCACTGCTGATTGTGGCATACAGTAGACAGATCCCCCGATGCACAGCATGAGCAGGAGCTTCTTTACCGAGATACGGGTCATTTTCACCCGTTACGGAGAACAGTTTTGTGTGTGTGTGTGTGTGTGTGTGTGTGTGTCAATGTGCAGTATTTTCTGTTGCGCACTGAAGAGGGAGGCACGGAAAGGTTTGCGGAGGTTGAATGTCTTTGCGCGCGCTTGTTTCCAGCTGCCTTCCCAGACTGTGCTGAACCTCCGCCGTCCAGCTGATGTGGGACAAGTGCTCTTTTAAAGGGGAATTTTATCCAGAGAGAGAGAGAGAGAGAGAGAGAGAGAGAGAGAGGGGGGGGGGGGGGGTGTTTGGGGGCTTGAGGGGAGGGATCTCTCACCCTCTACAGTCTGTGCTTGCGTCAATGTCGGGAAATCTGGCACTACACAAGCATCACCTGCGAAGTCATAAACCGGCAGGTAACTGTCATCTAGAGTTCATATTTATTCAGAGGTGAACAAGTTACATTAACAATCTATATATTTTAGATTATCTATTATATCTTTACATTTAAAAAAAAAAAAAAAAAAAAAAAAAATCAATGTAGGCCTATCTGTGACCCTGGACCACAAAACTAGTCACATGGGTAATTTTTTTGAAATTGAGATTTATAATAATAAAGCTGAATAAATAGGCTTTCCACACAGGGTCACATTATCTATCTATCTATCTATCTATCTATCTATCTATCTATCTATCTATCTATCTATCTATCTATCTATCTATCTATCTATAGGCTACACATGTAACAAATGTGCTACCTTTTCCCTTATGTTTTTTAATTTGCTTAGCTTAAGATTTATCCTCCATGCTACATAAAGAGAAAAGAGAGCAGAACCATTCTGGGCTCAGCTTACCCATCATGCCTTGAGTTTTTTTTTTTAATGGGTGGAAAATATGTGATATTGCTGTTGCATGTTTTGTCTGGCTTAGGTGATTCTGGAAGTCACTGAGTAGAAAGGGAAATAGCAGCTGGCTAAAAAAATGATTTAATAGAAACGTTCATTTACAGGAACTGAAGTCCAGTGGTGCCCATGTCCAGGCATGCGACTCATTGTAAAACTCTGATTTTGCCAACTATGTCAGCGGTCTACTGATGCAAGTTTGTTCAGTTTTGTCATCCAACTCTTTCCTTTTCACATCTGTGAAACACATCAGAAGGACTTTTAGTAATAATCATTATAATCAGCCCATGAAAGCTTGAGTGCTGCTGTCCTAAAAGGAAAAGAGGACAAACCAAGTACCAAGACATTCATAAACTCACATAGCCTACATTTTTCAACATTTACAACTTTTCATTAAAATTATAAGCATATATATCTTGTAATCAAAAAGCTATATTAAATTAGAAAAGAATGTAAAATAAGAACATTTTCACTATATTTGTCTCCTACTGTATACAGTGTAATGACATATTTTCCAATTGACCAATCAGAATCAAGCATTCCACGGCATTCCATATTATAATATTTCAAGCATTCCACGTAATATAATTTAATAATAGACAAGGAACCTGAAAAAACAAATCCTTTCATTTATTTAATAGAACAAAACACCATTTACCTATGTACCTGTGATTGTCCCTTTCAAGAAATTGTTAGAAATTGAGGTAATCAGATATGAGAACAAGCAGGACTTAAACCACATAATATTGAAAGCATCTACAGGTGCACAATGCTGTGTTTAAAGTTACAACCAAGAACTTATGAAGTGGTGACATGAGTCTATAATTTTTATATTAAGTCAAAAAATAAAATAAATTGTGTCTTTACTCAGGTTTCCTACAATGTGTACAATATTGCACTTGTCAGTTCTCCAAAAAAAAAGGGTGCAAATACCCGTTCAAAACTCTGTATACACATTTTTAAAGTTGTAAATAAAGATTTTCAGAGTATACGTTTTTACAAGAAAATACAATTTCAGTCTTTCCATTTCAAAACTTCATGTTTAATTAAATGCGTTACTTCTTTGTAAAATTTACTAGCAATTTCTGAGTGAAAACAGTTTCTACACCATTTTTTTGTTCAGTGTATGGTGCACACACACAAGGTCTTCTCTGTACGAAACTGTCTCACACCCCATATCCAGTTACAGTAAAGCAGTGTTGTAAGGGACCGTCTGAATCAGAAGCAAACAAGCACTCACAAAAACACCACAGGCATGGAGCAAAGGCCCGGTGATCATTTGACAAGTTCAAAAACCTCATGATTCAGAAGTGAATTGACATAACAAGCAGTGACTCAACGACAGACAGGTGAGCTCATCAAGACAGAGATACGGCCTCTACAAGTTTTTGCCTCCAGCTGTTTTTTTCCACTGCATTTTTTAATGTATATGATAAAGAATCAACAGACGATTCACTATTTAAACAAAACGTCCTTGAGAAAGCCTTGCTCTAGTATATAGTTGCATAAGAGAGCGGATCTGTGTAGAGTAAGTTTAATATAAAGTCAGTGTGATTGGTGTGTGCAGTACATCTACTCCGTAGCACTTAGCTGAACTTTTCCCCTCAAAACTGATGCAAAACAGGACTTCACTGACAGGGCCGCCCAACATTCTCCAAAGGTTTACAAGCCCTCTATTTTGTCAAGTGCAACACGATATTTTGTTCACTAAGCAATTTGCCTTCCATTCCATGTTTAGATGTTACAATAGACTTAATGTTCAACTCATAAAGTTCAAACTTTAACCCTGTCACAGTTGTGGATCTAAAACAAAAATATAAGATCTAAAATAGATAAAGCACTTTGAAAACTGGGAGCATCAATATAGTTAAATGAATAAGCATAGTGAGAATTGGACCCTATAAACTAAAGGGTTACCATCAATTAACCACAATTAATTTTTTTATATACATATATATCTTTCATCAAACCTTATCAAATTAAAATTTCAAAAATGTACTTTTGGAAAACTGAGTTTTTCATTTCAGTTTGGCACTGCCAACATTGAAAATTTGTATTGACAAACTTTCTAGTTGCATTTGTTGTTAAACAGTTATCATATATTTAAAGTTGCGTTGAACATTGTTTATACCTCCTAAGAAGTTAGTTATTTGAATGTTCCAAATAATAGGCCTACCAGAGATGTAGTCTCACATGTAGTGTCAACCTGGTTAATTTGACAAAAATTCGAACATTCTAAAAGCCCGTTCACATCAAGGGGATCACTATGACAATAATGATGTAGTTCTAAAAATCGTTCTGGATATAAAAGAATTGCAGGGTCCACAACACAACTATAGACCTCATGTAGCCCCGCCCCTTTTCAGCGCTGCGCTCGTTGTCTTTTGACTTCCGGTCTGTATTTTCATAGCGATCTTGCGTATTTATGAATGAAAGTCTCATTTCAAAATCTTCCAGATCTACTGACATTTGTTAAGACATCTGCTTTAAACATTACAATCTTCATGATAACTTTCGTTAACTTTACATTAAGTAAATCAACTTCAAAAGCTAATTAGGCCTACTCCTGGACAGCAATGCCATAGAAATATACAGAGCGACCGCAAAAACTTTAGAAGACAATATTCTAAAGATGGCTTGTTTCTCTGGCGCATAAGGTCTATAACGGCACAGAGAAACGATATCATTGGAATCACTTTCAGAATGATATTTTCAGACATCCCAAGTCTCCCGGAAGTTCCGGGAGTCTCCCGCATATTGATAGCGGCTCCCTGATGCCCGCAAATCAGTTAAAATCTCCCAGAAGAAAGAGCGCGCAAGCGTATAGTGCGTACGGCAGAGAGAGGGAGCGACAGACCTTGCGTGTGTGCGCTAGTGTGCGTTTGTGTCTCGGGATTTTATCTGTACTCTAATTCGGTTCGAGACTCTCGAACCGAATTAATCAGAACCCCCCCCCCCCCCCCCCCCCCCCCCCCCCCCCCTTTTAAAGCTTTTTAAAACTTTTAAAGCGGCAGACGACACAACTCAGCGCGTGATAAACACAGCGTTATCGTTCGTTGGTGTGGACTCTAATGTAGTCATCGTTATGGTTAACTTTATAGTTATTGTTCTTGGTGTGAAAGGGCCTTAACAGTGATGTAAGTGCGCAAAGATATATCCCAGACCACCTTGCTGATAAATGACCTGACATTCTCCAAAAACTCCCAGATGGGCTACATGCTTCTCTTGCCCTCAAATTACTCTTTCACATTGCCTGAGAGGAAATTCATGAATATGATTGTAATTGATTGTAGTTTTGCAGTGTTCTGCAGTAAGTGACTAAATCAGTCTTAGTCAAATGTGAGATAGATCATCCCTTGTTGACCATTATTTGAATTTATCTTCTGCTATGAGAGTTATTAACCGTTCGTTTAATTAATTTCTCAGTTAAAGCATTCCCAATTTATATACAGATGACGTATTACAGATAGCAACAAGAATTTGCCAAGTCATCTGAAAATTGCTCATAACATAGCTTCGGTCTTCACATTTTTCATATTCTGTTGGCAACAGAAGTATAAGTACTTAAGTATGATGTATGTAATGGTCAATGAAATGCACAAACCCAAGAACTCTCAGTTCCATGATGAAATATCTCCTCCCACACACCCAGAGTTCATCCATCGCCCCTTTTGTCAGCCTTCGGTTTCATTATGCTAAAACTGCATGCATTTTTTTTTCCTTGTAATAATATATTCACAATATTACTGATTAATAAATCTTACCATCCCCAAACTTTTGAACAGTACACTCTCAGAAAATAAAGTACATAACTGTACCTTTAGGGGTACAATGGCTTGTCACTGGGGCTGTACCCTCAAGGGTACAATATTGTACCGAAACGGTACATATATGTACCTTGAGGTCCTATAATAAGCCCTATGGGGTACGTTAGTGTAGATTGTACCTTGGGGGACAGAAATGGTCTCCTACTGTACCCCTATTTCTGACAGTGAATGACAGATGACCTCTTCTTGTCTGAGATGGTGATTCAGAATAAGCTGTAACGTGGACTAGCCACTATGCTGATGGCTGGGCTATACAAGACAAAAAAGAAAGGCAAGAATTTATCACAAATATAATTTATTTGGAAACAGTTATTAGATATGAGAAGTTATGAGAACCGCAGCAATAATAAGATTCCAAGAAACAAATATTTCCTATTTGTTCTTCAAATTTCCAGTAAGATAAGGGCAGGTCATGCTTTTCAATGAACATGCAGGCAGAATCTCCAGGACTGAAGTGTTTGGTCAGCACTAGCTTCAAGCCAGACCTGGCATTGTGATGAGACTTTGGAATCTTGTCTGACGCCCACATACTGTATGTCTGAGGTGGAGTGATTTTCCATGTTCTTTCAGGAAGGGATCAGAGATCCATTCACCTGGACAGTCAAGGGGCATTCACACATTCATTGACCATTGAATCACTGGAGGAGTGTCTGTGCTGTTGCTTCTAGAGTTCTGTGAATGTAGATTATGTCTGCCTGGCTATATATGATAAAGAAAATACATGATTTATCATGCAGAATTCGACTAAAATGACTATTAGATTACCCTAATCCCAAAATACCTGCATTTTTGAAAGAATTTTCTGATTTTAAAGGGGTAGTAGTTCTACCAAAGATTAAAATTCTGTCATTAATTACTCTCATGTCATTCAAAACCCATAATAGTTCCATTCATCTTTGAAACACAAGATATTTTTAAAATAAATCTGAGAGATTTCGGTCCCACCATTGAAAGCCTATTCACCCAAAAATAAATCCATATGCATCGAGCGGAGAGACACAATCACTTCATATGATGAAGAGATTTAATTTAGGCTTTTATTCCCATATAAACATTTGTTAGCGAACATACAGAGCACTCAAATATGGTAAACAGAAGCTCAATCGTATTTCCTTGAGGAACTTCCTTGATCTCAGATTTCATAAAAAATATCTTCACTTGTGTTCCAAAGATTAATAATGAGAGTGATAATTGGTGACAGAATTTTACTATTTGGGCGAACTAACCCTTAAGCTCAAATATTAACCCCCAGAGGTCGGAGGTATCGCCGGCGATACCAGCTCGCTTTTTTTTAGCAGTGTAAAAGAAACTCAAAAATACTCGGTTGACTTTGATTTTCCATTGGAGTTTCATACATCAATCGATTCTGTTAAATGTGTATTATTTTTGTGTATACTCACAATAAAAACAAAGTGTTGTGCTTTTTGCCAAATAAAGAAAAATAAACACGAAGCGAGTTCTGCCTCCTCTCTGTCAGTGTAGTCCATTCTGAAACGCGTCCGAAAATGAACCATAACTCAGTGAATACTCAGTCAAACAGGCATTCAGACATACAGGCATGAAGCTTGAATTCTCATCTTTTAAACGAAGTAATTTTTATAAAAAACAAATATTCACAGTTTATGTAATATGTATGCAAAGAGAGAGATGTCAGTCGTTCTTATCTCAGCTAATTAAGTTTTAATGTGCTCCGCCCACGGAGAGCACGCGCTATTCAAACGCAAATGTGAGCCGATCCAAACAAACCTGTAAAACGCCCATCAGCTGGATAACACACCGCGAGTTCACTTTCAGACTTATGTACTTTACGATGCTGTGAGGAATAATACTGTCTTGATAATAATCCTGCAAAAATTTACCTCAGAAGTTCTGGAAGTATCATTTCGAGGAGCAAACGGATCCCGCTGAGGAATTAGGTCAGTTCTGTTTGCTTTGTTCTAATCGGAATGAATGAACGCAAAGATGCGTGCTGTTGTGGAGCTACTACAGCTGGCAAAAATACTGTTTTAATATAAATCGCGTTACTATGAATGAATGAACGCAAAGATGCGTGCTGTTGTGGAGCTACTACAGCTGGCAAAAATACTGTTTAAATATGAATCGCGTTACTATGAATGAATGAACGCAAAGATGCGTGCTGTTGTGGAGCTACTACAGCTGGCAAAAATACTGTTTAAATATGAATCGCGTTACTATGAATGAATGCAAAGATGCGTGCTGTTGTGGAGTTACTACAGCTGGCAAAAATACTGTTTTAATATGAATCGCGAATACAAAGAAAGATTACACTGGAAATATTGTTACAATTATAAATGTTGTTGTAATTGTATAACCTTAAAAAAAAAATTTATATATATATATATAAGGATAGATGTAAACAAAATCTTAAAAGGTCATTATAAGCCTTATCTTTAAATAATTTTATTATGCTTTATTAGTGGCACATTTGGGAAGAGAATATATTCCAAATCTGAAAATACAGTATGAGAAAAATTAACTGCACAATTACTAGAAATGTTTACCTTGGATATTGTACAATTTGCAAGCAAAATTTTGTGGAAAAAACAACAAACCAGTTATATATTGTCCTTGCATTCTTGTGGCTCATTCACACACCTGAATGAAAGGCTCATTACGTATGCAGCCTCATTATGCGGCCCCATTGACTCCACAGGTGTGAATCACGCCCACCCGCATATGGCCTTTCCAAACAAAAAGTGTTTTACAAGATTTAAATCAATGTATTGTGTTATGTGAATGATTAGGCAGGATGATTTTCACATAATTTTGAAGAAAAAATTCTAGGCAACGTCATCCATTACTCAAAAGTCTTATTTACATATATTTAGAATGTGTTTTATGGCCTTATTTCAGAAACTTTAGTTTTTTGTTTTTGAAAAAACCATGCATAAACATTATTCTATCAAAAATACAAACATGTACATGCAAGTTGTTCACATATTATGGTAGCCCTGTTTGTGCTAAATAGAGTGAATTTACACCTTTGCCATTAATATGTTTATAAGCAACTGAAAAAAGCACAAATGTCAGGGCATGTCAGAACATCTCAAGGACCCCAAAAACCCCTCAGACCCCAGAGGGTAAACAGCATCTCTTTCATTGTAAGTTCATAATTGTATGCACATTGAAGAAAGAGTTGACTTTGTTTTATGCAGACAGCAGACAACAAATGCCAACTTGTCAAGCCAACTCTACCCATTGCTTGACTGGTTGGGCCGCTCAAACAGCAGTGCAGTGATTTCCGGTATCCCACCTTACAAATGGCTTCCAGTCTCTGCACTTTACACTGGGAACTATACTTGAGACCCTTCAGTTCCATAATATGAAGCGGTTATATAAAAGGCACATCAATGTTTTTATGTCAGATCTTCTCATTTGTGATACATTGTGGTTGAGATATTTTCATGTTCTGCCAGAACCAGGTGGGAGTGCGTTTACGGTCAGAGGAATGAAGCCTGAGAGACACTGTCAACCCTTTTAGGGAACGTTTTGTACAATATTTCTTTTAATAGATATGTTTCCATGGAGTCTCTACAAACACAGTCTTCAGCCAGAAACCATTGAGTCACATAGATTGGCCTAAATTACTGTTCAAATGCCAGATGTTACTGCAATTAGTATCTAAAGACCCAAAACAACTTCTTCCATATGTCTAAAATACATTATTTACCCAAGAAAACCTGCCTTTTTGTAGATTATCTTTTTGCAGTATAGAATGGTCTCATGATATTCAGTCCTGACTTTGTCCAGTCAAAACAAGTGGACTGATTGATATTTGTCAAACTTTATGACTTAATCTCACACTGAGTGATAGCAGGGATATGATCTTCTGCTTGCAGTTATAAGATGCAGTCAAATAAGGTATGAATTTAATTTTGATATGAACCTAATTTAATAATAATAAAACAGAATAAACAAGAAATGCCTGTATACAATTCAGGGAGGAAACACACAGGAAACACAAGAAACTACAAAATAAAACACTTCAAAATAAAAGACACATATACTGTATCTATCACTTAATGCTGTTTAGATCATAAAGCATTACACTACCATTCAAAAGTTTGGGGTTGGTAAGTTTATTTTATTTTATCATTAATTTTCTTTTATTCAACAAGGACTCATTAAATTGATCAAAAGTGGCAGTAAAGAGATTTATAATGTTACAAAAGATTTATCATATCTTATTATTGAAAATAATAAAAAATGATTCTTGAGTACCAAATCTGGGGTAATGGCTAAATTCAGCTTTGCAATCACAGGAATAAATGACATTTTTAAATATATTAATATAGAAAACAGTTATTTTAAATTGTAATAATATTTCACAAAATTCCTGTTTTTTGTTTTGTTTTGTTTTTTAATCCAAAAAATACAGCCTTGGTGAGCATAATTCTTTCAAGAACATTTAAAATCTTAACGACCCAAACTTTGGAATGGCAGTGAATATAAAAAAAATCTTTTAAAAAAAAAAATGTTAAACTTTATTTTCAGACAAAGTTTTTGCTCATGAAAACCAAAGTTTGTCTTGACTGCTTGTCTAGTCCTTCCCTTCTCCTTCCTGTCCGCCACTTATTCCTTTTCTCTTCCTCACTCCTCACCTTCACGTGAAAATTGTTTTACATTCACTCACAGAATTCCGGTTTCTCCATACTAATCTCGCAGAACGTCACTTCACCTCATCCAGCTCATGTTGGGCTGACGGAGCTTTGACAACGTGCTGGATTCCACATAAACACACGATGCTCCACTGAACCAGTTCCTGTTTGCCAGGACACTCTATGGTGAACGGACGGCCCTGGTGGTGGCGAGACCATGTTATCCTCAGGGAAACTCAGTGACACAGCGTTGCTGTCCAGGTAGACATGAGTGTGTGTTTGTTGACGGTGTGAATGGTGACGGTTGTTCGGTCACTCAGCAGTGTCTGCAACCTTGTTGACCCCCAGACCACTAATGTAGCCTTTCACAGGGTCGCTCAGGTCATCAATAATCACCCAGTTCAATTAATCAACAATTGTAATTAAAACAGATAAATAATGGTTTGATTTGAAGCTCAATAAGACTTATGCTACTTTAAGAGTATGCACTGAAAAAAGGCTAAATTACTATTATTTATCAAATGGCGTAGGCTAAATCGACTTCTGTTAGTGTAAATTGTGGAAAAAAATAGGTTTATAATAGGTTTCAGTACCCTAATTTTTCCATTCGATACCATCATTATACCATGGTACCATCACAGTATGTCATCCCCCTTCTTGCCTCTTACATAAATAGCCTTGCGTACAAATTTTCAACTTGATTCAAAAGGGAATCAAGATATATTAATCTCAAGATTATTTCTTTCAACAACAGCAACAGAGAAATAGTTATAAGAACTATATTGAACAATGAGAAACTTTTTCTATTACTAAAACATGAAGGAAAAAAAACTTCCATGCAATATCCCAGCAAACAGAGCCTGTGCTGATGGGTTACTCTGCTGTTCTGTTATTTATTTACTGTTTTGGGGTGGGTATATCTAAATTCATATAAACGAATATTCAAAAACACAGTGCGTACACTTGCATTCTTATAAAATTTCTGTCCATCCGAAAGTACACATTACATCATGATTATTTTGCTTATACATATCTACTTTTTTTCATTTCTCAAACTAAATATCTTTTTGATACTACTGGTATTTACACAACACAGTTTTGCACAACACAGTTTTCAACTAAAAACGTAATACTTTTTATGTTCATTTACTGTATATGACAACAGCGTTTGGGCCTGAAAATGCAAACTTTTGAAAATGATACCATTATCGTCTCTGTGTAAACCACAAAAACGGGAATTTGTGAAAACAGTGTCGTCTTCACAAACGTTGTGCGCATTGTGTGTTCTGTTTATAGGTGCTTATAGTGTGTCTATACAAAGTGACATCGCCAATTACTGGCCTGGCTTGAATAATACAGCGCTTTTAGTCGTTTTCGCAGGTCCATGTGAACGAGGATCGTTTTGACTTTGACAATGGTGTGGCCTGTTTTGCAAAGGAAAAACTTTTCCATTTTTAGTACACTGTTGTCGTGTAAACGTACTCTAAAGTCATGAACACACTATCATCTATACACACCGAAAATGCTGGGACCGGGGGTGAGGGTTTATGTAAATGATTGTCTATTTCCATTGTAAGTAAGGTGATTGCAAGACTTAAAATTTCAGCCAGCACACCTTGGTGGAGTCTAAACAGTGTCTGGAAATTGGCAGGACAGGGTGGGATTTAAACACACACACACACACACACACACACACACACACACACACACACACACACACACACACACACACACACACACACACACACACACACACACACACACACACACACACACACACACACACACACACACACACACACACACACACACACACACACAGCAGGTAAAGGGTGAGAGAAGTAATGAAACAGCTGCCTCTTCAAGACCCCAAGAGGTGCTGTTTGCTAAGGTGTCTGACGGGTTTCTCTTTTCCTGTTTACACTAGTAATACTACAGTAGTTTTGTTCTCTACTAAACCCGGTGCAGTGAAATACACTTTGGATTTGCATAGAAATGCAATATCTCTTAATCACACTGTCTTAAAACCAGACACTAGCAGAAATGCTACTTATAACAGGTGGGATGTAGACCAAAAATGGGCCACATACAGCAGTGATTATCTAAATGCAAATTATAAAATGCAACTAGAATTGTGCATAGAGAAAAATTAATAGCCTTATCTTCTAAAAAGGAGGAGAAAACATTTCCCTTATCTTTTTTTTGTTGACGTCAAACACTGCGCATTCATATAAAAGTTTATCATCTGTATTTACATTCAACTGTCTCTAGAGCCTAGTAAAATTAGGCACATGGAACGGTTGCTTAACATCTTTGAAAAACAAGGTTTCTGTGTGTTTTATGAGATGATGAATTACTGGCTGACAACAACATGAAGCAGCAAAATTTAAGAAACATTTAGAAAATGAGTAATACTTTTGTATATAGTTTGGCCTGGATGTGCAGTTGATGGCAATATGAATACATTTTATAACTGATCTTAAAAGCATTTACTAAACCGGATTTGAACCATGACAATACAATAAAAATACACAATACATATATATTTTCCAAAAGTATTTACAAAGCATTTACAATTCTGAGTGAATATTTCTTACCAGACAAATTTTAAAAGAAAAAAAAATAACACTGCTTGTTATATACATTAATAATACAATTTTGTGTGTGTGATGTATTAAGCGCGAAACGTTTTTCCTTTGCATTTTTCTAGTGCGGCACAATTGTCAAAATGATCCCCGTTCACACAGATCCATGCAAACGACTAAAAACGCTGTATTATTCATGCCAGGCCAGTAGTTGGCAAGGTCACTTCGTGAAGAAACACTAAGCATGCACATGACGCTGTGCTTATGAAATGCATTAACATAGTTAATAAAGGGGGATGGAGAACTGACTTTATTCTGTACATCCACTATCACTATGTGAACTCTGGATTAAAAGTCATTGCAAAAATGGCTCAGAAAAGTTAGAGAGAAAAGCATAATTTGTCTGCAAATGCCAGTTGGTTTGATTTCTTTTTATTTTATGCAATAGCTTTCAGTTGTACGTGTGGTTCATGTGTCTAAATACTTTTCAGTGCCACTGTTTTGTTATACATAGACAGTAATTAACAATATCTAAATATAGTCATTTTCAGGGGCGTAACAACCATTTTACATTTCAGAAAAGTCTAAGTTTGTCCCCTCACATGTTAGATTCATGTGTTCAAGCCCCCCACACACATTTTTCAAATAGTTCTTTATACGCCCTCATTTTAATTTGTAATATATAACTTAAATTTCATCATATCTTCTGGATGACAGTCAGAAATGTAAGTATCATAGACGGTGAAAAACTACTCGCCAGAAAATTCTTTGTTAGTTAACACCGTCTACTCTTGCTATCCTTCCTGATGAATGTGGTCTCTTTATATGGCAACATCCAGGTCATTTTGCCAAGACCAGGCCACAGTTTCATGCCCATGCAATGTTGATTTAGTGTGTAATGATAGTATGACCCGACCATCCACTAGTACTAATAGCATTCACTGTTCTCCAAATGTACACACAGGTTGGGGTGAAAGAGACATGCCTAAAATGGGCAAGGCTGTCCGTGTTTTCTCTGCTAGCCAAAAGCAAAAAATGTCCTGAGTCATCACATCCAACCAAAGGCAAGGTAATAAACACACTGCTAATATTTTTTTTTTTATTTGGTCTATTGTATCTCCTAGTTGAAGCTGTATTAGTGCTTGTCATCTACTGTTTTAGTTAATTGTTTTGCCCAATCACAAAAACGTGTTTTAAGCGTACATGTTGCAAATTAAATCATATAAGGGCTGCCAAAAATTTTTTTTTACATCCTTAATGGTTACATTCAGAAAGATTATGATTACTCACAAATCTTACCTCATTAACTTGAAATGAATTTGTCTATTAGATTCAGTGAGCCAAACCAAAAGAGCCGAGGAGATTGTTTACAGCTGAGAAAGCTCAGATTTTCATCATTTATCTTCAGGACAATTGGTTTCAGATGTCATTTCTATCTGTCGGTGACGTAACCCAACAGCTGTTCATTTGTGTTGTTGACGCCCTAGTATTTCGGCTTCCAGACTATATCTACAGATGAGAGAACCAGGGCTGCGTTTTCCAAAAGTTAGCATAAGTTGATCATAGAGACCATTGGTGACAATTGTTCTACGATCAACTTAGGCTTAACACGATGCTTATGGGAAACGCAGTGCTGCTTGTTTAAAGCTTGATCCATAAAAACATCAGTGTGTTTATCTGGAGAACAAAATTCAATGGATAATAAACATTGGACCAAACGCAAGAGCATTGAAGACTTCAGAGCACATGAAACACTTTTTTTTCCCTGAAGTTGACCTTGTTTACAGCACATTTTCTCTGAGAAACAGCCAGTCTTCATAAGCCTAATTTGAAATAAGCAAATATTAACTTACAGACCACACAAAATATTTGAAAGTATAAGGTTTAGACATCCGAATCTCTTCTAGCCAAAAACAAGAAACAATCTGTGCCGAACACATGCTCGGCTGTGATTTATCTAACCGAGGAAACAAGTACTTATGGCACACCAACTTAAGGACAGTCTCCCTGCATAAATCTGCTTTCTCAAAGGTTCAATGGCTCTCTCTGAAGCTCTTTAAAGTCACAGGTCACACACAGCTATAATCGTTGTGTTAACAGCCCAGAACTTTTAACTCTTGGCTAACCAGAACCCAAACATGATAACATCGTTGGCCTTATCCACTTTATTTTTAACATAAGAGCGGACTCGGCATTCAAACTTGAATGAGGCTGGTGTCATTTGCTTCCTGTTGTTTTACCTTTCCAAAGACAGTCTGTTATGCAGCTTGATATAACTGGCATTTGTTATCATGTTATTTTACTTTATTATAAACATAATATACACACTGGTTTGTAGCGCAAATACTTTTACCATTTACTGCACTTATTTCTCTAGTTATTTACATATAGTGACTAATGAATCAGAAGTCTTGCACATTCAAAGAAAATAACATGCAAGTTTTGGGAAAAGGCACTGTAGAAGGTTTAAAGCAGAAATGTAAAGCTCAAAATCATGTTGGTTTTAACTTTCGACGAAGAATCCTTACATTTTTTAAAATGTGATTAGTGATTAAATAAATAAAAAAAATACATATATATATATACATATATATATATACATACATATATATATATATATATATATATATTTTTTTTTTTATGCAATTCCTCTCTCCATATAGTTCCACTGTAAGTCCATTACTCTAAACACAATATTTTTTTAAACAAGAGACAATAACTTTTTTCCACAAAAGTTGAATTGCACCTGGGACGTTTTCTAAGCAATATATAAATTAATTTTAAACTAAAACAAAACATTTGCAAGTCATGTCATAATAAAAAATGAAGCAGTCTCAGTATATCATCAGAATTATTGCTAATTTTTTTTATTGTGAAATAACTCTTTACTGAGTGGGTCAAACCTTACAAAAAAATCATTGTGGCAATAGTAGAAAATACCAGACGGTTTGTGCCCTGTTTACACCTGGTATTAAGATGTGTTTTGGCCAGTCGGATCACAAGTAGACGAGGGAGACACATTCCCGTTTACACCTGGTGTTTAATCATCTCTTTTGTCCACTTTCAACCACTTCTATCCTGATTTTTCGATCTAATGGACCCACACCGTTGATGACAGAAAACACACGGAGAGCACTTACACTACTAAGGCAAAACGTTTTAGACCCCGTTTACGTCTGTATTTAGCGTATCGACCAAATCGCATCTTAATACCAGGTGTAAACAGGGCCTTTGACGGTACTGAATGAGTACTATATACATGCATTTAGATGGTACTCCATGTTATATGTCCAAAAAATGTGATGTTGCCATAGTACATGTCCAAAAATTGTATTACAATAAAAAAAACATGATGCAGTTTTTTTTACTAAACCTAGAGTCAAATACTCTTGCTCCCTGGTGCCAGGCTAGTTTTTGTAGAACGTCAAATGCGCATTCCAGTGCCATTTTCCCATTATACTCTTAAAGGTCACATTGAGTCCAGTGAATGCCTTGGAATTGCGAAGTTAGTAGGCTTTTGTTGCAGAGCATATTTGCATTGAGCGATAGCATCTTATGAGAGCCTGTTGAAAACAAAGCTTGACACAAGACACAGTATTTAACATGGGCCTGTTTGTTGGGTTCAGGATTTCACTATATATTCATAACAGTATTTTGGGAATTGAAACATTCAGATGCGACACACTCGCACACTTCCAAAACGAAGCAAGTCATTAACCACACCCTGGACTCTCCTTTTAACACAGGAACTCCAGAAGGACAAAAAAAGGGTTAATGCAAACAGCAGTCAGCATGCTGGCTTTTGTTGGACTCTAACGGTGGAGTGAAACTTTCTCTCGATTGGAGCTAGAGTCATTTTTTGTTCTCCTCCACATGACTCAGAATCCGTCTGTCTGTCGGAGGCGTAGACCCGGTGCTAATTAAGGTATTTCCCAGCAACCAGCTCTTCTGTTTTGGGAGGGAATTACTGCAGGGACTTGTTTGGCATTTTGCATGAGTATATTGCCAGAAATGTTCCATTTGTGGACACTCAATGCTATTTTACAGGCAATATCTTCATAAAACTGATCAAAAATGCAGTTTTGCAGTAAACGTTTTAGATAACTCATTCATGATAAATGTTATAGAAACAATAAGGTTGCATGTGTTGATATTAAATATTGTAATAATGTCAATATTGTAAAGTTTTGACTGATTTGTTCCTGGCTTGCTCGGGCATTATAAATATGCTTTTGTGCCAAATGTAAATATTTTATTTTTGTGAATTTTCCAATCGTTTACCATCTTTTTGTTTAAATAATGAAATCTTTATGGAAGCCATTGATGCAATACAAGAAATTTAAAAACAAATAAGAAATGTAATGTTTAAAATAACCGTTAAAAAATCGAGAACACAGCACAATATATTTGTATCAGTGACTCTTTATGTAAATACCATTAGTACGTGGTGACAAATGTCTGTCTTTATGAGTGTGTCATGAATCATTAATTCAGTGATTTCTTTCAAAAACACAGATTTTAGGAAATAAACAAGCATGTTGGGAGGAAGTCATTGAATCATTTGTTCAACCAATCCATTCAAAAACACTCCTTCTCTCAGGAAATGTCTTTTTTGTCGATACATTAAATCATTAATTCAACCAATTTGTTCAAAAACACTAATTCATTCATAATCAAAACAAATGTCTTTATGAGAGACTCACTGAATAATTAACCGATTTGTTCAAAAACCGACTGATTCATTCAGGAATGCTTCTTCTTTTTTCTTTTCTTTTTTTACTTCGTTTGGAACTATTTTCATTGGAGAAGCAAATGTACACAACATAACTAACAATATTGTGTCTATAATATAAGTTAATCAGTATGAACCTCTTGTTATTAAACTCTGTATAAAACTAGTATCACGTTCACAATCGCTCAGTCAGAATGGCTGCAATTGCCTGCGAAATGTGATGAAAGGTAATGGTTTATGATCACTCATAATACAGAGCCCACAGGTACTGTGATGTGTGTATCACTCCCGCTCTCTAAGGGAAGTAAGTCTTACATAACCTAATAAGCAGACTAAGTGCAAACAAGTCTGGTTTTGTTAGACGAGAGTCAAGAGAGAAAATAAATACTTTCCGTCTCTCTGTGGTTTTTTAAAGCGTACAGTATGTGTGCGTCCAGTGAGTGATGGTCAGACCTCAGACTGCGACAACATTGGGTAATACTGTAAACTGGCTGGACAAGGCCTACCAAATAAGCTTGCTGTTTAATGTGGTTCCGTGAGGTACAGTTTGTTTCCCCGGCTAAACAAAGAGCCGGAGAGGAGACACGGCCCATGAGCCACAAGGGGGAAGTGCCACGAGACTTCCAGAAGGATTGACATCATCGCGGTTCTGTGCAGTAAAATTACCCAGCAGAACATTTAACTATTGGATGTACAGTCTCTTTTGTGCCTGTTTTTCCTCCTCCAAAGAAATTAGGGAAAAACGTCCGAGACAAAGTCAATGCAAAATTTCACTGGTTCATTCGGACACTTGTTTTAAAGGGAATATCATTTGCATGGTGGTACATTACAAAAATGAGAATGAGATGAGTCTTTGAATACCAAAACAGAGTCTGCAGACTAAACATCATATGAAGTCATGTTCATGTAAAGCATTGATTCAACAGCTTGTCACCAATTTTTTTCTAAAGCATATTTCTCCCATGTCTAACAAGAGACTGTGTTACGTAGTAGTTACTTTTTCTGGAAAGTAATGTGTAATGTAACGTTTGCGTTACTTTTTCTCATCTTGGCTGGGCTTGCTTTGTTTGTAAAAAACAAACAAACAAACAAAAAAACAGTTATATATTTGGCCACCAAAAGTGAAATGAATAACCCTCATGCTGAAGGAAATGCAAATTCACACCTGTACAGTAGAGGGCGCAACTCAAACAAACCTTTCAGTTGTGCTGCTGTTCTGGGCATAGATATCATATAATAAAGGCTAGATGTCTCGTGCGCGCTGCTGGCCAATGGAGGTCGACGTCCGAACGTGGCGACCATCTTGCCACAGACGCTCGCTCACTCGTAACATTGTGTTTTAATGGTGCATGTACTTTTAAATAACCATAACTTGCTCAATTTTCTACCGATTTTCAAACGGTTTAGTTTGTTATAAACGTCAGAGATGTATGACACTGCATACATATGAATAATTATAACATACATGTTCAAGCATTCGGAATTATAGCCACGTTAATAACGTTTGTATGAAACCAAACCGTTTGTAAATCCGTCAAGATTTCAGCGAGATAAGAGTATTTGTGTTCGTGCTGATCACTCACCTTACATCAGGTACCACAGAGCCCGCCAGAAAGCCTACCTGTGACAAGATGGCCGAACGGTGATGCCGGAAGAGACTCCGCCGTAAGACATCTAGCCTTTATTATGATATCTATGGTTCTGGGTTGTAGAAGAATAGGATGCAGGAGGTTCAATACTCTTCCTTAAACAATTTTAAAAAATGAAACAAATGTGATGTTTATCAAAAGTAAGTTTTGCTGCTTAGCATGGTTGAACTGGATCATCGAAGGTCAGCAGCAAAGATATTGATTTATAAAGTGGGATAATAAAATAAATTTGTTATTTAACATATTTAAATATTGCAGGTTTGCTTAATATTCTGAGTTAGCATTCCACTTTTATAATTGATTTTGAGGAATACTGAATCTGTTTTTGTGAGATGAATAAATGTATGCTCACATTCACTCTAGAACTGCAATAACATCATGTCTTGCGTAACTTATATGAAAAAGTAACTCAGATATTTTGTTGTAAATTAAAGTAATGTGTTACTTTCTAGTTACTTGACAAAAAAGTAATCTGATTATGTAACATTACTTGCAATGCTTTACCCCCAACACTGACCATGGTGCATGGATGTCAAAGGTAAAGTTTGACTTCTTGTGTACTTAAAAGGACATACATTAGGCATCTTTTAGAGAACATTTCCCCATTCTCAGTCATTAAATGTTTTTTTGGTATTCAGTAAAGATGTCTGAGATTGGTGACTTTTCTATTTATATTTCAGACAAAAACATCTGAAAAGTTGTCATAGATCAACCACGACTGATAACTCCATGCAAAATCTGCTGAGCAAGGAAAGATAAAGCTCTGAGCTATACAGGTTTCCTTTCGTTCCAGTCCTGTTCTCCTGACTCCGTGATCATGTCTGACAATCAGCAGCTGTATTCTTCCAGTCCAGCCATGTTGAAGACCCATCTGCTCAGAGAACAGCCTGTTCCTCAGGGCTTGAGATCGCTGTGGAGATTTATGACTTAAGATGTTGATAAGTGAAACAAAGACCTTTTTAAAAGGGACGCTGAGGTCTTCTATACTCATTTTCCTGTTACATTAAAAGGTTTGGTTAGAAATGATCTCTCTGACTTTATTCAAAAATTGTCTCACTTGTGTGTCTATTTATATTCCTCCTAAGGAATTTTACAAGAAACCTCTGAGACAAATTTGATGCTTAAATGATCCAACTAAGAACCTAAAGTTGAAACTCTATTAGTCTATATAGAAGAATTGGTCTATTCTTCATACATAAAGATTTAGATATATTCAGAGCAAATAGTATGATATCCAGAAATCCTGCACTATTCCTTTCATACAGTTTTTCAGTCGGGTGAGAAATACAGTAAACATAATTCCAAAAGATCCCTTATCTCCCTCTAAGGGTGACGCTGACTGTCGGCTTTCACCAGATGTGTGCCAGACTGTTTTGGTGACTGCAAAAAAAAAAAAAAAAAAAAAAATCTATAGTCTCAACAGTCTGGAAACGTCCTGACTGATAAGAGTTCCTTTTCTGGCAGCAAAAAAGCCTGTAAAGTATTTCTGATTTGAGATTTAAGTTACTAATATGCATATCTATAAATACAGTTTAACTACAACATGACATGCAGTTAAAGTTGTTTCCCATATTTCTAAAAGTGCTCCTCTAATCATGCAGGAAACACACTGTGGGAAAGATATCGGAGTTTGAATTTAGAACCGTCTGTCTGTCATTAACTTTTACAATCATCAACATTCTAAATGTAATGTGACATTCTAGTAAAAACATGACAAAACACCAGAATTAAGCTCACTATAGAGAAAAGAATAAACATAATATTAATTGTTGTGTTTGTTAGAGATCCCAGATGGCTAATGGCATCCGTACGTCATAAATTATCCTTTATTTACTGTTAAGCTCTTTACACAAATGGCTCAACGATGGAAGAACTTGTGTTGTTATTCTCTCTCGCGGACCAGTTTGTTTTGCTGCGTTTTGTTTGGGTGAGTGCTTTAAATGTTTCTTGTAAAAAATAAAAGTTAAAAAAAAACTTCTAAATAAAAGATATGAAATAGAACAATTCTGCACTGTAAAATGTTCTTCCTATTCTGATTTATGAATATGAATTAATGACTACATGTAACTGATAAATATACATAAGTGAATGCATACAGACAGCACAGCATTAACAGATAAAGTGCATGTTTGAATCAGGACATGCCAAGTGATATTTACCAGGGTTATTTGTCATATTGATAAACATATTCTATCTGTGGAAATCCAGCAGCGAATATACATAGTTCCCACATTCATACAGTATTTAGGTACAGTGATTTCATTCATTTCAACATGTCATGTGTCTTTTATCAAACAGTGCCTGTGCAAAGTTAATTCATGTTAATTCACCCTGCAAACAAATATTATTGGCTGTATTACAGAAATCCCTGTAGTTATGCATACAATATATAATCAAAAAATAAAATAATAATAAAGTTAATTGGCTCTGAACTGAAGTACAGTATACCATGACACTGTGAATTACCATCATAGGAATAACCATGGTAATCTTTATGGCAATACCACACTTTTGACTTTATTTTCACAACAACAGGATAAGAAAACTATGTAAACAATGCACAGAAATATGTAAACAATCTATACTCATTAACATAGCTTGTTAACAGAAACTTCTCTCTCAAACACAGTAAAACAGCAGGGGTTGCTTAGTTTCTTGTCTGAGAGCAATCTTTTTCCCAACATACCAGACACATTACGATGGCCAGGCATGATATAACTTCCATGCACAGCTTGTGAAAGAGCATTTGCTGCAAAAACAAAGAAAAGAAAAAAGACAGACTGAACGGTATTTCATTACAAATTAATATAGCCTACAGACTAGTCTGAATCTGCAACTGCGGTCTGCCAATCATGTAATTTAACCTCTTTTTGTTATTCCATATTCCATGATTTATGAATTATGAATATTCTTTTGACAATAGGATGAATTTTCTTTCATTTTCTTTCATTTCAATGATATAACACAATATATTGTAGCTAACATTTGCATTCCTCCTGCCACCACCAAATTCAGTGAAAGACAGAAATGGGCAGAAAAGTATGTATATGTGGTCTCTAAACACATAGCATACAACTGTAATAATAACTATTATCAGCTGTAAACAAACTGACATGAACAGCTTGTACCAAGACATTTGCTGTAATGTCCCAAAGAGTCATTTTCTCCTCTGGATTTAACAAAATAATAACTGTTTATGACAATGCATGCCAATACATCCACCAAAACACGCAGACAGCCTTTTCAGCCTTAATCTTGCTCTACACAAGCGAAGCTAAAAGGTTTGTGGTTTCCCGTCTAAATTAATGTTCATCAACATTGGTCTATTACTCATCCTACCCAACAGCATCATGTTCAAACTGCAGCACGAGGCCTGAAACGTGTTACGAGGGACAACATCACCCGAAGGGAGAAGGATTTTATGAGTTTCTGTGCAAAGTTGCACCGTAATTTACAGTGTAAACTAAAGGATGCTAACGGCAGTAAACGTGTTTATCCACTGCTCTATCTACCTACTACTTTCTGTTTTTTCTTTACTAATTGATTTGATTTAATTTAATTCTCAAGATTAGGATTCTGTTTAATATGAATACTAAGATGAGCTTGTTAAAAAAAAAAGAAAAGAAAAAAAGTGCTTTTAGTAAACCCCTGTCTCCATCTAGTGGTTGTATTCCATAGAAAGACTTACTACAATAGATTACCAATGGCCTCTGTTTCAATTACATGTGTTATTTACAATATACTATTAATTTAAAATATTTCAGTAGCCTATATTTACCTACACTGATTTTAACTCTACAATGCTTGTTATTAGTACCACCATTATTATTTTTAAATAAATTGCATAAATGATACTTTTTAACATTGCATTGACCTCCTGATGAAGATGATGATGAAATGATGATGATAATAATAATACTAATAATATTAATAATATTAACAACTAATCCTATTATTATTATTATTATTATTATTAGTATTATCCATCCATCCATTCTCTTATTAAAAAAATAAAAAATAAAATAAAATAAAAAATGTACTAAGCACTGCATCCACAAAAATGAAAAGTCATAAATGCTCATGACCTTTTGACCATTGGACTGCGTCTGTCTATAGGGTGTTATATAAAATGTCATATCAACAATAAAATGAACTTCAGTGCTAAGTTATGATGCCCAGCCCAAGGAAAATACTCGTTTATCGTTGATAAGTGATTGCTAGATATTGTCTATATGATGTTAAATCGCACAGATATAATAACTGATGACGTGAGCTGATGTCTTGTGGTTATAGAGCACAGTTCAAACTCACAAAACAAAACTTCCGAAATATCTATGAAGCAGATAAAGTATATGAGCTGACTGCACATTAATGGTTAATCAGTGGATATTTATAGTGTTTATTATCACAATGTCCTGATTTATAACAGCTCAGTATTAGAACAGATAAGTTTGATCCTAAAATTCTGCTTGAAATGCTGTACCTTTGGATGGGGATAAATGTCTTGGGTTTAAACATTAACACAGTTATCTGAGCGTCACTCTCTTCGTTGAGGTGTTGTCTGGGACTGTGTCTCAATCAGATGGGGATTGCTTTATAAGTCACAGTCAGGCACTGTCAGGTTCAACAAGCTTGGATAACAATCAGAACCATGCAGAGCTCAATAATGTCTGTTTGGGTGGTCTTGGCTCTAGTGGCCCAGGACAGGTAAGATTTTGGAGTTATTGCCTTAATGGTTTCCAGAGGTTTAATTAAGACAGAACAAAATATTAAGTCTTGTTTTAAGAAGTTGAGATCATTCTAGCCTCCTAAATAAACTGTAAAATAGAAAATCTGACATTGAGAATACCCTCTGAATACAAAGAGATTTGGATAGCCTTTTTTTTAAGCATTACATCTGATGCATAAAGACAGCAGTCAGTAAAGTATTTTAACTCATTACAGATTGGCTGGTGGACTGGAACACAAATCTTATGACTACACGAAGTACCACACCATGGATGAGGTGAGATCCTCCTGTAATTGCTGCTGTTGATTCATTGATTGATTGATACATTTATTGACCTAATCAGTCTCTTCACACAGATTTCAGCCTGGATGAATCAGATCGAAAGGGAAAACCCAGACGTTGTGTCCAACATGACGTATGGACAAACTTATGAGAAGAGGAACATTCAATTATTAAAGGTACTATCTGTGTAGTCCATTTGCTTTAAAAAAAAACAAAAAAACAGAGGCTGTGTCCAAAATCGCATACTTCCCTACTACATAGTTGGTGAAAAACAGTATGTCTGAATTCACAGTAGTCATAAAAGAGTAGGCAAAAAGTGCCCAGATGAGTTACTACTTCCGGTGAGATTCTGAAGTGTGCATACGATGGACACTTTACTATCCCATGAGGCCACGGGAGAGGATTTGTGAGTAACAGTGAAGCGAAACAACTGTCGCTGGTAGGTCACATGATAATGACAACATGGCAAATGCTACACACTACACACATTCATAAAACATACTTTTTTTTAGCTCTCGCAATGGATTTCAAACACCATAATCCTCGTATTTATTAAGCTTAAAACTATACACAACTCGATTCAGATTACATTTGATCCCCTTAATAAAAACTTCTGCGGCAATACCGTGATCCGATGATAATGGTTACACTTTATTTTACAGTACGTACTCACAGTGCACTTACCCAAGAAAGTACTGGTAATATAAGGTTACTATGGATTAAGGTTAGGTTTAGGGGTAGGTTCAGGGTTATTGTAATTGCTATAAGTACATATGTACATGCGGAACAGGACTGTAAAATAAAGCACTACCAGGATAATATTACAAGGTAGCCTACTCAAAATAATACCATGGTATTACCATAGTACTTTCGTGTTCATTTGTTTGTATCTGATATGCAGATCGGCTTCAACAGCACCACACCAAAGAAAGCCGTTTGGATGGACTGTGGGATTCATGCCAGAGAATGGATCGCTCCAGCTTTCTGCCAGCATTTTGTTAAAGAGGTGAGACTTTATACAGGGAATTATTATGATGTACTTGGTCAGGATGCCATACACCTGTAGTGTTATTCCCAGAAATATCACATCACAATATAATGTACTGCATTTGTCTGTGAATGCAATGCCACTGCTCAGCTAAGATGTTTTAAGATGTTTAAAAATGCTCTGGATTTGGATGCTTATGTTATTTTCCTGTACATGAACTATAAAAAGATTTATATAGAGCTCACAAATATTGATACTAGAGGAAGAAAGTACATAGCAGAGGAAGAAAGTACATAGCATACTCAAAGCATTCACATGCTTAAATTAAACAATCAGGTAATGGATGTGCAAAATAAATAGTGAAAAGTGAATGACAGTATTTTTTTATCATGATGGTTATGTAGATATAATTTGTGTTCAATTTGTGTTGATATGTTTTTTCCTCCTATAAAGCTTTATATTTATATTTAATCTAATAAATAAAAATTAATTTAACTGTTTTTATGTTGAAAAAGATCCTCGGCTCCTACAAATCAGATTCGAAGGTAAACACATTGCTTAAAAATCTGGACTTTTACATCACCCCAGTGCTGAACATGGACGGATATATTTATTCCTGGAAGGATAACACAGTGAGTTTCATCTGTTTAAGTACTTCAGTATGACATTTGATGATTATACTTTTAGCAAACATATGATGTGTTTTAAAGACTCGACTATGGAGAAAGTCCAGATCACCAGGCACTGAAAACTGCACATGCGTCGGAACTGATCTCAACCGCAACTTTTACGCGAACTGGGGGAGTAAGTAACAATTTTATTTTCAATATATATATGTTTAGTATATTTTTAGATTTAGTCATTTTGTGGTGTTTTGGTAAGTTTTTATAAATTTTTGTATTTCAGTTTTAGTTCTAGTTTTAGTTATTTTAGTACATCAAGTTAAACAATATGAAAAGGAGAAAAGTTGAACTGAAGCTGATTTTTATTTATTTATTTATTTATTTTGTATATATATATACTGTATATATATGTTTTATTTCAGGTAACTATAATAAACCACATGAAAGCATGAAATATTCACAAGCTATTTTTTTGTGCCAAAACAAATTTACAGCACTGACATTTTTTTTTAGATAACTGAATGAACTCTTTGGCATCTGAAATATGTAAATACCAGCTAAATGAGAGATAAGGGTAATAAACATGACTTAACAAATGAATTAACAGCACTCAATGTACCAATCCTGTCTTTCCTATTCCCACCCTCTACATGTCATAAATTGCAGGCGTGCATAAGGTGGCAGAGATAAACTTAATTTTGAAATAGTTAACAAATAAAAAGTTACAAGGATAACCCCTCATTCTCATTTGCTGTGATTTTGCAAAGTAGCTGTCAAGCATGGATCATGAAATTGCACTTATCAAGAGCAAAACATGCAACTAATGCTATTTTTTTTTGCTCCTACACTGATGTACAGTAAGTACAGTACTGTCGAAAGCATCAGATCATGATCTAGTCCATCTGTCTTCGTTCATATAGTGGTCGGGATCTCCAGGAACTGCTGTTCAGAGATCTACAACGGTCCGACTGCTCTGTCTGAGCCTGAGGCCAAAGCCGTCACTGACTTTTTGGGAGCAAATCAAAACCACATACTCTGTTATCTCACCATCCACTCGTACGGTCAGCTGATCCTCGTCCCCTACGGACACCCCAACATCTCAGCACCCAATTATGATGAACTGGTAAGTAGAAGTGCAAATTAGTTCGGGATAAGTTAGGATTGGGAGCCTACGAGCATACCGTACACTGTTTCGAATTAAATGTGCATGTCTGTCTATGTGTTTGCAGATGGAAGTAGGTCTCGCTGCGGCTAAAGTCATCAAAGCAGTTCATGGGAAGAGCTACAAAGTGGGCAGTTCCCCTGATGTGCTGTGTGAGTATGTTTAAAATGGTTTCCAATCATAACACATGAAGACAGTCATTCCAACGACCTGGAAGAAACTGGTTTATTGCACATTATCGTGATCCCCGCTCATGGTGGCTGCCATGTTGAAATTGCATTATCAGCATTTTTGTGATGCTGCATTATATTGGTGTCAATGTCAAGTAGAGATCCAAAATATATAGTTATAGGCTGATATTAGAAATTTTTAAGATTCACTCAATTTAGGATATTTAATTGTGCATGATCATTTAGTCTATTTTTACATTTAGATTTCCATCATCGAATGCTCACTTAAAGAATTTTCTTATTGCCAATATGTAAACATCTTGCAACAAAACTTAAAACAACAATACTTCCTAGGCTGTAGACTGATTTTTATGTGAAGGACTTTTGCCGGGAATAACCATGTGACTTTTACAAGCACTCCCGAGAGCCTCTCTTCCCATTCTATGACACATGAAACTAATGCTTATACAATGTTCAGGATAATGCCGAAAGAGCCATTCTGTACTGTAATGTCCATGTGATATGCAAAGAAAAGGGATTCATTCAAACTATAGTCTCACATAGTCATATCTATATAGTCTATAGTCTCAAATATACTTTATAATCAAACTATCATAACAGCTTAATCAGTAAACATGACGCCGGTGAATTGCAGAGCTGGTGCAAATCTCAAAATGAATATCCATTCTTATACTGTACATTATGATACTGTGACGTTTACATTTACTTATAGCTTTTATTTAAAGATTGACTTATAACATTATGAAACTGTGAAAATAATTACCTGTTGCAAAAAAGAAAAAAGTATTTGCAAGCTAATCACTTGTGACGATGCTTTAATATTCTTCACAGATCCAAATTCTGGCTCTTCACGTGACTTTGCCAGACTCATAGGGATCCCATACTCCTTCACCTTTGAGTTACGGGACGAAGGGCAGACCGGCTTCATTCTACCCGAGGATCAAATCCAGCCCACATGTCAAGAAGCTTACCAGGGTGCAATGTCCATCATCAACTACGTCCATGATAAGAATTTCAAAAGTGCAGCAATTACAGTCACAGCCACATTGTGGACAACACTGATAGCCTTATGGATATCAAGCACTAGTGTGCTTTAGACCACTATTTCTAAACAGATTTTGTCACATTTTTTGTCGCATCATGCATTTTTATTTCTCAAAGCTGCTTGTTTTAGGATTTCTTTGATGCTTAAACAATGTGCAACGAAAAACAACTTGGTTTGATATTTCACTGTGTAATGTAACAAAATTCAGATATTTTTAAGTGTGACTCATGTTCAAATACTTTTATATTTTAATATAGATTCAAATTGTAACCAGTTGTCTTACAAAAAGTTGAAGTGGTAAAACGGGGTAACCCTAACCCTTAAAAATAATTAATAAGCAGAAACATACAAAAAATATTTCATTTTAGTTACATTTTTTTTTTCTTTTTTTTTTAATTACTATATTAGTGAGAAATAGTTTGTTTTTCATTATTTTGTTTTTTAATATTGATCGCAGAGCTCCATTTGGCCTGCTGATGGCAGTATATACACAGAAATCACTAAAGACGGTTTCAATCTTGTATAAACTGCTGTCAACATCAGCAACCTCAGATAAGATAAAACAATAAACGTATTACTTAAGAAAAAGGGACACAGATCAGCGCTTCTGGGAAAGATCAGATCAGACATTCCTTAACCGCACAGAAGTTAAACATCAGAGAAATGAGGGATAAGATGATCTCCCTCGCGTCAAGGCTGTCCTACTGAACACACTGAGGCCAGTTGTAGACTCGCTGAACACCTCCTCTATCACTGACTGACTGGACGATAAAGACAACAGAGATGTGCTTTGTTTGTGATATTAACAATTCGCAGAGAGATCAAGATGGGAGATATAAAGTATACCTCACTTCATTTCAACCCAAGGATTCCACCAAAGGTCAGGGTGGGGTCATTCTTTTGCAATGTCCGCCCACTGAATTCAAGCTAAAAGCCAATCAGGACGTCAGCTATGACTGGAATGGAGTATTAGTGTGCATTGTACTACATACTGTACGGTATTGTATATACTGTCGATGTGTGGATCAGTATGCATGCAGTTTGTAGTATGCTACTTTTTAAATTTTATAAAAAAGTCAAAACTTATGTTTAATTTTGTGAGTGTTATCCAGTTATATATGTGCAAATAAATGGTTTAAATCCAAATTTGTTAAAACCTAAAATTCGCATAATTAATGTTTTAATATTTAGATCACTTCTATTATTGATTGCTATCAAGATGAGAGGAGTGCTTCAACCAGTAGCTATCAAAAAGTGTTAATAAAACAAATTGCCTATATCTTTAAGTAAAATAAATATATATATATATATATATATATATATATATATATATATATATATATATATATATATATATATACATGAATAAAAATAAAATTTTCTTTATTTTTAATATTTTCATATTAAGAATATATAATTTGGTTGGTTTTAATAGGTATACTGTATATATTACCAAATTATAACTTGATACCCCCCAAAAATGTCTCTACATTTTTTTTATTCATCGTATAGAAAGATTGGAATATTAGTTGCAGTCTCAAGGGAATTCTTCAAGTAAATGATCTATATCATAAGAGCTCAGCTGACAGAAAAGCTTGGGAACCCCTGATCTCATGAAGCAGACATCCAACCTTTACCCGCAACTATTGAACCATGCCACCCCTATACCCTCATGAACTATATAGATCTCGCAAAACAAGTCATGCCTTTGGACCGTCATGAGAAACAGTCCGTCTCAGAGACCTCTCCATCTCCACTCCTGCTCTGTGGTGGCCCCATATGAGAAAGACAATCTGTGTGTGGAGGAGCAGTGCTGGTGAATAATGTGCATGAGCGTTACAGTACCAACAACAGCCATCCATCATAGCTGTGTGCTGTGACATGAAGGTAATGTGATCGTCCACTGGGCTCCAGCCAGATCTGTGAAGAGACGTTTGGAGTAGTGAAAATAGAAGTCAGACTTGACGTCTCATGATAGACGCACAGCTGGGCTTGAGGGTTTTTGTTTTGTTTTTGTTTTTACTGATCGTTCGAGGGCTATAGAAGGATTTTGATCATGGCTGTGGCGTTCATTTGCCATTGGTCGGGTTTTTGTTGTATGTTAATGTGCAACATTAAGGCATATTCATTATTCAATGTCAAAACATTCAGTACATGCCATTTGTCATGATGGATCTACTGATCACAAGAATGTGATTTTTGGATCGTAAACTCATAACTAAACCATAAATCGTAACTAAACCGCTTTATTACCTCATATGAGACCATCTTCCTCAAATCACCCCCTCTGGAAGTTTTTTCTTTTTTGGCTCAGAAGTTGCTCTTTTATATCTCAGGAGACTTAGTTTTGTATTTACAGTAAGTATAGACTCGGATTGTCATACATTCTTTATGAGAATATAAAATTATGATTATTTACAACTCTGTTCAAATGTTTGGGGTCAGTAAGATTGTTTTTAAAAGAACTCTTTCATACTCAGCCAAGGCAGCATTTATTTGACACAGTGAAAGGAGTAATATTGTAAAATATTATTACAATTTACAATTTAATCCTGTAAAGCAGAGATGAATTTTCAGCATCATTACTCCAGTCTTCAGTGTCACATGATTCTTCAGAAATCATTCTAATATGCTGATTTGCTGCTCTAGAAACATTTATTATTATTATTATTATTATTATTATTATTATTATTATTATCATCAGTCTTGAAAATAGTTGTGCTGCTTAATATTTGAGTGAAAACCACAATGCTTTTTTTTAGGACTCTTTGATAAATAGAAAATTGATTTGGAATAAAATATTTTGTAACAGTATAAATGCCTTCACTTTTGATTAATTTAATACATTCTTACTGAATAAAACTATTACCTACTTTAAAAAAATAAAAATAAATCTTCCTGACCACAAACATTTCAATGGTAGTGTATATTATTATAAATCATAATTCTGAAATTAATGTAGATAGCATAACTCAGATCATTTGTGAGAAATGTTTGAGAATATTAAATTACTTTTATTGGAGATTTTGGTGTCTTGGTGAATCTGAGATATTGTTGAGATCTCTTCTTATTCTCTTGAGGAGGCACATATGAGATTTCTGGGCTATTTTTTTATGCAAATAATCTGAAAAGCATGAAATGTCAAAAGCCTCTCTTTGCTCTCCATTTAATCTCAATGTATTTGTAATTTTTCTCCATTGTTTTTTCTGCTTTTGTCTTTTTGTTGCTCCTCCCACCTTTCAGTTTTTCCAGCCCCCTACATTACAATTTTTTTTATTTCATTTCAAATTCCTTTCCGATTACCATCCCTCTGATGCATTTTTTTTTCTCAACGGTGTATCGGACAACAAGTGCAAAGACAATATGATGTTGGACTTCTAGGTCTTGCACAAAACCTTTATGAAATGCTAATATGACATATCATACAGTATATGATGTCTTATCATTGCAGTGCAACATTCGGAGCTGCCCACGTGCCATACACTCATCACCTCGACTAATGGGACTGTGACAGCCCTGCCGCCCACCTCTGTTTCCATGACAACTGCCACCAAGACTGCTTTAACCAGATCTGAGGCGTGTTTCTGCCACCCTGAAACATTCTGCTTTCTGTCATGTTCTCCCGGAGATACTTTTGGCTCGCCACTTTGTCAGATGATGGGGTCTATGATCAGCCGCCCGCTTATTCGTTTTGATTCAGCAAGATCCTTGTTAGCAGCTAAAATAATGGCGGTATCTCATATCTGAATGGCAGACTGAAGCCACATGCCCATCCAGAGGAAAGAGGGTCAAATCACAATCTTTTTGATATTGCAACTATTTTCTCCAAAATGAGACCAACTGAACGTCTCCATTTGCTTTCTATTTAAAGTCAAATCAAACTTGAGCCTGTTGCTTTCTAAATTCAGTTTTTGTCTCAATTCTTTTTCTTGTTTAATTATGGAAGTAAAATAAGAACCAGATGTGTTTCGCAGATGAAAGCAACTGCTGGTCCTGGATTTGCACTTATTGTCAAAATTAAACTAAATTTAAAAACTTTGCAATTTTAATATTTTTTAAATATTAAATATTATTTTTAAAGTAAAAAAAAAAACAACAACATTAAATGGCTATATGTAAATTATGGGATAGTTCACCCAAAAATTAAAGTTATGCAATGATTTACTCACCCTCATGCCTGAAAGACTCGTTCATCTTCGAAAGAAATGAAGATATTTTTAATGAAATCTGAGGGCTTTCTGTCCCTCCATTGACAGCTACACAACTACCACATTGATGCTTCAAAAAGCTCATAAAGAGATCATAAAACTAATCCATATGAATTGAGCAGTTTAGTCCAAATTTTCTGAAGAGACTCAATCGCTTTATATGATGAACAGATTTAATTTAGGCTTTTATTCACATAAAAACATTGAACAGCAAACATAAACCGTTCAACCGAACCTGCATGACGTGCGAGAGCAAACCTCATTGGTTCTTGCAGAAGCTCAAACGTGATGCGTAACATGAGAATGAACTTCATTGGTTCTTGCAGAAGCTCAAACATGATGCGTAACACGAGAATGAACTTTACTGGTTCTTGCAGAAGTTCAAACGTGATGTGTAACAAAAGAATGAACCTCATTGGTTCTTGCAGAAGCTCAAACGTGATGCGTAACACACGAGAATGAACCTCATTGGTTCTTGCAGAAGCTCAAACGTGATGCGTAACACACGAGAATGAACCTCATTGGTTCTTGCAGAAGCTCAAACGTGATGCGTAACACACGAGAATGAACCTCATTGGTTCTTGCAGAAGCTCAAACATGATGCGTAACAAGAATGAACCTCATTGGTTCTTGCAGAAGCTCAAACGTGATGCGTAACATGAGAATGAACCTCATTGGTTCTTGCAGAAGCTCAAACGTGATGCGTAACACATGAGAATGAACCTCATTGGTTCTTGCAGAAGCTCAAACATGATGCGTAACAAGAATGAACCTCATTGGTTCTTGCAGAAGCTCAAACGTGATGCGTAACACATGAGAATGAACCTCATTGGTTCTTGCAGAAGCTCAAACGTGATGCGTAACACAAGAATGAACCTCATTGGTTCTTGCAGATGCCCAAACGTGATGCGTAACACAAGAATGAACCTCACTGGTTCTTGTCGAAGCTCAAACATGATGCGTAACACACGAGAATGAACCTCATTGGTTCTTGTCGAAGCTCAAACATGATGCGTAACACAAGAATGAACCTCATTGGTTCTTGCAGATGCCCAAACGTGATGCGTAACACGAGAATGAACTTCACTGGTTCTTGCAGAAGTTCAAACGTGATGCGTAACACGAGAATGAACCTCATTGGTTCTTGCAGAAGCTCAAACGTGATGCGTAACACACAAGAATGAACCTCATTGGTTCTTGCAGAAGCTCAAACGTGATACGTAACACACAAGAATGAACCTCATTGGTTCTTGCAGAAGTTCAAACATGATGCGTAACACGAGAATGAACTTCATTGGTTCTTGCAGAAGCTCAAACGTGATGCGTAACACACGAAAATGAACCTCATTGGTTCTTGCAGAAGCTCAAACGTGATGCGTAACACGAGAATGAACCTCATTGGTTCTTGCAGAAGCTCAAACGTGATGCGTAACACGAGAATGAACCTCATTGGTTCTTGTCGAAGCTCAAACATGATGCGTAACACAAGAATGAACCTCATTGGTTCTTGCAGATGCCCAAACGTGATGCGTAACACAAGAATGAACCTCACTGGTTCTTGTCGAAGCTCAAACATGATGCGTAACACATGAGAATGAACCTCATTGGTTCTTGCAGAAGCTCAAACATGATGCGTAACAAGAATGAACCTCATTGGTTCTTGCAGAAGCTCAAACGTGATGCGTAACACATGAGAATGAACCTCATTGGTTCTTGCAGAAGCTCAAACGTGATGCGTAACACAAGAATGAACCTCATTGGTTCTTGCAGATGCCCAAACGTGATGCGTAACACAAGAATGAACCTCACTGGTTCTTGTCGAAGCTCAAACATGATGCGTAACACACGAGAATGAACCTCATTGGTTCTTGTCGAAGCTCAAACATGATGCGTAACACAAGAATGAACCTCATTGGTTCTTGCAGATGCCCAAACGTGATGCGTAACACGAGAATGAACTTCACTGGTTCTTGCAGAAGTTCAAACGTGATGCGTAACACGAGAATGAACCTCATTGGTTCTTGCAGAAGCTCAAACGTGATGCGTAACACACAAGAATGAACCTCATTGGTTCTTGCAGAAGCTCAAACGTGATACGTAACACACAAGAATGAACCTCATTGGTTCTTGCAGAAGTTCAAACATGATGCGTAACACACAAGAATGAACCTCATTGGTTCTTGCAGAAGCTCAAACGTGATACGTAACACACAAGAATGAACCTCATTGGTTCTTGCAGAAGTTCAAACATGATGCGTAACACAAGAATGAACCTCATTGGTTCTTGCAGAAGCTCAAACGTGATACGTAACACACAAGAATGAACCTCATTGGTTCTTGCAGAAGTTCAAACATGATGCGTAACACAAGAATGAACCTCATTAGTTCTTGCAGAAGCTCAAACATGATGCGTAACACACGAGAATGAACCTCATTGGTTCTTGCAGAAGCTCAAACGTGATGCGTAACACACGAGAATGAACCTCATTGGTTCTTGCAGAAGCTCAAACGTGATGCGTAACACACGAGAATGAACCTCATTGGTTCTTGCAGAAGCTCAAACGTGATGCGTAACACGAGAATGAACCTCATTGGTTCTTGCAGAAGCTCAAACGTGATGCGTAACACGAGAATGAACCTCATTGGTTCTTGCACAAGCTTAAACGTGATGCGTAACACGAGAATGAACCTCATTGGTTCTTGCACAAGCTCAAACGTGCTGCGTAACACGAGAATGAACCTCATTGGTTCTTGCAGAAGCTCAAACGTGATGCGTAACACGAGAATGAACTTCATTGGTTCTTGCAGAAGCTCAAACGTGATGCGTAACACACGAAAATGAACCTCATTGGTTCTTGCAGAAGCTCAAACGTGATGCGTAACACGAGAATGAACCTCATTGGTTCTTGCAGAAGCTCAAAAATGATGCGTAACACGAGAATGAACCTCATTGGTTCTTGCAGAAGCTCAAACGTGATGCGTAACACGAGAATGAACCTCATTGGTTCTTGCAGAAGCTCAAACGTGATGCGTAACACACGAAAATGAACCTCATTGGTTCTTGCAGAAGCTCAAACGTGATGCGTAACACGAGAATGAACCTCATTGGTTCTTGCACAAGCTCAAACGTGATGCGTAACACGAGAATGAACCTCATTGGTTCTTGCAGAAGCTCAAACGTGATGCGTAACACGAGAATGAACTTCATTGGTTCTTGCAGAAGCTCAAACGTGATGCGTAACACACGAAAATGAACCTCATTGGTTCTTGCAGAAGCTCAAACGTGATGCGTAACACGAGAATGAACCTCATTGGTTCTTGCAGAAGCTCAAACGTGATGCGTAACACGAGAATTAACCTCATTGGTTCTTGTCGAAGCTCAAACATGATGCGTAACACAAGAATGAACCTCATTGGTTCTTGCAGATGCCCAAACGTGATGCGTAACACGAGAATTAACTTCACTGGTTCTTGCAGAAGTTCAAACGTGATGCGTAACACGAGAATGAACCTCATTGGTTCTTGCAGAAGCTCAAACGTGATGCGTAACACACAAGAATGAACCTCATTGGTTCTTGCAGAAGCTCAAACGTGATGCGTAACACACGAGAATGAACCTCATTGGTTCTTGCAGAAGCTCAAACGTGATGCGTAACACACGAGAATGAACCTCATTGGTTCTTGCAGAAGCTCAAACGTGATGCGTAACACACGAGAATGAACCTCATTGGTTCTTGCAGAAGCTCAAACATGATGCGTAACAAGAATGAACCTCATTGGTTCTTGCAGAAGCTCAAACGTGATGCGTAACACATGAGAATGAACCTCATTGGTTCTTGCAGAAGCTCAAACGTGATGCGTAACACAAGAATGAACCTCATTGGTTCTTGCAGATGCCCAAACGTGATGCGTAACACAAGAATGAACCTCACTGGTTCTTGTCGAAGCTCAAACATGATGCGTAACACATGAGAATGAACCTCATTGGTTCTTGCAGAAGCTCAAACATGATGCGTAACAAGAATGAACCTCATTGGTTCTTGCAGAAGCTCAAACGTGATGCGTAACACATGAGAATGAACCTCATTGGTTCTTGCAGAAGCTCAAACGTGATGCGTAACACAAGAATGAACCTCATTGGTTCTTGCAGATGCCCAAACGTGATGCGTAACACAAGAATGAACCTCACTGGTTCTTGTCGAAGCTCAAACATGATGCGTAACACACGAGAATGAACCTCATTGGTTCTTGTCGAAGCTCAAACATGATGCGTAACACAAGAATGAACCTCATTGGTTCTTGCAGATGCCCAAACGTGATGCGTAACACGAGAATGAACTTCACTGGTTCTTGCAGAAGTTCAAACGTGATGCGTAACACGAGAATGAACCTCATTGGTTCTTGCAGAAGCTCAAACGTGATGCGTAACACACAAGAATGAACCTCATTGGTTCTTGCAGAAGCTCAAACGTGATACGTAACACACAAGAATGAACCTCATTGGTTCTTGCAGAAGTTCAAACATGATGCGTAACACACAAGAATGAACCTCATTGGTTCTTGCAGAAGCTCAAACGTGATGCGTAACACATGAGAATGAACCTCATTGGTTCTTGCAGAAGCTCAAACGTGCTGCGTAACACGAGAATGAACCTCATTGGTTCTTGCAGAAGCTCAAACGTGATGCGTAACACGAGAATGAACTTCATTGGTTCTTGCAGAAGCTCAAACGTGATGCGTAACACACGAAAATGAACCTCATTGGTTCTTGCAGAAGCTCAAACGTGATGCGTAACACGAGAATGAACCTCATTGGTTCTTGCAGAAGCTCAAAAATGATGCGTAACACGAGAATGAACCTCATTGGTTCTTGCAGAAGCTCAAACGTGATGCGTAACACGAGAATGAACCTCATTGGTTCTTGCAGAAGCTCAAACGTGATGCGTAACACACGAAAATGAACCTCATTGGTTCTTGCAGAAGCTCAAACGTGATGCGTAACACGAGAATGAACCTCATTGGTTCTTGCACAAGCTCAAACGTGATGCGTAACACGAGAATGAACCTCATTGGTTCTTGCAGAAGCTCAAACGTGATGCGTAACACGAGAATGAACTTCATTGGTTCTTGCAGAAGCTCAAACGTGATGCGTAACACACGAAAATGAACCTCATTGGTTCTTGCAGAAGCTCAAACGTGATGCGTAACACGAGAATGAACCTCATTGGTTCTTGCAGAAGCTCAAACGTGATGCGTAACACGAGAATTAACCTCATTGGTTCTTGTCGAAGCTCAAACATGATGCGTAACACAAGAATGAACCTCATTGGTTCTTGCAGATGCCCAAACGTGATGCGTAACACGAGAATGAACTTCACTGGTTCTTGCAGAAGTTCAAACGTGATGCGTAACACGAGAATGAACCTCATTGGTTCTTGCAGAAGCTCAAACGTGATGCGTAACACACAAGAATGAACCTCATTGGTTCTTGCAGAAGCTCAAACGTGATGCGTAACACACGAGAATGAACCTCATTGGTTCTTGCAGAAGCTCAAACGTGATGCGTAACACACGAGAATGAACCTCATTGGTTCTTGCAGAAGCTCAAACGTGATGCGTAACACACGAGAATGAACCTCATTGGTTCTTGCAGAAGCTCAAACATGATGCGTAACAAGAATGAACCTCATTGGTTCTTGCAGAAGCTCAAACGTGATGCGTAACACATGAGAATGAACCTCATTGGTTCTTGCAGAAGCTCAAACGTGATGCGTAACACAAGAATGAACCTCATTGGTTCTTGCAGATGCCCAAACGTGATGCGTAACACAAGAATGAACCTCACTGGTTCTTGTCGAAGCTCAAACATGATGCGTAACACATGAGAATGAACCTCATTGGTTCTTGCAGAAGCTCAAACATGATGCGTAACAAGAATGAACCTCATTGGTTCTTGCAGAAGCTCAAACGTGATGCGTAACACATGAGAATGAACCTCATTGGTTCTTGCAGAAGCTCAAACGTGATGCGTAACACAAGAATGAACCTCATTGGTTCTTGCAGATGCCCAAACGTGATGCGTAACACAAGAATGAACCTCACTGGTTCTTGTCGAAGCTCAAACATGATGCGTAACACACGAGAATGAACCTCATTGGTTCTTGTCGAAGCTCAAACATGATGCGTAACAAGAATGAACCTCATTGGTTCTTGCAGAAGCTCAAACGTGATGCGTAACACATGAGAATGAACCTCATTGGTTCTTGCAGAAGCTCAAACATGATGCGTAACAAGAATGAACCTCATTGGTTCTTGCAGAAGCTCAAACGTGATGCGTAACACATGAGAATGAACCTCATTGGTTCTTGCAGAAGCTCAAACGTGATGCGTAACACAAGAATGAACCTCATTGGTTCTTGCAGATGCCCAAACGTGATGCGTAACACAAGAATGAACCTCACTGGTTCTTGTCGAAGCTCAAACATGATGCGTAACACATGAGAATGAACCTCATTGGTTCTTGCAGAAGCTCAAACATGATGCGTAACAAGAATGAACCTCATTGGTTCTTGCAGAAGCTCAAACGTGATGCGTAACACATGAGAATGAACCTCATTGGTTCTTGCAGAAGCTCAAACGTGATGCGTAACACAAGAATGAACCTCATTGGTTCTTGCAGATGCCCAAACGTGATGCGTAACACGAGAATGAACTTCACTGGTTCTTGCAGAAGTTCAAACGTGATGCGTAACACGAGAATGAACCTCATTGGTTCTTGCAGAAGCTCAAACGTGATGCGTAACACACAAGAATGAACCTCATTGGTTCTTGCAGAAGCTCAAACGTGATACGTAACACACAAGAATGAACCTCATTGGTTCTTGCAGAAGTTCAAACATGATGCGTAACACACAAGAATGAACCTCATTGGTTCTTGCAGAAGCTCAAACGTGATACGTAACACACAAGAATGAACCTCATTGGTTCTTGCAGAAGTTCAAACATGATGCGTAACACAAGAATGAACCTCATTGGTTCTTGCAGAAGCTCAAACGTGATACGTAACACACAAGAATGAACCTCATTGGTTCTTGCAGAAGCTCAAACATGATGCGTAACACACGAGAATGAACCTCATTGGTTCTTGCAGAAGCTCAAACGTGATGCGTAACACACGAGAATGAACCTCATTGGTTCTTGCAGAAGCTCAAACGTGATGCGTAACACACGAGAATGAACCTCATTGGTTCTTGCAGAAGCTCAAACGTGATGCGTAACACACGAGAATGAACCTCATTGGTTCTTGCAGAAGCTCAAACGTGATGCGTAACACGAGAATGAACCTCATTGGTTCTTGCAGAAGCTCAAACGTGATGCGTAACACGAGAATGAACCTCATTGGTTCTTGCACAAGCTTAAACGTGATGCGTAACACGAGAATGAACCTCATTGGTTCTTGCACAAGCTCAAACGTGCTGCGTAACACGAGAATGAACCTCATTGGTTCTTGCAGAAGCTCAAACGTGATGCGTAACACGAGAATGAACTTCATTGGTTCTTGCAGAAGCTCAAACGTGATGCGTAACACACGAAAATGAACCTCATTGGTTCTTGCAGAAGCTCAAACGTGATGCGTAACACGAGAATGAACCTCACTGGTTCTTGCAGAAGCTCAAACATGATGCGTAACACGAGAATGAACCTCATTGGTTCTTGCAGAAGCTCAAACGTGATGCGTAACACGAGAATGAACCTCATTGGTTCTTGCAGAAGCTCAAACGTGATGCGTAACACACGAAAATGAACCTCATTGGTTCTTGCAGAAGCTCAAACGTGATGCGTAACACGAGAATGAACCTCATTGGTTCTTGCACAAGCTCAAACGTGATGCGTAACACGAGAATGAACCTCATTGGTTCTTGCAGAAGCTCAAACGTGATGCGTAACACGAGAATGAACTTCATTGGTTCTTGCAGAAGCTAAAACGTGATGCGTAACACACGAAAATGAACCTCATTGGTTCTTGCAGAAGCTCAAACGTGATGCGTAACACGAGAATGAACCTCATTGGTTCTTGCAGAAGCTCAAACGTGATGCGTAACACGAGAATGAACCTCATTGGTTCTTGCAGAAGCTCAAACGTGCTGCGCAACACACGAGAATGAACCTCATTGGTTCTTGCAGAAGCTCAAACGTGATGCGTAACACGAGAATGAACCTCATTGGTTCTTGCAGAAGCTCAAACGTGATGCGTAACACGAGAATGAACCTCATTGGTTCTTGCAGAAGCTCAAACGTGATGCGTAACATGAGAATGAACCTCATTGGTTCTTGCAGAAGCTCAAACGTGATGCGTAACACACGAGAATGAACCTCATTGGTTCTTGCAGAAGCTCAAACGTGATGCGTAACACGAGAATGAACCTCATTGGTTCTTGCAGAAGCTCAAACGTGATGCGTAACACGAGAATGAACCTCATTGGTTCTTGCAGAAGCTCAAACGTGATGCGTAACACAAGAATGAACTTCATTGGTTCTTGTGATGCGTAACACAAGAATGAACCTCATTGGTTCTTGCAGAAGCTCAAACATGATGCGTAACACGAGAATGAACCTCATTGGTTCTTGCAGAAGCTCAAACATGATGCGTAACACAAGAATGAACCTCATTGGTTCTTGCAGAAGCTCAAACGTGATGTGTAACACAAGAATGAACTTCATTGGTTCTTGCAGAAGCTCAAACGTGATGCGTAACACAAGAATGAACTTCATTGGTTCTTGTGATGCGTAACACAAGAATGAACCTCATTGGTTCTTGCAGAAGCTCAAACATGATGCGTAACACGAGAATGAACCTCATTGGTTCTTGCAGAAGCTCAAACATGATGCGTAACACAAGAATGAACCTCATTGGTTCTTGCAGAAGCTCAAACGTGATGCGTAACACAAGAATGAACCTCATTGGTTCTTGTAGAAGCTCAAATGTGATGCGTAACACACGAGAATGAACCTCATTGGTTCTTGCGGAAGCTTAAACATGATGCGTAACACAAGAATGAACTTCATTGGTTCTTGCAGAAGCTCAAACGTGATGCGTAACACGAGAATGAACCTCATTGGTTCTTGCGGAAGCTCAAACATGATGCGTAACACAAGAATGAACCTCATTGGTTCTTACAGAAGCTCAAACATGATGCGTAACACAAGAATGAACTTCGTTGGTTCTTGCAGAAGCTCAAACATGATGCGTAACACAAGAATGAACCTCATTGGTTCTTGCAGAAGCTCAAACGTGATGCGTAACACGAGAATGAACCTCATTGGTTCTTGCAGAAGCTCAAACGTGATGCGTAACACGAGAATGAACCTCATTGGTTCTTGCAGAAGCTCAAACGTGATGCGTAACACAAGAATGAACTTCATTGGTTCTTGCAGAAGCTCAAACGTGATGCGTAACACAAGAATGAACCTCATTGGTTCTTGTAGAAGCTCAAATGTGATGCGTAACACACGAGAATGAACCTCATTGGTTCTTGCGGAAGCTTAAACATGATGCGTAACACAAGAATGAACTTCATTGGTTCTTGCAGAAGCTCAAACGTGATGCGTAACACGAGAATGAACCTCATTGGTTCTTGCGGAAGCTCAAACATGATGCGTAACACAAGAATGAACCTCATTGGTTCTTACAGAAGCTCAAACATGATGCGTAACACAAGAATGAACTTCGTTGGTTCTTGCAGAAGCTCAAACATGATGCGTAACACAAGAATGAACCTCATTGGTTCTTGCAGAAGCTCAAACGTGATGCGTAACACGAGAATGAACCTCATTGGTTCTTGCAGAAGCTCAAACGTGATGCGTAACACGAGAATGAACCTCATTGGTTCTTGCAGAAGCTCAAACGTTATGCGTAACACACGAGAATGAACCTCATTGGTTCTTGCGGAAGCTCAAACATGATGCGTAACACAAGAATGAACTTCGTTGGTTCTTGCAGACGCCCAAACGTGATGCGTAACACGAGAATGAACCTCATTGGTTCTTGCAGAAGCTCAAACGTGATGCGTAACACACGAGAATGAACCTCATTGGTTCTTGCGGAAGCTCAAACGTGATGCGTAACATGAGAATGAACTTCATTGGTTCTTGCAGAAGCTCAAACGTGATGCATAACACGAGAATGAACCTCATTGGTTGTCTCACATCAAATAAGCATGTTTGAGCTTCCGTTTACTCATACTCAGGGCATCTTCCTGGGCATCTTCAGGGCATACTCAGGGCATCTTCCTCTGGTAGTCTTTTGCTTGTAAAATTTCATTTCAGTATATGAATTATAATGCCTTGTTCAATATAGCATCACAGATATATGAGTAGGAGAGAAAGAGGAAGTTTGCTAGCCCAATTTTTTCCAACAGATGTTTGAGTACCCATGGGATCCAACATATGACAAGTCAACGCCTTTCCCAAAATAAAGAGCGGATATTGAGAGTATTTGTGTGCGGATTCTGTTTATTGTTGTAGATGGCCGTTGTGTGTATTCCTGGCTCAGGGTGTGTGTCTGTGGGTTGTGCAGAAAGGAATTGCACATGTGCGATTTGCTTATCTTCTGAAAGATAAGGTTTTTAGGGAGAGCAGAGTTTTAATTTTACTATATTGGTGAATATAAGAAAATCTCTTCCACTGCAGATTTTATTATAGCTTTTGTCCTGTGAAGCATAAAGGATTTTCTGCAATTTTCTTTTTTTGTTGTTGTTGTTCATTATAGGCTACTGTTCTAGATTTCCTTCATTCAACAGATATCTTTTGTCTTTATCTCACTTATTTTGCTGTGGAAACATTCTTTGTTACTTAACAAAAGCCTTTATCGTATGGTCTTGATTCATAGGCTGCAGGCAGACTCAGAAAATTCAAATCTCCCTGAGCTCATCCGGAGATTTCCATCTCACAACTTCCCACACTTCAATACACTATCTGCAGAGCCCACAGTATTTTCACTACCTGCATTTTCATTCAGTCCACATGATGATGGACCTCCATAAAGGGAACTTCCTTGACTTCACAAACATGCACTGCCAGTCAAAAGCTTATTTATTAATATTATTTCCCACATTTAGCAAAAACGACCTAGCAACAACAATAATTTCAATAGTGATAAGCTATATACAGCTTATGTCATCTGTGGTAATATTCAGAACAATCAATAACTAAGACACATGCGTTTGCATGAAACAAGAGTCTGCTGAGTGATACGACAAACAATAAAGTAGCACTGCATGTTTCGATTGGAAGAGCGGCACACACACACACACACACACACACACACACACACACACACACACACACACACACACACACACACACACACACACACACACACACACACACACACACACACACACACACACACACACACACACACACACACACACACACACACACACACACACACAAGCCTTTCTATTACACCTTGCTAGTACCAGGTTAGACTCCATTTTGCCTTCAGAACTACCTTAATTCTTCATGGGAGAGATTCAACAAGGTGCTGGAAACATTCCTCAGAGATTTTGCTCCATATTGACATAACATCACACAGTTGCTGCAGATTTGTTGTCTGCACATCCATGATGTGACTCTCTCGTTCCACCACATCCAAAAGATGCTTTATTTAATTGTGATCTGGTGACTGTGGAGGCCATTTGCGTTTAGTGAACTCATTATGTTCAAGAAACCAGTTTGAGATTATTTGAGTGTTGTGACATGGCGTGTTAACCTGCTGGAAGAAGCCATCAGAAGATGTGAACATGGGATGGACATGGTCAGCAACAATACTCGTGTCGGCTGTGGCTTTTAAATGTGCCAAGAAAAATCCAACACACCATTACACCACCAGCAGTGAACCACTGATACAAGACAGGATGGATCCATGCTTTAGTGTTGTTTACACCAAACGCTGACCCTCCCATCTGAATGTTGCAGCAGAAATCAAGACTCATCAGACCAGGCATTGTTTTCCCCAATCTTCTATTGTCTAGTTTTGTTGAGCCCGTATTAATTGTAGCCTCAGTTTCCTGTTCTCAGCAGACAGGAGTGGGATCAGTGTGTGTCTTCTGCTGATGTAACCCGTTTGCTTCAAGGTTCGATGTGTTGTTCATTTAGAGATGCTCTTCTGCAGAACTCGGTTGTAAAGAGTGGTTATTTGAGTTACTGTTTGTCTTTCTATCAACACTAACCAGTCTGGACATTCTCCTCTGACCTGACCTCTGACATCAACAAGGCATTTTCATCCACATAACTGAAAATCCCAGTAGATCAGCAGTTACTCAGACCAGCCTGTCTGGCACCAACAACCATCAAAGTCAACGTTCAACCATTCAAAGTCACATAAATCACCTTTCTTCCCCATTCTGATGCTCAGTTTGAACTTCAGAAGATCTTCTTGATCATGTCCAAATGCATTTAGTTGCTGCCATATGACTGGCTGATTAGTGATTAGATATTTGCGTTGATAAGAAGTTGAACAGGTGTACCTAATAAATTGGTCAGAGAATGAGTGAATGAGTGTTTGCTAATAAATGTGTTTAAGTGACACCTTCTGGTGAAGGTGAAACAACACTAAATGTCCAAACAGCTGAGCAGAACATTCACTCCTGAGACTCCTGAGTCTTACTTTTTTCAATTGACACATCATTCAAAGCTGTAACACATTTTCATGTAATTCTTCTAACATCTGTTCCAGTCTACTACTGTATTTAAAGAGTCTGCAGAGCAAGTGAAACTATGTATAGCTACAGCTATTGTGAAGCACAGTATGATAAGTTCACTTTAACTTTAACAATGGCCATTCTATTTACAGCCATGATTAAAATGCTTAGCTGGAGGAAGTATAAATATTCTTTATAAAACACAGCATTTTCATGTTCTTATTTTCATTTCACTTCAAAAAAGTTGAAAAGCACATACATTTTATTGCAAAGAGAAACACACCATATGGTGTTACAATAGCACCATGTTTTGGTACTTTTTATAGTACAGACAATTTTACATGATTTTCAATCCACAATAAACTGTTGATAAAAACAGTTTTGACCTCATTTAGTTTTCGTTGACAAGCCAATTCTCTAATCCAGTTCCTCTGCTTATCTCCATCCAGAGCTGATTTCCTGCGCAGCAGATAGAGAAGATACAGGAGAGCAGGAGGTCTGAAGCAGTGACTGCTGCTGTCACCAGCTCCAGTGGAAACACAGATCCCGCTTACCCCTCGACTGACCCAGATAAGAGCTTTCAACTGCTGGAGAGCTGCTTCTCTGGGAGGACGTCCCACAATCTGCTGTGTGAGCCAAAGGCCTGACCAGAGCTTGAGACAGGGAGAAGGATGTGGAAAATGAATCTATACTATTTGACAGACAATATAGGCCTAGTCCTTCATCTGCAATGTATTGGTAAATAAAGATGGTGTTTTGTGCTTAATGGAGGTACATTTTAAAGGTGCTCTAAGCGATGTCACGTGTTTTTTAGGTTGAATTTTTTTTTGTCACATACAGCAAACATCTCCTCACTATCCGCTAGCTGTCTGTCCCCTGAACACACTGTAAAAAAAAAAACGCGGTCTCTGTAGACAGCTCAGGCTCCACAAACGGCAACAAAAACAAACTGGCCCAGCCTGGACCACGAAACATAACAAACAGTGTTCCAGCCAATAACCGACAAGAATGATTTGGGGGTGGGGGTGGGGGTGGGGGTTGGGGGGTAAGTGCGCGTGCACATGTGGAAGAGAGAGAAGCATGAAGAGGGAAGTTAGCTAGAGGAGAGATGTCCTAGACAACGACAACGACTAACATTAGAATTATATTCTCTTGAATTCTGATATGGCCGACACACGACCAAAGATACGAAATTCCGATGGACAAATAGCAAACAAGAGGGAAAAGGAGAAGGAACGCATGAAGTCCCGAATTAAATTGGAAAAGCCTGTTTCAGGAAGCACGGAAGGGAGAGGTAGAGGAAGGGAGAGGTAGAGGGAGGGAGAGGCAGAGGGAGGGAGAGGCAGAGGGAGGGAGAGGCAGGGGGAGGGAGAGGCAGGGGGAGGGGACGGGATGAGGAGGAGCGAGGGTCGAGCTAGCCTCCGTTTTATTTGACTATACTTAGAACGTCAACAAGAAGTGACGTCACCCAACATCGCTTAGAGCACCTTTAATTAGTAGTAGATGTTTTTGGATCAACATATTCGCTTTCTTCCAAAACACAGTGAGCTGCCTTGTTGCCTGCTGCCTACATACAAAGCAACAAAAATATAAAAAATACAATTGTTCATTATTTGTTCATGTTAATTCACGGTTCATTAACTAATGTTATCTTATTTTTTATTTTTGAAAATGTATTAGTAAATGTAGAAATTAAATTAATAAATGCTTTAAAAGTATTTTTCACTGTTAGTTCATGTAAACTAATGTAGTTTTCTAATGTTAACAAATGAAACCTCACGTTGTAAAGTGTGGCTAAAATAATAATAAATAAATTATAATAATCAAAAAGATTCATTGCACACATAATTAAAAAAAACACAAAAATAATAATTATGCATAGCACAGATACATTTTTTTGTGTAAAAAACATTTCAGTATTACATGAATATATAATGTCAACATTTCTCTTGTTTTGTCCACCATCTTAATTTTTTTTCAAATATTATTTTCTGAGCTTGTCAAAATATGTATAGCACACATAAAAAAATGTTATATACTGTATATAAAACAGGCAGGATCAACACACACTAAACATTAGACATGACCAGACAATGAGTGCAGGCAAGGATACAACTAAAATAGACTGACGAAACAAGTTAATTAATCAAACACAGCTGAAACCAACCAACTCACAATGACTGAAATCATAATAACCAAGGGGTGGCGGGAAAAGGTACAAAGGAAAACAGGATACTAGTGAACGCAAACTAAAAGTCCATGAAAACTTAAATAAACTGAACATAACTGTGACAATATAAATATAGCACACATACATTTGTGGTACAATATTCTGTTTTTTTATTATTATTTAAAGCTATTTTATGAATACTTTTTATTGCATGAATTTTAAGTATATAATTAGCATTTTTCTTGTATTGTCCACTATCTTGGATTTTTTATTATTATTATTATTTTCTGAGCTTGTCAAAATATGCATAGTATACATACAAAAAAAAAAAAATCATAATTAAAAAGAATCTAAATATTAATAGCACACATTCTTTCGGGGTAAATAATTGTTTTTAATTATTTAACTATTTTAACTATTTTATGAATACTTTTATTGCATACATTTTTACGTCCATTTTAATCAACATTTTTTCTTGTTCTGTCCACCATCTTGATTTTTTTATTGTAATTATTTTCTCAGCTTGTCAAAAAAATCCCATTCAATTTATATCTAACCATTAACTACCCCTAAAACCCTATTGATTTGGCAAAATCATATCAAGCTATTGATTCACCTAATGCTTACAATGAGAGTTGAAGAAGGTCATGGAGTCTAATGAATTTTGCACATTTAGATATTTTTCCTAAGACCTCAGATACTTGGAAACAGTTCAGTACATTGGATGTACAAGGACAGCTCAGAGTAATATGTGTTGGTGTGAAAAGTACCAGTAGAGCAAGTTGTGTTGTTATTGACTCTCAATGGCACAATATGCAGGTTTTTTAAAGATAGAAACCATGAACTATTGATCTTAAATTTTTCTGTATCTGTTCTGGTGTGCAAAACCAGGTTTAGCCGAGCTGAGGAGGTCTTGTAAGTGACCTAGCTAAGAAACAGCATCTGCTAAAATACTTAAAGTAAATGAAGAATCTGCAACATTAAAAGCTCTTCCTCAACAGAGACGTTCAGATGCCCAAAACCCTTTGCATCAGAACTGACATTAGATTCAAAAAGCATCTGGGAATGGAGGAGTACAGTTGCGTGCCTCTAGTTCTCCATCATTTGTCAGGTTCTTCTCTCTAGAGATGAATTAGCCCCGCGCTCTTTGTATTTCTTAGTGCGGCCCCTTCAAAAGCTGATCACCTATAAGCTTCAAGCGTGCAAGGCTGAGCTTTGATGGAAAGTCCGGCTTACTGAGAAAGAGGGAAAGCTCTCTGATCTTCACCAGCAAGGCCCCAGTGGAGAATTAGATTTCAATCTGACAGGGAGGAAAAACAACATTTACGAAACAAAAGTTTAGAATAATTTGGGTGGAAAGGCAGAGCCCGACGGCCGGGCTCCTCAGAGCAATTTCCTGGTTCTCCATCGCTCAGTCTAGCCTGCCGATCAAAGCCACACATCCAGATGCCTTGTGTTGAGTTAATAGACAGAACTTCATTAATCAAGAATCAGCCAATAGAACATTTTGAAATATTTGGAAATTACTATTCCAGTCAAGAAAAACATTGATTTATTTCTTTAAAATGCCTTTTAGATACTGCGTTTGAAATGACTAGTCAGATGTGCTAGTCAGAATTCTGATCTCGAGTGCAGTAAGAAGAGTGAGAAGAGTAAATGATTTTCCTCAAGATCTACATCATTGTCAAAGCTTGACTGTACAGTATTTGTACAGTCCATGTCCAGAGCCTGATGTTGTCAATCGTTTTTAAATCAATAAACTCCTTTTTAAATCAATATTTTGTGTCAAATTATTGATTTTTTTGGTAGGTAGCCATGTAATAAGCGGGATAATGTAGAGCGAGGCGGTTGTTATAGCGAATACAACCCCTTGTTGTACTCCGCTTCGCGTCGGGGTCCTGATCAGCCTGTCGGGGTTGTATTCGCTATAACAACCGCCTCGCTCTACATTATCCCTTACATATTTGATGATGATTTTTTAAGACCTATTCAATATTTTATTTGTCTGCCATAATAATGTCTTTGATTTTCTTGGGATCTCGGCTGATTCGATTGACCTTACTAGATCTTACTGCACACATCATTAGTCAGTAAAACAGCCACAGTGGTAAAGGCAAAGGCAGGCACACTATGGAGCAGAGAGGAAGCTGAGAAATAGTTAAATGGATGCAACTGGGTGGTTGGATGAGGTGGAGGGATGAAGGGAACTTTAGGGGGTGGAACAGTAAGGCACTTCAAAGCTTTGATGTTGTGAGCCCCTAAATGAAGGCGACTGAAGGTCCGTGCTAATGGGAGCCCATGGGGAGATGAGAGAAACTGTGGCAGACATAGCTGGAAAGAGAGAATGAGTGAGGGAGTTTGTGTGTATTTGGGATTTAATGTGTTGATGTTTATTGGAGTCAAAGGTTCTATTGGTGAACTTCTTTTGTTGTCAGTGAAGGTACGTTATGGTCTGGTATTTGTAGCATCAATTGCATGTGTGTGAGTGTGTTGAGCAATGTCTCTTCTAATCATTTAACAATCCCATTATCCCTTGCTCTTGTAACGTAGAAACTAAAGACGCACTGTAAAACACCAAACTCAGTCACCTTGGAATGTTCCTCTTGGATCCACCTTGGAGTATTCAACAGCACAGCAACCCACTATGTTAACCATCCTTTATTAAATAATCATAATAACAATAATCATCATCATAAAAAGCACAATTTCTGTACAAAGTGTCCAAAGAGAGACTGGAATTATACCCAGTGCTGTGATTCTCAAGTATTTCGAGTGTTTAAGACAGACAAAAGCTCCAAAGCAGTCTTTTTCAGGTCCAGAGCCGAGGCTGGAACAGACTAGCTCCAAGGCACTTGCAAAGTCCAGGGGTCCAGTAGCAAGAGTCTTCAAGAATATAAGGAGTACATGGATCAAGCAGGGTTCAGTAGAAACATCTAGGCTCGCCTATCAGTGTCTCAAAACTCCATATCGAAGATCCCCGACTCTCATAACGTGTCTTATTCTGCAGAGGTGTAGTGTGCTTTGGGTGCATTTACTTTCACCAACTCCAACAATTCGTTTTAGAGGGTGAGGAATCCCATCTGAGCAAGTAGGTAAAGATTTACGACATCTGTGTTCCACCTTTTCCCAGTCTTTGAAAACCACAGGGGAGCAGATTTACAACCAAACCTGTCTCCTGTTAACATAAAGCCTTAGCATGGAAACATAAAACAGAGTAAAAGAGGGATAAAATTCAATTGAGAATGAAACAAAGGAAAGTGCTGTATGATGTACATTTGAAAGTATTGGTGTTCCTCAAGGCTCTGTGTTAGGTCCTAACCGGTCTGAGAATAACCTAAAAGAATAACTGCTTAATAATTACTTAGCTTAATTCATGGTTTTCACCACTGACAGGCTTTGTAAGACTCATCTTGGCCACTCAAAAAGGATTTGAAAAAAATATATTAAATATTTATGTATACACTTTTTTTTGTTGTTGCTTCAAATTGATCCAAATCTAAACTACTTTAACTCTATTTAAAATTTTGATGTGTAAAAAATATCTGTTTGACCCAAGAGCCAAGATATACTGTACATGACTGGCACAGCAAACCAGTGTAGATTTTAGTCTATTTTTGAAAATGAACTTTTCTTTTACAAACTACAAACAGTGGACCTGAATATCTCTGAGCCAATAACTGTAGCATTCTTGAAGGCCCAGAGTAAAAATGAGAGAAATTGTATTTCAAACCCATCCCTTAAGTGTCCGCCTTTCAACCATTATTTCACATTATTTAATGCCTGTTTGCTAGCTCAAAGCTCACACATTAGCTTGGCAGTCTTTGTCTCCCAGTTACAGCAATCCATAGGTTGCACTGACAAAATCTTTAGTCGTTTCAAACAAGTGTGGTGACTTTTTTTCCAGAACACAATTCACCAAACACACAGTGCCTAAAACTAAATCTACGAACCATTCGCTCCTTAATCTGTCTTACTTTTCCATTTCCAAACTGTCAGATTGACAAGAGAAACAAAATGGTGGGCCGAAAGCAATGGGTTGTAAACACACAATAATGATGACTTATAATCACCCTGGGCTACTGAACTTCTCTGTACGAAAAAACAATAAAGCAACATTAAACCAATCCATCAAAGCCTTTAAAAACAATGCACCACATCCTAGGCCACGAAATTTACTTTTGGGAATGATGGAGGACAGAAGTTTGTGGCTTGAAAGTCCAGCCTCAGGTCTCCCATTTTAAAAACTAGACCTCTTAGAAATCTAAGCTGATATACTCTCATCTTTTTGGAATAGCAGAACATTGATATGTATCAACATTTATTTTGAGGCTGAGCCATGGAAAGGGTATCACTCTTGTGGCACCAAATGCTCTATTTTTTATGTAATCCAGTGAAAGACGAAGAAGTCCTTGGCAGCAGGGTTAGAGCTGAGTAAGCACTGCTTGGAAAATAAGCTCCAGGAGAAGTTCAGTCTAGGAGCTCTCCAGCTGAGATGGACATGCATTCCAGGAATACTAAGAGATGAGGCTCGTCTCTTCAAAGAGTCAAATTGGGTTACTTTGAGGTCATTTTAGGATACTTGATATCTCCCCATCTGTTCTCCTCAAGCCTCAGAGCAGCAGCGCTGTTGGTTGAGCTTCACTTTGTGCTTAATCCCGTCGTACAGCTCAAAGTTGTAGTTCTCCAAGGTGGTGGACGAGCGTGATGTCAAGCCGCCATACGAGCAGGTGCAGTAAAGGAGGAGACCGGCGCACACGGCACCTAGGAGAACACCCAGAGAGCTCATGACGATGATGGTCAGGAGAATGGGGTCCAGGGAGTACAGCCACGCGTTGTCCTTATCGACCACACGTGTCACGGGAGGCTCTGATGGCGTTTCGGCTGTGCTCCACTCTGGAAACTGGAAACCTACAACAACATGAGGAAGGGAGAACACATTGAGAGGATGTTTATAACAAAATCATGCACATAAACTTTTGTTTCTGAACATGATACCATGGTTATACGATGGTTTACGTTAAAGGAGTGTCATCTCCCCCTAAAAATAGTGATGATATCAGATGGTACCCTTACAAAAAAGGAGTGAAATTCATGTACCATGGTTTTTATGTGGTAAACCATGGTATTTTCAAGAATACCATGTTACTACTATAGCACATGTCCAAAATATCACAGTAGTACCATGTCCGAAAACCACTTTTGTAAGTAAAAAAGTACCATGGCATTACCATGTTCTTTGAAAGAGTTTCATCTCCCCCTTAAAATATAGGCTGTCAGGTTGTACACTGTCATAGTACCATGGTAAAGAAATGGCATAAGATGGTAAAACCATGGAACTTAAATTTATATATGATCATTTTTTTTGTTGCAAAACATGATATTTTCAAGTATACCACAGAACTAGCATGGCATATGTTTAAAATACCACAGTAGTACCATGTAAAAAAAAAAAAAATTGTAAGTGAAAAAAATAGAATGGTATTACCATGCTTCATGGTGGTACTACAGTATTCTTTGAACTATTTGAGTAAATACCATGGTACTCCACAGCATACCATGGTATTGCATATACCTTGGAAAATTAATATAGAAATCAGTGGTATTACATCTATAGCATGTATTTGTAGGCATGTTTTGTTCAACATTGCAGCCTTTGGAGGCTAAACAGAAGTTTGAGCTTGTTTTCTTGCATATTATCCTATGGAGGATGACACATACAGTATAACAAACAAATGGTCTGGTCTGAGGGTGAACGGTGTCGGCATGGCTGTTTACAGCTGACAAAACTAAGCCGTAAACTCTTTTGTGGCACCCTGCGCTTGCTAGCGGTTGCATTCGGCTTAATTAGGCTGCTTTTGACAGCGAGCCGATGCCAAAACTCACACCAGCTGAGCCGCTTTTGCACATTGACTGATATCTGTTGCATTTTGTTAAAGCAAATTTCCCTTTGCCCTTTTAGTTCCAACAAATGGGTTCCGAGGTGACTGACAGCTTGTGTAGAGCGTAAGCTAAACACAGACTTCATTACGTTGTATTAGAGTAGAAGGGAAAATGAGAAAAAGATGGAATACATCGATAAAGGAAGTCAGGGAGAGTGAAAGAAAGACAGACGGTGGGGGTTGACACTCTGTAAGGATGAACAGATTTCGGTTGGGTAATTAACTCATCCTTGTCTTTTTATTTATTTATTTAAGAGCCAAAACAAAGACATCTTTATGAGTTAGATGGATTCCAACTGTGCGATAGCAGGAAGGAGGAGGGCGGAAAGTCTGATAACCGGAGACATTTTTTGTTTTTGTGCAGAAATGCGGGGTGAGGGTGATATGAGTGTGAACAAACACGTACATACCCACACAAACATGTCAGCTCTACCCATACAACCATATGCACAAAATCGCTGTGGAGTTCCACAGTGTGTGCCGAAAAATGACGGAATGGGAAGCGGCTTTAAAAACCCAATTAACTACATAATGTGATGCATAAAAAATAAAGGATTTCGAAGAGGAAAAAAAGATTGAGAATTGATACAAATATTTTTTAGAATATTCAAAATAACACATACTGACAGATCATTCACAATAAGACCACAAAAACATGCATTATTGAAGTAATAATTAGGGTGGATTTTGATTTCATCTTCACTTTAAATGTGTCCAAACCATCTGTATTTGTTTTGGCTTTATAATCTTAAAACCTTGAGAGAAAAAAAACCCCAATAGATTCTCATCACTTCTGGTTCCTGCTCTTTGAAACCTGTTTAAAATATATAGCCTGCCAGGAAGCAGTATATTATAATGTATGTATCGCGGGAACTAACCTGCATTTATGTGGTCCTTCCCGTTAAAGAGACGCCCATTTCCAACCGTTGGCTTTTTAACTGTGGATAGAAGCGAAGACACTGTATTGAAATATACAAAATGATATAATGTGTTTTGTGCTCAAAGGAATATTACTTATTATTAATTTGCAAACTAGCTATAAATGTTGGGCCAGAAACATACTCTATGCAAGTATGCAGATGCTAACTCATTGCACAACTCATGCACATGTTTGCGTACTACATACTTTGCGTGCATTTTTCAAATATATGAGCCAGACATAATAATAACAACATTTGATTATTCAGAATTCAGATTTACAGTAACTGACTTCAACAAACCTGCTAATTTACTTACTAATTTACACAATTCACGTTCGCTTTCACAAACTTGCGTACTAGAGTCGTGAGTCTTGGATTGACGGAGTATATTTTGAGACTTGAGGCAAAGCAATAAATTATTAAAGATACGAAAGATTTGTTACATAATTACAGAGTCCAGAAAATAACATCATGTGACCTACATAATTACTAATTGAAGCACACCACCAGCATTTGCACATTAAGGGGACACACAAATATAGCAGCAAAAGTAGGCCAATGTCTACTGCACTGATATAAATGGATATAAAAAGAAGTGACCATTAGAAAAATAAGATTTTATTGTCACATTTTAAAAGCAGGTTTTCAAGACACAAATCCATCAAGCAAAAATATTTTGTTCACATTCGCATTTTTAAACAATTTACTAATTTCAAAGTTGAGGTATAGGCTGACCACAGTTAGAAGGTACTTTCATAAAGCAAAGTGCATTATCATCATCATCCTCATCCTCATCATGATTAAATTCATAGTCTATATCAGAAGCATCACCACCACCACCTAAGTAAGCTTTGCGGTGCAATAAAAGGCCCATAACTTTCAAATGGCTTTATGGATCAGCGTTGCTTTGTTCCAAAAATGTCCCAGTCGGAGCCTGCTGTGTCTAAAAGCAAAGAAATCAATGTGAGAGCTCGCACTCCACGGATGTGAAGGCGGTAGCCCGACTGGATCCATTGTGAGCGATCTATTCTACCCAACTCCCCACGTCCGAGAACACTGTTGACTGCTCGACAACCCCTGAGATGCTCGTGTCTAAAAGTAGAGTGAGTCATTCGAACCCGAGGAGACATTTGCAGGGGTGTGAGCATCAACCGCAATCCTCCGCTTTTGAGAAAGGCTGTTCTGCTTAATTAGAAGCTTCTCGGTTCAGTATACGTGATGCATTTAAGAGCCCGAGAAGAATGGCTGTTTGGCATGACGCCTCGCTGGGTGACATGTGGACGGTGTTCTCAAGAGAACGCTCGCACTCATTAATGTGGTTTCCCGAATCGACGAGAGGCACAGGGCGGGGGCCGGAACGCCTATAGCAGCTTTAATAAATGCTATCTGGTCCATTAACTAATTAAAAAATATTAAGAGTGAAGAAAGAAGTTGGGGACACAATTTAGGGAAGAAAAGAGCGATAAAGTGGCTGCTTTAAAAGCACATTGCTTGACGGTGCCAAAACATCTCTTACCACCTCACGAAATGGCATTAAAAAGGCCCTGAGGAGCATGGAGGATTTATCTTTTTATTTCCATTTTGAACAGCTCTATATGTCCTATATTGAAATACTTTGACCCCTGATATTAGATCTGCTGAATGTTCTTAAAGGTATAGTTCACATGAAAATGGAAATTCTGTCATCATTCACTCACCCTCATGTCGTTCCAAACGTTTATGACTTTCTTTCAAATGTGAAAGACAAAAGTAGATGAAAAATGTCAACACTGTGTTTCTCAATAAAATAAAAGCGCAAAAGGGGATGAACGCTGTCAAAAAATAACAGAAAATTCTGATAATGACATTCGACAACCATTGTCGTTTGCTGTTATTGTTGTCAAACTTGTATAGCAAATAATTGCATTATTTTTGCTCATGTGAAGCCATCGTATGGCTACATCGTAAACTACTTTTATGATTATATGGCGAGTTTTTTTGTGTGTAATGTTCACATAAAGGGGCAGTGTGGACATTTTCATTTAGTGTTTCACAGAAAAAAAGAAGCTCATAAAAGTAAGGTAAGTCTGAAATAACATGACAGTGACTTTTAATTTTTAAAACATGACTATTCCTTTTTAAAAAAAATATTACATAGTTGCTGCTTATTTGTAATATGGTATTACCATGGAGTACCATTTCAATAAAATGGCACATTCACATGGTAATCAAATGGTACGTCGACAGTTTGTTTGTGATGCTCACCCTGTCCTAATACAGAACTGATTCATTTAACCTATAAAACTGAAAGACAACTCAATTCAATAAATGATTCAACATGGCTATGAAAAAGCACATGGCATTCTTGGACACCATTCACTGCTAATCATTCTCAAAGCTTCACGATGCTTCAGTGAACCAAAATTGCTAGCAGGTGTTGATATCTGCACAAAGTTTTCTCCCACCCCAGCGCTCAGTGCTTCCTCATCGCATGGAAACGGAGAAAGGAAACAGCTGTCTTTGTTTATGGGACTTGTTTTTGGAGCCTCCACACCAGCAAGCGTTTGCTCAGAATAACACACGCCAACGCAGTTTTGAGGGATCTTTTGGGAAAAATGTGAGAAATGTGAGATACAAAGGAATAACCTAGATACTGCCATGGAGAACACAGAAATGAACACAAAACATGAAGACTCCCTTACACAATCCCCCTTCTCTTAACTCAAAGGTGGCGCCATCAATTCATTTAAGTTTAGCACATCATTGATATGAAACCATGCCTAATGAAATGTTTAAAGTCAACATGAAAGAACACCCGCAATCCGTTTTACTTCTGTAATGATGCATTTCCAATTAAAATGGGAAAAACTGTAAGATGGGAAGACATTTTATTCATCAAGAATTGATTGGAAAAGGCCTTCAGTGGATTGTGGAGCAGAACCTACTTTTTTTTTTAAATCTATAATTGTTTAAAGCAGTCTTTATTATGTTATTGACAACCGGCATTAATCTTCTGTGTTAAATATTGACAAGGTTTTAGAAAGGCTGCATTACCTACAACAGCAGCCTAAAACAGGTTACCAATAAGGTTTACCAATAATTGGCACAATCTAAGCGACGTCAGCGGAAAAGGAAACTCATTACACAAACATTTTTCTTGTTGAAATAATGTGCACTGCTCAATCACTCACAATAAGACCAAGAACATGGATTAAGAAACTCAGTTTTGATTTCATGTTGACTTTAACGGCAATGTTCATCATGACAGCTTAGGTGGGCTCTCCATTTTTTAGTCTTAACTCAAGTTGTTTACATGCAGAAACCTTTTATGCAATACTTCACCTTCCCTTATTACTAATTAAATCATGCTTGCGTTGTATTCAAAAAGTGCTAAGAAGCACATTCTCAGTATTGGAGCTCCCTCCTGTATGCTTTAATTTATCTGAACGCTTTGTGTTCTCTCTTTCACCAAAGGTCTGTTCCCTTGTTCTGCTATAATAAGGTAAAGAGGTGCTCGTGATCAATCTCAGGGACTAGTCAAAGTGCAAACATTGTGTCAGACAGCAAGTCCACGACAGCTCTTAACTCCCCAATGTTCTGACCACATTGATTTAACATAAGTACAGCACACTGGATCAAAGTCAGTCCAGGATCAGTGATTAAGGTCATTGGATAACACGTCCTCTTGGCTCGGCATCCATCATGAGGCTGGATACAGATTCACTCCTGGAGAAGGTCCCTCCAGATGAGTATGAGCTGGCTAGATGTGGTAAACAAGCTGATCACACCAGTAAGACAGGGTCGTTAGTATCCAAGGAAGAAAAGAACACGAAGAGAATGAGGAAACAGAAAAATCGAAGTGTTGGGTTCATCTGGATGCATCCGAATCCAAGCATCTGGGAGCGTTCTTTAAGCATTCTCCTCCAACTCTTCAGTCCGAGATCTGCTTCATCAAGGACTTCCCTCATGAAGTCAGCATTTGCAGGCAAACCTCTAAACCTTTAGTCCAGGTCTTTCACCAGTAGGAATTCCCATCGCCCTTCTCAACCCATACAGTCAATTTGGGTGTCACCCCAGACCTGTGCACGCCGCCGTTTGGGTGATGTACACTGTGGGGGCTGTAGTAGGCCATTGTGGGTTGATTCCTCCTGGCCGTAAGATGGCGACAGCTAACGGCCATGACAATGACAATAATCAGGAACAAGATGGCTCCTCCACCAGCCATTATGCAATACCAGTTGGGCAAAACGGGCGGTACTGACAGCGTATCTATTGTTGGCTCACTCTTGCCAGGTAGGGCTCCCCCTGGTGGAGAGATATACAAACTGTGAAACACGCCACACTACTGCTAGGTTCAAATGCAAACACACTACTGAAAGATGCTGTATTGACTGTTTTGGCATACGGTCGTGTAGGGTAGAAACTTCATGCTCCATGTTTCACTGTTCGAAATCAACATGAAATGATCGCTTTCCAGTAGAGGAACAGTTATTGGGGGATCTAAGTTGGGTTGCATAGCACCGTGTACAGTGAAACAATGGCTGTGAATGCAGTGCTGTTATGTAACGTGCTTTCAAATAGGCACCTGAGTCAGAGTCCAAGCATGTTGCAAATAAAGACCGCCAGGCTCTAGTCCTGGGGAGTGGGGATGCCATACTTTAAATCATATTTTTTGCATGCTGGATTTGGGACAAGCGGCTCTCCAGGACTACTCAAAGGGCAGATACTGCTGGTAGTTCTCTAAACCGTTATGTCTTAGGGGTACATTGGGGCTGCATTCAAACAAGAGGCTGTTTTGCCAAGCAGAGGCACATGCATTCTGTTCTCCCTCAGTTCGTCTTCTGGTTATTGCAGAACGCTGACAGATACTTGACTATAGCAGGAGTTTGTAAATAGGGCTGGGCATCGGCAACTTCGTCAATATATTGTGATGCATCACTATATCATAAATGGATTGCAACTGAGATTGAGAGAGACTCGATGTGACCGCATACAAGACTGATTCTGTGGAATCAGTTATAATCTTTTGGATTTTGCTCCAATTTTGTTTAAAATTATTATAATGACATGCATTTATGTTTCTAACCATCAAACTTGCGTCAATCACACAAAAAAAGTAAAATAGTACATAATAAATTTTTATTATTAGTGATTCAATTCAGAGAGGCCGAACATGTGAACCTGCAACTTTGGCACCACTTTGATATTTTCAATTTTAGTAGGTAAAAATGTTGTAATTATTTATTTGATGAAATTTGATTATCAATAATTTAACTACTGAAATTATATGATACCCTACACACACCCTACACACACTACACTACCTAACCCTACACACACAAACAAATAAATAAATAAATAAATTAAAGTTAAATAAATTAATAAAAAAAACCATTAGTTAATAAACTAAAAAGGTTACAATATTATGAGAAAATTATTAATAATTGCTAGATGTATGAATTCATCTACACACATCCAACTTGTAAGTTAAATTACAACCATTTAACCATCTAGTGTAAAACTCGAGGAATTGCAATAATTTTCACACAAACCACAACGCTACTGAATGCTCAACTCCTCTAATAAGCAGAATTTAAAGCTGACGTGAAACGCCGCATGTTGAGTTTAAATTTAAAAAAGCTTTGACCAATTTCTGACGCTGAAAATAAAAACAACCGTACATCTTGACGAAAGAAACCAAAATAGCACAACATTATGATCACACAACAAGTGGAAGCAGAGGGTCTTGTCAGCTCTGCTTTGTCTATCTCATGGATTAGTAAGCACAGTGTGAGATGCGAACATTTGAGAAAAAAAAACGTTCTCCAGGGACTCCGAGACATTCCCTGAGTCTCTGATGCAATGCTGCCATCTGAGCAGAACCCGGCACAGGCAGACATCTTGTTATGCTATATTCAGCCACGGAGCATGACTGAGACACTCATTAGGGAGAGCGACTTGGCTGCCTGTGTCTTTTATTGACACTCATTTCACAAAAGGAAGTGGAGGTGCTAATATGCTGGTAGCTTGTTTAGGTATTCTTGCCAATGCAAGGATTTTTAAAACCAAAAATAAAAACGAAATAGAGCTCCAAATATAAAAACCATCAAACTGTCCACTGTTGGACTGCAGTCATTTGAAGAAGAAAAATTCACGTCTATATGTCCATATTCACTGACAAATACTGGGATCCCACACCTTTCCAACAATTCCCATGACTTTTCTAGTTGTTTGTGATTACGGATGAGGATTTTTCATTAGAAAAATCATTCGATTGATGATTTGATTTTCTATGTCAGGTACTAATTTAAGGGATAGTTTACCTAAAAATTAAAACGTTGTCATTATTTTGTTTTCACCAAACCTGTATGAGTTTCTTTCTTGTGTTGAACACAAAAGATGATATTTTAAAGAATGATGATAACCAGACAGTTGACAGTAGCCATTGACTTCCTTTACTATGGAAGTCAGTGGCTACCATCAACTGTTTAAATACCAAAATTCATTTTTCAGTTTGTGTTCAACTGAAAAAAGAAACTCAAACAGGTTTGGAACAACTTGAGGGTGAGTGACAAAATGTTCATGTTTGGGTGAACTATCCCTTTAATGCGCTCCAGATAAAGGATTAAGAACAATAGCAAAAAAATATTGCATGCAGGTGACTATGATATTGCTTTTATTCAACAGTTCTATAAAAAAGTTATTTTTAACTGTCCATGTACAATTGTGTGCAGTTATTTTGCTCTGCTAATGAAAAAAGGTCTAAATGAAGTCAACGCAGGATCAACCATTCTAAAACAAATCTAGATAAATAAATCTGCACTTTAGAGTTCAAACGTCTCCAATAAAACACAAATGCACATGCATTCATATACGAAACTAAGATTTAAACAGACCACATTTAAGAGCACCTCGCATCCCATAAGAAACAGTTTTCGTTAGTGACATTTGGCATCCAATGAGTCTCAAAGGAAGTTGCCCTTTCTTTATTTCCTACAGACTTTGAATATAGTATCAATTTCTTTAAAAGTGTTTAAACCATGAAATGTTTCCCAGGTTTTTCGTAACTGTAAAATTGCACAAGTGTTAGTATAGCTGCTTAACAGGGTGAAGGGAGAAAGATGGTTCCAAAATAGACTGACAGGATTCCCATCACGTTAGGACTGATTCGATTAGGCCATGGCATCAAACGTTACAATTTTGGCACAACCTGAATGAGATTTGAGAGCTATGACAGAGGGGACAATGTTCGGCGAATAATGACTGAAATATTTAATGCAAGAAAGTAGGTTTTGAAACGACATGAGGGTAAAATTTCAATGATTTCTGGGGAATTTATCCTTGAATGTCAAATCGTATCACATTGTGGCACAACGGGTCTCTGCCATGAGCCTCAAGGGCTCAGCAGCCTGACAGTCCACTTTGGACATCTTATCCAATTGGGACCTTAACAGGTAATAAAAAATATATATCAGAAACGGATTTGTCACCTCAAATAACCGACCCAACCCCAGGTTCCTCAACTCACTGCATAAATACCACATGCTAGGAAGTAAAACAAACCCTATATCTTTCCTGTTAACAATAACTGCTGAGCAGGGCAGAGAGCAGGAAGTGCAAACATTCACACCCGAGGCAGAGAGTTTAAACTCACCGGTCATGTCCGGAGGGAACGCGGGAAAAGGCTCTGGATGAGGGAGAGAAGGATGGGGAGAGACAGAGGAAGAGAGAAAGACAAACAGAGTAAAATGTTAATATGTAATGTAAGGTTAACGGCGGGGTACATCCCTGCCTTACTGTATCAGAGGCTGATGACTCTGAAAACATGCACTGAACTTCATAAAATGATGAATAACCCACATCTGAGGCCACAGAGGAAATCAAATGAGGACACAGAGGACATCAAAAGACTTTTCAGGAAATATTTCATCCTCAAATCAAAAGAACTATACAGTACCATTACGATTTTGTAGATTGCGGCATTATTTTCATGATAATTCAGCGTATTAATTTCATTACTTTAATGTGTCCAGATGTTTACTTTTGTGTTTTCAAAAATTCAGTTATTCTCGATTATCATATTATTATTACCATCATTATCTATTGTTTATTATTCCCAATTGCCGTATTCTCCATGTATTATTATTCCCATTATGCTAAATTAATAATAACAAATTACTATAATAAAAAAATCTAGTACAGTGTTGTTCTTTTTTTTTTATTAAAACCTAAATATTAAACAAAAACAAATACTACTATGTATACTGTAAATGATTACAGTAAATGATTACTTTTCCCCCAAAAAATGATATCTATATTTTTTAAATCAACCATTCTAGTAACTGGTCACCATTTCCAAGTTTTACACCACTCTTAATCACCCTTTTCCTTCACTAGATCATTTAAGTAGTCCTGCTGTGTTGCGAATGAATCTTTAAAAGCACAAATATTCCAAGCGGTCATGATAATAATGTAACAATGCAAAAAAATCTTCACAGTCCTTGATTTTTAGGATGAAATATGACCTGGACATGTTCTTGACAGGTTTTGAGATGCAGGTGCTGAATCCAAATGCTTTTCCTTAAAAGCATTTTTTCTTCAGCTAAATTCTCTGTCGCATTCTCATACAGTGATCAGATAAGGCATTTTGATTCTCAATTTGTTGGCAGAGGAGCGTGTTTTCAAGTTTTAAGTTGTTTTCATGTTGTGAAGGTTTTGTTTTTGAAGAGCGAACACGGAGAAACAGGAGATTGCTTGAATTCTTGAGATGAAAACAATTAGAAAAAGACGAGGAACTATCGTGAGGGCCAGCGGCTCGGGGATCTCTTTTTGGCGGGAACTGCGAGTCCAACTGGACGGCTCGATAAGAATTCTCCCAGCATGCCTTGGGAAGAATCACAACAGGCGCATGGTGGAACACGAGCTCTGGAGGCTTCCAATTTTTGGATTCGAAATAAACCACCAAGTCCCATAGCCTCAGAGCGAGCCAAGCGGCAACGCTGCGAGCCAAAAATGACTAAATCAAGAGTTTCTAGTTATGGACCAGGAATCGGAGTAGCGACGAGCACATGGTCACATTCTGATATCCTTAAGACCATAAACCACAAAGCTTCTGTGCAAGATCCGTCCTCAAAAAGCTCTGGCTATCAACTAATTCCGTTGAAAAGCTCTGTTTACAAACATGGAAGGAGAAGCGCGAAGGAAATAATGAAACAAAGATTAGCATCGGACCCCAGGGGCATTTGTGGCCTAGATTTGATTCTACATTTTGCTTTTGATGGCAAACAATGAAGCGCACTATTTTTTTTTGTGTGTCCTCTTTTCATGTTAATAAATTCTATTTTGAGAAGCTCTTTGAGATAGTGGCTGTGATGGCTAGGTTTGAACACATTAAAAGGAGAGGTTTATGGAACGAGTGTCTTCAGGATCTAAACGAATTATGGTGAAAATGGTGGAACTGGAATATGTGCCTTCTGTAATGAAGAGATAAAGGTGACTTCACAGGAAACCAGAAAGAGCGTGGCAGGGAGAAACATCTGGTAGAGATGATGCACGCCGTTGGCTTAAGTTGCCGCTATAAATGACAACAAAAGAATAAAGGATAAATCTAATGATGGAAGAAAAAAATTAAAGGTGCAGACTTACGAGTACACTCCTCCAGCGGTGTGTTCACACTCATGTGGACATTATCAATCCAAATGTGGCCTTTGGCACCCTCAAAAAATCCTTCGATTACCACCTGTGTGATGAAATATGAACACATAATGTCACCATGATATCTGTCAGGCTACCAAGACTAAACAAACAAATGTTTACGAGTAAACGGCGTCTAATCTTCAAACAAGTAATCACTTGGGCAATAGATTAATCACGTTTTGGGGTGAATTTCACTAAAATATTACATTTTACCCCACAATCAAAAGAAAGAAAATAAGAAATTATGTTTTGGGACCGTGAATTTTTGCATTGTGACATTACTTCATTATCCTTTTTAATTGTTTGAATTTCCATTATAATCCCATGTGATTTATTTTATAGTACAAAAAAAATACTGTCATAAATTGCTTGTTTATGTTAAGTACAAAGTACTACAACAAATATTACTATGATGTATAAATACTCCACAATTTAATTAATTTATCTTTAAACAGGCTTAAAACAAAAAGACTTTTGAGTTGATAGAGACAAAATACACCTTTTCTTTTGAATTTGGGGTGAAATGTGTGAGATTCTTCAATTAATCTCAAATTTTGAACACCACCATTATAATAATTATTTTGTTTTTTCAAGACCAAAACCAGATTTTCTTTGTTATATCAATATAAGTTATAAGTTTGTTTACAATAAAGAAAACAAGGCTGTCTTGAGAAAACATACTGCTTTTAAACATCATTAATCAAAAAAATTTGCATGCTAATTTGACAGCCCTAATTTGACAGCCTAAATGTCCTTTTTGAAAAGATTTTCCAAATACAAAGTTCTGTCATGAAACTCTAGATGGCGCAGGCTGATTGGTCCTTAAATCAATTTGTTAGCGATCACGTTATCTACATGGTGCAGCTGATTGGTTGCTGTGGCATCAGCAGCCAATGAGCTTTCTGCTCAATATTCAAATTCTTGGCATTGTTTGCTATTAGCAGTCTGCAGTGCCCTCCAGAAACCCTCCACCTTCCCCAGCTCCATCTGTATAGATTTGCCACGGAGGTTATTACATGTATGTTATATGTGCAGCAGCAGCAGCATGTCTGTGAATGTATTGGCAGTCGCAAGTCTGTTCTTGCTCTGCAGCAGCAGCAACAGCGTAACAGATCTATTACACCAAGACCAAATTAATTATCAATCTCATATTCAACTTTTTATCATGTCTAATTCTGCTTACCTGAAATTCATTTGGAGATCGAGGTATGATGGTCCGTCCTTCTTTCCAGATGGGCTCCTGGTCTCCACGGAGGGACCAGAGGAGGGTTTCCTCTTGGTGTTTGTTCTGCAGCAGGACCCTGAGTGTTGCCTGATCCTCCAGCTGATAGGAGAAGATCAGGCAGAGAGGTCCGGTGTCAGGATCCACACTGGGACTGAACAGTCTGGCTTTCTGGCCCTGGGTCTCAGGACTGGCCTCAATGTAAAGGTAGTTTCCCAAACCTATGAAAGAACAAACATAATAAAGTGTGTCATACAGTCTGTCCATGTCAGCATCAAATACTTTTTATACATGAAGACTGTGCACTCGTATTACTATGAATGGGAGAAAGTGCAATACGCAATATGCCGGAATTAGTCCCACCTCCTAAATAAAAGAGCCAATCAATGATTAGTAAAGTCATCACGTCACTGCAGCTGTCGTTAGATGCTCCGGTTGCTACAGACCTTCTTATTCAGAGCAGAGCCATGGACAGGTATGAAAGCGAGGCTGTGTTTTCAATGACATCCGCTAGAGTATTTTGTCCACTGAAATTTCTTGGAAAAATAGCCTATTTTTGCAGTGTTTCGTCAGCAGAACAATTAAATAACCCACTGAAGAGATGTATATCTATCCCTCACAGCCTCGCTTTCATTCCCATTAAAAATCAAAGATGGCGCTGCTGTGAAAAAGATCTATAGAAACAGTTGATGTTCTGAGACACACGCTTAGTACTGCTAATGCTATTTGAGCATAAGAAACTGCATTTATGATACAGTTGTTGTCAATTCAAATATATTCAAATATTAAATTTAATCGTAAGCTTGGTAAACAGCTTTGGAGAATTTGATGTTTCCCCATTTCCCCCAAGCCGAGTGAAATTACTTGTCTTAAAGGGTTCAATTTGACTAATTTTTAACAAGTGACAGAACCTTGAAGCCTTTTGGTTAGTGGCATGTAATCTTGTTTATTCCCTACTGGGCAAGATGTCCTTTTAACACATGACATTTTAACAGTCTGGATTATGTCACTTTGGGTCTAACCTATCAAACACTTCCTGAACCCAAACTGTGTTTTCGAGCAACATGATTCGCCTAAACATCACGCTGTGTGATTATACGGAAAAGTCAAGTGTGTCGCTGTGGGAAAAGTCAAGCGCCTCGTCATTAGTATTAGTGTCTTTCGTGAGCGACGGTAGCCCACTGGGCTCTACTGTAGGCATTTTAGGTGACGGGAGGTGTCTGTTTGCTAAGCCGAGAGTGAAAGAGCGTTAAGTGGGAGCAAGGCATGACCCCTACGGTGAAGAAAGAGCGGCGAGACAGGTGCACACTCTTTTATCTCTCTATATATTCGTGAATAATCTTTCCAGACGTTTCAAGGTCAAAAGACAGCTCATGTGGTGGCGGCCCCCATCTCTCTGAGTGATCCGATTGAACGAAGAGGAGACATGTGACCTATTGGAGTCTTAAACATTTTGAGAACTGTCAAAAAACGGCTATAACACCTTGCAGCTGTCGACACGCCTTGTTAAGTCTTTCAGAGAGAGCATTTAAAATTTTCCAAGGCAATGAATTTAAAATAGGTTTAGGATAACAATCCCCTTAATATCACTGGGAATGCATATATGAGGAGATGTGAAGGGGGGAATAGTGAATATCTTTTATTGATGTGAAAAAAAATCCCCTTTTTGATCATAAGTACTATATATAAGGGGAAACGAATAATGATCTCTTGAAAGAGGCTCTAAGTACATGGAAGTCTATGCAAAAATCCGCCTGGAAGGCAGGTGAAGGACTGGAATACATGGTTGGAAATGCAGTTTTTCCACAAGAATCTGCGCCTCTGAAGTCAAATAAAGATACTCGGATTTAACACTTTGCCACACAACAGCTGAAAGAGACTGATATAAGGGGTTATTGAACTTCTGGGAAATTGCAATGCTTCTTCCTTCTTTAATGTTTTGGAAATTAAATTAATGATTAAAACAGTATTGCTTAGCAATGTCTACACATATATTATATTATATTATATTATATTATATTATATCATATTATATTATATTATATTATATTATATTATATTATATTATATTATATTATATTATATTATATTATATTATATTATATTATATTATATTATATTATATATTATATATGCTATAATGATAGTAAGTAATTTATTTAAAAAAAAAGAAATTAATACTTTTATTCAGCAAGGATGCATTGCATTAATCAAAATTGATCAAAAGTAGAGTAAATTATGTTTTTTTTGTCCACAAAAATATTAAGCAGCACAACTGTTCTTTATATTGATAATAATAAAAAATGTTTCTTGAGCAGCAAATCAGCATATTATAATGATTTCTGAAGGATAGTGTGACACTGAAGGCTGAAAATTCAGGTTTGCCATCACAGGAATGAATTACATTAATATATTTTTTTAATATACTGTATTAAAATAGAAAACTTTTGAACGGTGGTGTATAATTGAAAATATGTCAAATCAATAACATGAATGCAAACTTATGAAACTAATTGTTTCAGCTCTAAAATCTTGACAGAATGAGCCACATTTGAAGCTGTTGTAAAACAGCCAGCATATGCAAACCAGTGACCTCACATCAATTGAATTCTATATTAATCTTTGGCAACCTTAGACAGCCTATAGTTAGGCGAAAGAATTATTTATTGTTTACTGTTAATAATTAATGCAATTATTTAGTGAACATTTGTGTCCCCGTCATATTGCTGTTGCTGCCTTTTTATAAAAGCAATATGTCACTCGAGAGAGACCCAGCATTACAGTGATTTTACCATGTCAACGCCTGACTCAAACATGGTGAAATCACTGTAACGCATGCCCTCGGGTGGCATATTGCTTTACTAAAGGCAGCATGAAATGGTAACCCATTTTACTTCCATTAGCTGATGTATTCTAGAATGAAACCAAATACTGATGAAGAAAAGAAATAAAAAATGTGGAATGAAGCCATATTTGAAAAAAAGGGAGGCTGAGACAACGTCAAAAGCAAAGTTTTGCATTTCATCATTTCTTTCTTTCACAATCGTTCACAACAAGACAATAAAGGTGTGTTAAGACAGTAAATATGGTCATTTTTGCTTTCTTATTGACCAACATGTAGTAATCTGCTCTCAATCAAAAAGTGATTGTTTCAGCATTCCAAGATTATTTCTGTCTTCACTGTCATTCTTTGTTCCTGGTGTACGCTTCTAATTGCGATGTGTCATGGGATAGAAATAAAGGGAGTGTGACAGTGTTCGGGAGGGAGAAAGGAAGAGAGAAAGCATGCCGAGCATTTATCCTGTTTTCCTCTTCTAGATCCCATGTCAGTGTCTGACATGTGGAAAGCAGACCGCCGTGTACAGAGAGAATGAGGTCACAGGAGTTTACGAGAGCACATACTGGGGATAGACAGGGAAAAGGCTGTTCTGGGAACAGTCCAAGTGCTTGTCTTTGGGGTGAGGCGTAAAAACGTTAATAGGAAACTGATTTGGAATCTTATTACACAGAAAAAGGGGCAAAATAGTCTGAGTGAGTTTACACTGGCATCAATTTCTATGAGGATCCAGGCTGGTTTATGCTGGTTAGTACTGGTTTAGTGCAAGCCAAGATGTCCATTGCCAAAACTTTGCCAGCATGATCATCTTTTATAGAAAAGCTGGTTGAGCATGGCAGTAAAGCTTGCAAAACTAGTTAAGAATCATGAAGAAAATTTCAAAACAGTAAAATAAAGTTAATTAAAACTAATGTATAGTAAAATTAAAAAATGAGAAATATCTTTATAAAATAATTACTCATATATATGTATATATAATATATTATATTTTTTAATGATGCTTAACTATAATTAACTAAGTTTTTGTAAATGTAAATAAATATTATTTTATATTATAAAATTATAATATATTTATAATATTTTATATATATATATATATATATATATATATATATATATATATATATATATATATATATATATATATATATATATATATATATATATATATATATATCAGTATAAATATTATAAAAATAATATCTTAAAATATAATAAAGATACAAAAATTATCAATTATAATTTATTTAAATATAATACATTTTTGTATAATGACGCTAAACTGTTAACTGTTCCATATTATAATATAATGTAACTGAATGTAATGTAAAATAAAATAATATAATGTAAAAAAAACAGTTTGTTGTGTAAATGTAATGCGTTTCCAAGCATAAAAACAGACAAGAGCCTACAGGCATGACAACCTCTCTATGAATGCAAATGTTTGTGTATTTGTGCACACAGTGTGTGTGTGTGCGTGCGTGTGCGTGCGTGTGTAATACTCACTGTTTGAGCCCATGGAGAGATCTTGACTTTGACCCAAGGCGGTGCTTTTGCTGGAGCTGTGTAGCGCCCAGCTGAGGTCAGAATCCGGGTCAAGGGTCCAACCACACAATCCTTGCTCAAAATCACACAGTCCTTTGTGAGATGGCAGGGCAGCACTGGTTACTGAAAAGAATACATCAATACATTCGCATTAATATTCATCAACCCTGGCAAAACATTGGACGGCTAAAGGCACTTTAAGCAAAACTGAGCTCTGACCTTTGACTTCAGCTGTTCAAAAATAAAGAAATGACAACAATTCTGCCAAACAATCCACTGAAAATCATGATAGTGTTACTTATGTTAAAGGGAGAGGGATATTTATTGAATTAAAAAGTGGTGTAAGTGTTGTGGTATAGTCTGTATTGTACCATGTACACAGCAATCACACAAACTTTACTAAAGCAACATTTATCTTTGAAAATACAGTTTCTGTGCCTTACTGGTCCCTGCTCCCATTTCACATAATATGCAACAACAACCAAAACGTGGATGATTTCTGGAGGTTTATCGTGCTTGAGTCATGTATTGAGAGTAAAAAAAACTACTAACCTGGACTGGGTTTCTGTGTTGTGGTGGTTCCTACAGAGGAAGGTTGAGTTGGTTTGGATGTCTCTACAGCTGGTGTGGAGGTTTCTGTGGATGGAAACACATAATTAACAATCTTATCCTAACCCAGAACAGAATGCATTTCCATTCAAACAAATCTCTTTTTCTTTCCATTTGAAATGAGATTCCCTTTCATTTTAATTATGCAGCCAGCCATGAGTCAGATATTCATAAATTAAATCATAAAGCTCTAAACTCGGAATTTATGCCAGCGCAGAGGGGAACATAAACTATGTGCACAGTATGCAATACTGTGCAAAAAACTATAATTTGGTCCTTGTATCGCCTGCGGGTCTTTACATCTGTCTTAAATGATGACATCAGACTGATGGATAGCGTTGCTGTAGGGAGAAAAACCAGACAAACCATGGGGTGTAGAACGAAAACAACACGTATACATACTAATATATAGGACCTCCAATCCATTATGCTAAAAAATAAATCAAAGTATCAGCCATTTTTAGCTGTACAAAAAAGTGCTATGAACTGAAAAATATACAGGAACCAAAATAAGTTTTAAAGGTGCGTTTTCAACATTAAAACACACACACACACACACACACACACACACACACACACACACACACACACACACACACACACACACACACACACACACACACACACACACACACACACACACACACACACTCTTGTACATCTTTATGAGGACATTCATTGACACAATTCAATCTCTAGCCGCTTACCTCAACCTTACCCATCACAACTAAGAGCCTAACCCGAACCCTGACCCTAAACCGACCCTTAACCTCATTATAACCTTATCCCTAAAACCAAGTCTTGACCCTCAAACAGGCTTTTAAAGGGGTCTCAGAAAGTGAGGACCGGCCAAAATGTCCTCACTTTACTCTCTTTGTCCTCACTCCAATGGTCGAAAACTCAAACTGGTCCTCACAAAGATAGTTGTACAAGAACACACACACACACACACACACACACGTGTGTGTGTTCATGATATGTCAGTTGTGATTATTCTTTCTTGCAGTAAAATAAGCTTTTTAGGGGGTAGAAATTATTTAGCAGTCATGAAACCTGCCTTGGAAACAAATAAACTGCATTAAACGAAAAGGCTTTAGACTTAAATAAGAACAGAAGTCCATCTAGTATATGAACTGAGCGGTCACTCACACAGTAGTATCTGCAGAGAAAGCGAATCGGTGCATACATTAATATTTTGAATTCATAAAAGGTGAGCCACAGCTGGTGATATTTGTCACTGTAATGCCATGGCCTTTTCTGAAGCAATTAGCCAGCTAATACCACTTCCTCTGCCCTATCGCTAACTGCCTCCCTCTCTATGCCATCCTCTTTCCCTCCATCATTCTTTCATATGCCTCCACACCTGCAGTCTGCATCCATTTGTTTTTCTTTGTCTTCTGATTCAATTAGTACAGGGGTGATGGATAAATACCGTCACCTGCGCGGGACTGTGCTCTCGCACGCGTACACTCGATGTGCAAACACTCTCCGCGCCGCGAAGATGTTCTGTCAGGGTTTAAAGGTCGCTGTGTGTCACGGTGTAATGATCTTGACCTTTCAGAGATGTGACAGTTGTGTCAGCACAACATACAAGACAAATACATGGAACGTCATCACACAAAGAGCTGTACTTCTACCGTCACACTACAAGGCTGTTCTAAAAGATCGGAAGCATAATTATGCATCCTTCTGAAATCTTCAACAGCTTTGTATGCAGCTTTCAGAGCAATCTAAGAATGCCCTGGGATGGACTCACTAAAACGTTTGAACCAAGTTTGTGTGTGAGTCAATGAAAAAATAATACAGAAGCACGTCAATACAAACATTTTATGATTTTGCATACAGAGTAAGATGTGCATGGCAGTGTTATTTTAGGTATTTATAAAAATTTTAAATTAGCTTTTATTTTTTATATTTTCATTTTTCATCTTAATTTAAGTTTATTTTGTCATTTTTTTAAATTTCTATTTAGCTTAAATATTTTTTATTATTTTAAGTTGAAGCTTTTTTATCTAATAAATAATAAACAAATATAATAAAATAGTGTTTAGGTGAAAAACTTAAACTTAAAACTAAAATGCAAACTGTTGAAATTCGTTTTCGGTAATTAAAATAAAACTGAAAGTCTTTTAAAGGTAAGATTTCCTTTAAAAAACTTTCAGTTTTATTTTATTACAACACTGATGTTTGAACTATTTTCATTTAGCAAATTTTATTTTTTGTCCTTTAATGCCACATTAGGTAAATGTGTAAACTATTCTAAATTTAGTAGCCTTTTTTAACAAAACATGCTAATTTTTGTGATCTACAAATTATCCCTCAAATTAATTAATTCATTCATCCATTCATCAATTCATCCATTCATTCATTCATTCATTTTCTTTCTGCTTATACTAAACACTGTAAGTTTACAGACATTCCCTTTAACCCTAGAACACAACACAAGGCAATGTGTAAATCAAAATACGGTTAAAACAATTGTGAAAATCAATCAATATAGAAAATGTCTTTGTACTAACACCGTACGTCGGGCCATATTTTCATGGACTTTTCTTAGGGTGAAGGTTATTGCTGTTTCAAAATGGCTGTATATGTTATCTATCTCTTTAAACCGTACGTGTAACTGTACACCTCACCGCAGGCTGCAGTTGCCTTAATGTGATTAAGACTAGCGGGAAGATCATTGCCTTCAGTGTGTGTATGTGTGTGTGTGTGTGTGTGTGTGTGTGTGTGTGTGTGTGTGTCTGAGTGTGTTGGAAGTAAGGCAAAGAAATGAAAGCACATTATTGATAGCTGTAATCTGTCTTCCATCCATTCCGTTCTGCTCCCCCTTTCTCAGCTCATATCCCATCATTCTCTTCTCTCTCTCTCTCTCTCTCTACTCTTGTTCTGTCATTTCTGCTTTCATCAAATTCTCACCCATCCTTAAGGAAAGCTGTCAAATCGTTCTCCAAAGAACCTGATTCAGCAAAAAAATAATAAATCAATAATGAAAAATAGATATATAAATATATAAATAAAACACCCTCAATTATGCATAAAGCTTGTCTGCATATTTCAGCCTGATAACCAGAGTTTGGCAGGGCTGTAAAGAGCAGTAGTGCATGCTGGGAAAATAAAACAGCTGCCTTTAGGGTCCCATAATTCACCTGAGAGAGACTCATGCAGTGTGCTATATATTACAGGATATATATATATATATATGTTTCATTGTTTCATGATGATCACAGCACATAAAACCTGAGGAACTGAGTATTCTCAGATACGTATGATGGCAAAACAAATTATTAATTATTTAAACCCAAGAAATAAGGAACACTGTAGGAACTACTGTACTTCTGTGAGATGTTGTTATTCTCAAGTACATACTAAGTAACAGTGTGGGCAGGTATAGCCTATATGTTTGCATACACTACAACAGCTGTTCTGTGGGATAAACATGTATAACATATGAGTGAATGTGTGTATGTGTGGGAGAGAGTACATGGGAAAGAGAGTATCATGGTTTCTAATGAGAAACAGAAAGAGGAGAAGTGAGGAGAGCAGGACCAGAAGAAAAACATTTACACAGGCAAGATCAAATGGTGGGAACAGAGAGAGAGAGACTGATTAGAAAACAAAGTTAGAAAACAAAAGAGAGGAAACTAGAGAGAAAGGTTGTGATTCTTAAAGGGACAGTTCACCCAAAAATGACATTTATATACTCATTTTCTCACCTTCGTATAACCTTCACTGAACCTTAGTACCGCCACAGTACATTTATGTAATTGTGAGAGTTTCTACATTTGCATTTCTGATCAATCAATCTATGCTGAAGTTCTCTAGAATTTTGAGAATTTGGTTTTCACACCTAAAAGTAGAGCATACTGTACATTTGCATACACACATACGCGCACACACACGCGCACACGCACACACACACAAACTCTCTCAATCAGATGTATCTCCAGAAGCTCTATGATAAATTATACAACATAGAGGATAATTGGCACAGGGGGTAGCTGTCTGATTATAGCAGAGCTGCGTGAGTGTGTTTGTCTGTGTCTTTCATGCTTATAATATCATAGACATGGGAACTGTGTATTCGTGCAGGTTGATGCTCTAGCAAGTCTGGTCAGATAAACACATACAATCCATAATAAATGATTATAATAACATAAATACACAGCTGAGGTTAAACCACTGGAGTCACATGGATTACTTTTATGATGTCTTTACTACCTCTCTGTGGCTTGAAAGTGTTAGTTGCGTAAGCTGTCAAAGGAGTGACAGAAAGCTCTCAGATTTAATGGAAAAGATCTTCATTTGTGTTCAGAAGATGAACGAAAGTCTAAAAAAAGTCTAAAGTAATTAAAGACAGAATTTTAGTTAGAATGTCCCACACATAAACTACCGTTCAAAAGTTTGAGGTCAGGGGCCGTATTCACAAAGCATTTTATCTTACCACTAGGAGTACTCCTAAATCACACTAAAATAATTTAGCTAGGAGTTTTCTCTTAAAAGTTAGTCACAACGCCTTTCAGACCTACTCTTAGTAAAGAAAAATGACAACTCCTAAACTAAGAGTGAGTCTTCGTTGCTATGGATGACGTCATTACTCATGCACGAGCTTGACTGAAGTGACCACCTTGATTGGCTGATGATTGTAACGCGGGAATGATTCCAAACTCCTCCCCTACGATGATGAGTGACAGGTGACAGGTCTGAGAATGCGTGCGCTACACAAGTAGTGCAAGGGCGGAAGATGATGAATAACTGAATAAATAGCCTAAATGAATAAAGAGTAAGGCTAAACAAATAGCCTAGTAGCCTAATGAAACATATGGATTGATGCAATATCTTTGCAACATTATTGAATTAATCTGTCACTATATTCCTCTGCCTATACGTTTTCAAAGAGAAGAACATTTTAATTTGATTCACAATGAAACGTTACAATTAGTTTACATGCAATGAGTAGCCTAGTTTTGGTTGTTGTTGGTGGCGTTATTGGCGCAACGTGAAATGCCATAAAAAGCGGTTTGTGAATAGGTCTTAGTGAGTTAGGAGTCCTCTCGACTTCTTTTAAGCTGTCCCATGCTTAGGTGCAACTTTTAGGGCTAAAATGCTTCGTGAATTACTCTTAGTCAAAAAAATTAGGAGTCCTAAAGTTACGAGTGACACGCCCATTATTTTTAGGAGTTGCTCCTAAATTCGCCAGTTAGGAGCTACTTTTAGCCTTAAAATTCTTTGTGAATACGGCCCCAGAAAGATTGTTCTGTTTTTAACAAATCCTTAGTTTTATTCTACAAGGATGCATTAAATTGATCAAACAAAAGATTTCAAGGTTTCAAATAAATGCTGTTCTTTTGAAATATCTATTCATCAAAAGCAGCACAACTGTTTTCAACATTGATAATAGCATGGTTTCTATATTTCTATTTTCTCTTCACATCACTTTTTTTTTTTTTTTACTTCACACCATAAATGAAAAGAAAAAAAATTGTTCAGGCTGCAATAACTTTCAGCTGACAGTGCGTTTCTGGAAAACAGCTCAGTGGCGGTTGTAGACACTGAGAATAAATTGCACCCTACAACTGGCACTGCCCAATCAACAACGAGCAATTTAGCTTATGATTTCACAACAGTGGTGTATCAGAGGGCGGTGACCTACTGTACCTGGCAGATTGCAGCCCAGGACTTCCATTCTCATTCCGATCCCTGCTGGAGACCAGCGCTCTGGATAGATGCGGATGAACTGTGCAGGCAGCTCCTCAAAACGTCTCAGCTCTGGGGTGTCATAGTGTGTGTTTCCCTCAAAAAGCTGCGTACGGGAGGAAAAAAGAGATTACTCACACACACACTTACTGAATTTAGACATCTAAACAGCAATCACAGGAGACTGCGTTTAGTTGGAAACATTTTGCTTGATTCCCTACTGGAAAATCCCAGAAAATGGTTGCAAGGTTTTTAGCTGGTCAAGTTGGTCTAGATGACTGATAGACTGGACTACCAGCAAGTGGACTTGGTTTTTGGCCTTGTAGACCATCTTAATCAAGACTGTAAGGACTGATAAACCAACTTGGACCAGCAACAAACCATCAGCTGAATATGTCAAGCAGAATGAAGATGTTTAGAGTGAGAAGGTCATCTTAGAAAAGCAACAAGCCACTTACATTACTGTTCAAAAGTGTGGGGTCAGTAAGTGAAACATTATTTGTTTTTAATAAATTTTAAAATTAAATTTATTCCTGTGATGCAATGCTGAATTTTCAACATAATTTCTCCAGTAATTATATTTTGCATATGTTTATATTATGCTATAGACAAATGAAATACCTTTGACATGCTAGTCTTGCTATCCATTACAAAGTTCCAGTCTTTCCCATTCAGGCTGTGTGCTAGGCGATACTTCCGTACGAAAGCCCGGTTCTCAGAGCTGGTTCCTCCCTCACCGCTACGCGCTCCTTGGGTTATCACTCCTCGCACCGTCTTGGGTGTCCCGAGGTCCACCTGGAGCCATTCTTCTCCAGCTATAGGCTGGGCAGGGCCAGGAAACCATCCTGATCTACTGGCCACCAGACGTGCCGCTCCAGGGGCCCAGTGAAGGTCCCTCACTGAGGACGCTGAGATCTGGGAGTCAGGGAGGAGCCCGGACAGCATTCCCTGGAGCTCTGAACATGGAGCATCTGAGACAAAAGAGAACGAGATGTACACACCGACTTCAGCCTTTAAATGTTGAAATAGGCATGTACTAGACACTTTTATCCAAAGTGTCTTACAACGCCCTTATTACAGTTTTACCGGGAAATTTGAGGTTAAAGAATAGTTATCCTTATTAAGCCTATTGTATCATATTTGATACACAAATTTCTAAGGACTCTAACTGATCAAAACTTTGCTGAAAAACCAAAAGGACACAATCTACTTCAAACCTCATGTCATCTGATTGAGAGTTTATACTTTTGTTTAGCAAGCAAAAGGCCTTTAAGAATAATTCTAAAAATGTCCACATTCAGGTCATTTTGCTGAGAAATCTTTACTGTTTTATTAAGCAAATATAAGAATGACTTTTATATTCTTAAAAATATTTCAAGATGAAGGAACATTTTCCTTTTAAGGAATGTTTATTTGGAATGTTACACGTCTCAATCATTGTATTTGAACTTAATTATTTGTTGCATTGTATTATAAAAACTATAGAGATTTTACAGCTGATTTTTATATGCATTTTATGCAAGTAGTCTGCTATCCTGTAATAAAGATCTTTACATTACAAGCTATCAAAAAATTCATCAGATCCATATAAACATATAAACATCAGCAACTGCACCAAATTGCATATTTTTGCTCAGTTTGTACATCTGAATAAAAACGGAGATGATTTTCCTTCAAGTATGAGCTCCATATTCTCTCTATATCATACTATATATACCATTAAAGCCTGATATATCAAATATCATACTCAACAAAAAAACAAAACATATGCAAACTTTTTTTTAAATATTTTGTCTAAAGCTTCAATAAACTGTTCCAGTAATGATGTTTCTATTATGTCATGTGTCAGGCTTTTTTATTTTCATTTTCAGCAATTTTTTTTTTTTCACTAACAGTTGCATTGTATGGTAAAATGATAAGAAACAATGTGAGTATAAACAGTCACCTGTAATCTGGCAACCATAAAGTTCAAAGCGTAGTGCAATGCCATTATTCCACGTCTGTGGGCGAATACGAACAAATCGGGCCAGAACGGGCTGAGGAACACGATTCAGAACCACCTCAGATGGATCAGTGTTGGCATGGAAAATCTGCAAAAGAAAGAAAACACAACACAGATTATACTTGCTGCAAAGCATCACCAAGTCTATTCATTGAAATCGCAAATGTGAACTTTTTCCACACTAGAAAGAGTTCTTCCCAAAAGAATATCATGTCTTTTCATGACATTCCCATCTCAGATTTTTGTTTTTCTGCATGCAAAATGGCCAGGAGGAATAAAACGTTATTCCTCAAGTTTTTAAGAGGTATTCATCTGACGGACATCTTAGCTTGATATGCACATTAAGAATGTAATGTTTTCTTGTTTTCAAAGACAGCCCTTTAAACACATTACAAATTAAAGGTGGGGACATTATAAACTGCTGAGATAAAACATAACTAACTCCTTCTCTCGTTCACATAACTCTGAACCACAAGAGATCCGACAATTTCTCTGTAAAGCGTGATAAAGACTATTAAAATGAATACCAGTGAAAAAGTGCTGTAGATAAGAGATGAACTTCCCATGTAGAGTGGAATGGTTGACTGATAACTGAAATCTAAACACAATTTTAGATTTAGAAAACACAAGACGTGCAGTGAGCGAGCTTGAGGCCTTGTCACAGTTGAAATCCTGTATATGCGTGTGTGTGTGTGTGTGTGTGTGTCAAAAATCAAATAAAAGAATCAAATACAAATACAGAGGAGACTGGAAGTTATGATTGTTAAAACGGTTGAAAACACATGACCCCCCCCCCCCCCACACACACACACACACACACACACACACATCCGTGTAAACGTGAGACGTTTACCGATGGATTTGTCTTAGCCAACCGAAAACATTCCACACCTGAGATGAAGTGTAACATAGGCCAAGATGGGCTCTAAGGGCTTTCAAGAGCGAACACACACACACAAACACACACACACACACAAGTATCCTGGCTCACTTACAAAGCTGTGACTATGACAGACACCAGTGAGCCAGTGAAACGGGTTGATTAAGTCAAGTGGCACTAGAAAAAAGTAGTGGATTAGATGAAGACAAACAAAGAGTCTATTGAGCTTGTTTTCACCACAGTTAAATTTCCCCCTATTCCTTTTTCCTCAAGGCCTAAACCTCATTCATCCCCATTGTTCGCCTCATCCTCTCCATCCAGTGGCCACAAGTCGCGTCCCATCGAGAGTTACAGGCTCTGGGCAGAGTAATCCATATGGAAGAATCCCTTTTCTGTGCTCAACGCTCAAGGCTGCAAGTGCTTTATCAACTCCGTGTGAGTGTGTGTGTGTGTGTGTGTGTGTGTATTCCCAGTAGGGGAATTCGGCACACACACAAAGGACCACACTCATAATGCTTCAATGATGCAGTGTTGGAAGGATGGAGAGGTGGGGGGAAGGTTTTCTCGAACCCTTTTTTAAAATGCTGATCTCGAGTGTGTTGTGGCTGCTGAAGCCAGACAGACAAGACAGACAAGACTAGACGGATGACCCCTTTCCAGATGCTGGAATAAGGCGCATTCAGCCATTCAACTCTGTGGCAAAACACTGTGGCAGCTCTGCAGAGTTCACGGATAACGATGGAAGAGAAGACAGAGGTTAAACGAAAGAGACTGGAGGAGGAGCGCAGGGTCTGAGAGATGATAACATAGACCAATCAACAAGACGGAAGAAAATATCATAGAGACCAGGACAACTGGAAATGTATGAGAAAGAAGGACCGGCCCATAGTCATATTTACTAAATGGCATATTTAATTTGACCAGAATTAACATGAGGTTGAGTGGGACAGAAGTACAGTCCGTTCAGTGGGACTCATTCATTTCTGTTTACTTTTTTCCTATAACCAGACTGAAAAAAATCTGGTTTACTTTGAAACAATTTTCACTTAGAAAAATGGCTAATACATTTCACAAGTAGCACATTGAATTAAACGTGAATTTTTGACGTAGAAAGACTGAAACACTGTAGCATTTTCTTGTTAAAAGTACTCCAATAATCTTTTACAGCTTTGAAAAATATTTTTTATAGTGTGAAATTACATTAAAAACATATCAAATTGTAAATCATTCATAAAACTGTTTGTGTAAATTATTTGTAAAACCATTGTTACATTCGTCCGTGAATGTACATAAATTTGCATGAAAAAAAAAAACAATTAAATTTTTTGCACTATTATGTGTAATTTCTATACACTTTGTAATAATGTCTAGACAAAAATGTATAATAGATTTATTAAAAAGAAAAACATTCTTACATAACTCCTGTGCAATTCAATTCTGTGTAAACTGTGCATAAAATCATTTTTACATTAATTTATGTAACACATTTCTGTGCAAATTATTCATAAAACCATTTGCATGTACATTTTTGCGTTTCATAAATATAGCGCATATTTTTTGTACCTGGGTATCATTTTGAATGATGTAGTTGCACACATTTTCATAAAAAAATGTGTTGTGAAATGAAATATAACTTAGATTTGTAAGCTCAAGAAAGTCCAACATGAACAAACTGTAATTCTTTTTTCCACTTTTTTCTTGTTTTGTTCACATCAAATTGCATCTACTAAGATCTATTAGACAAAAAAAAAAAGTTTTCAGACAATATGTACATGCGGAAAATAAATATGGTACAGTTTAAGAGCAGTCAAGGGGGGTCAGAGGTCGAATTGCATATTGTTAATGCATTCAGGTTTTCTTCACCTGCTAAGATCAAAAATTCCATCAGTGGTTTAGCGGCGATCTTTGACCCCTGTCAATAAACCTAGTTACACAGTTCAAAGGTTAATTAAGATCATAAAGAGATCCGAGCAACACTTGATGTCTGACCAAGTCATCTTGAATAATGACCGTTTCCTGTATGAATCAATCAAAGACTATTTTTCTTTGTTGATAATGGGAGATCTTTCCTGACTGGCCTTTAGAATAACAAGCAGATTGATGGCATTCTTGCTAGAGGAATTCATTGTGTTTGCTATAAGAAAAGGTTGCGCAATTCAATACAATACACAAATAACCAGTAAATGATTAGTACTAAACCTTAAAGATGTGTTTTAAATTAAAATGGCACTGCATAACCAAATTTCAAATAACCTATAGAGCTATAAGCCGTTTAAGCTTTAAGCCATTCAAAGTCGTAAACAAGACCAAAATCTGCCTGACAACAAGAGTGTTGGTGGCGGGGCGTCCCACGGCAGGATGGTTCCACCCATCCAGTTAAAGTAGAACGCTAGCTAGTGTAACTAAATAATTAAACCTGCCATGTTGTGGGTCTATGAGTGATAGATCATGAAATTATAAAGACCCTTTCCACTGTCCCTCCAATGCTGGGAGGTGAAACTCTGCGTGAGCCCGTCTCCACCCCTGGGTCGGTCAGAGCAGACATCCCATGCAGACTGCTAGGGACAAAAGGTCTCGAGGTGTTTAAGTATTGATGAAAGTCGTGAAAGAGCACGTCTAGCCAAAGACAGGAGTGGAGAAACGAAGTTGAGGAAAGAGTAAATGTGTGTTTTATAATGTCTGGTTGCAAACATTTTCAGATTTTATCATTTGCAGTAGAACACTTCTACAAAAAAGGAGAAAAATAAAAAAAAATCCTTGTTTATTAATATTCATATTAATTCAATGATTCCCTTTTTTGTTGAAAGCCTTTGACCTAAATGAATTACGTCGAGCACCTGAAGATGTAGTTACATTTTTAAACAAATAAAAAACTTTTTCATTCACTACTGAACAATATACCTGCAATATACCATTTTCTCTCAATGGGGGAAAGAAATTACAAGACTCCCCCCTTAATCCAAATGATTTTCCTGCATCGTTGTGTCTCTCCTTCCATCCTTTTACACTCTCCCAGTCGTCACTTCTCTCACAGACGGTGAACGCAGAGGCTAAATGCCTTTATATGCCATATTCATCATGTATCAAGTGAGTGTGTGACAGATTTATTACTTGCTGTTCACGAGGGATTTATAGGAATTTCAATAATAAACAGGATATGCTGCATTTTTTTGTGCTTGTGGAACCTTTTTGCCATTTATTGAGTGATTCAATGCAAAAATGCTGGGTGGTACAGTATATTGAATATTCATGAAATATGTGCAACGACTTTACTGTATAAAATCAAATAGAGCAAAAAAGTGAATTTTGTGACATTTTAAGGCACTTTTATCCTCAGAATAAGGTTACAATCAATCATTCCTTGTGTCATGACTGGCAAGTACAACAACGTTTTAGAAGCATTTCTGATTCAAATGTCCGTAGCATGAATCAATTCAAACTAAGTGAATCAATTAAAAATTCCTATGGATCTTACATAAAAAAAAACTCTATTTGGCAACAATTTGCATTAGTAAATTATTTTTTAATAGTTTTTTTGAGAACAGTTGGGTTCATCAAAAAGCTTTTGATAACTTTTTGCCCGCATGGTCGGAAGATGATCAGAGCCAATTTTGGTGTAAATCAAAAGTTAAAAAGAGTAGGTTTTCGGAAAATTCCCAATGGTCCATTTGAATCGTCTTGAGCCAAGGAATCAGAGGAATCATTAGCATTAAACGTAAGTGCAATTTTTGGAGAGTTGGTGGCGCTGGAGGGATGTAGTTAGAGATTCAAAAATTTGTGTGTTTAATATTCAGACTGTCCGCCTTCTGTGTGCCAAATTTCACCATTTTTCAGCAATTAGTTATATGGGCTGCCATTGACAAGAGTGGAAGGAGGAGGAAGAACAAGAACACTAACGGATACAATAGGTGGCTTCACACCTTCTTTGCTTGGCCCCTAAATATAATTTCCAGCCTTTTGACAATATTCAAATAGATTTTTTTAATGTAAATAATTCCATTATAAACTGAATATTGTCAAAAGGCTGAAAACATCAAGATACAATTTACCAACCCTCATTACTATATATAAATAATTTAGCAACCAGTATACAAACTAGTTTAACAATTTCCATCCCACCCAATATCATAAAAGTGATTTGAGACCAGGATTATGTTCGGATCTCTAATCCCAGGCATGTCCGCAGGTCAGTACTACTTTCACGTGCGACTTATTCCCAAACAGGAGACTAATCTTTTAATCAAAAGCAGATCCACTAAAAAGACGACCAAAAGGTTAATCCTAGCACTTTTATTACACGGCGCCCCTTGGCGTAACGTAGAGTTAAAATGCATAAGCATCTTTCCGAGGCTCTGATTACACTGTGGCCAACGCGGTTACAGTGGGATTAGATGTCACGAAATGAGAAAAACGAACTTTCAAGCGGTGGACAGCGTCAAAACAAACAGAGATTAGGATGTGGTTGGGCGAGTGGGGTAAATGAAGCGATGGCGGTTGATTGATGCTTTAATTACTAGCTGGGTTAATGCAAGCCAAACAAAAGCATTTCTGTCGAGTTTGCTCAGTTGTGTCCTCATCATAATTTGACTTTGCCGAAATAATCTTCACAACCCAAATGCTCTATATCCTTCTTAAATATTTTTTTGATGGAGTTACTGAGGGTTGTCCAAAGCTCAGTGATTGAATTTGGGAAATTCCTGCCTTCTTCAAAGCAAAAATCATATTAGTCCTAATAGGATCAGTCTAGAAATGAAAAATTATTTGAAACAGTCTTACTGGTCTTCAAATGGGACAAAATCAAGAGAGGAAACCCTGAATTCTGATAACGTATGAACACGTATCAGCGTATCCCAAGCTGGTCCAGGTGTGACCGGTCACGCAGGTGTGTTTACGGCAGGTAGCTCACAGGCATTAGGAACGGCCAGAGAGATAAGGGTGCATAGAGAGCCTCATTGTTCTCCGCCACCAGATAACCATCTCTCAACTTGTTCCCATGTCACTTTCTCTGTTCAGACCAACAAAGTTCACCTGGCTGGAACTAGAGTTACTTCTTCCTGCAGATGCTCAACTGCCTCATTTCAAAAGATTTGAGAAAAAACTGAATATTTAACCACTGACTCCATTTATCCATTTAAGTATGCATTTTTAGTGAAAATAAAAGTCTACTTATAGATTTGGGAAGGGATAGTGACTAAAATCTAAAGACTAAAAGTATAATGTGTAGTTAAACATAGTTCTTTGTGGATTGTTGTGTTTGTGTTTATGTGACCTGGTTAGATTCACCTGAATTATAGCCTGCTAACTATCAGTGGTACACTTGGCATGCTTATTAATCACCTTTTTTCTCTATCACATATTTTAGAAATCATCATAAATTAGGAATATTAGGATATTGTAGTTATGGTCTTTTGCCACTTGTAAACACATAGAGAACACAAATGTACTGCGTGGTCCTTGCCTTATGATTTTTTCCATGCCTATAGATCATCCAGTCCTCTCCATTAGTGCTGACTTCCAGTTTGAAGGTGGTGACGTAGTAGGACTTAAGAGTCTCCTTAGAGATGGCTCCTTGGGTAGCGATCCCAGTCAGAACCTTAAGGAACTGAAGATCCACCTGGGAAAGGAAAGTGATTGATGAAAGTGGGAAATAGGAAGCGATAACAACGCCCGACTGATCGGACCAAATTTAGTTTCTTTCGACAGCCGATCAATGAGGATTTCTGATGTGAGTAATGAACAGTTCCTTTGCAGTATATAAATCATGAACATGTATTGGAAGGACGTGGATAACAAGTTTATTCGTCCTAGTGACACCATATCTGTGGCTGGAAAACACAAGGGCGCTATTTTAAATAAACCATACCTACACTTTACAATTCAGCATGAAACCCATCTATAGACACACTAAACTAAACAACATCCTTCATGGAAGTGACTTTTGCATGGCAAAATAAAAATGCTTTTAAAATAGCGACATCTAATAATTGCATTTATTTATGCAAATAAACAATTATAAAATATAAATAATTTATTAGTTTGTTTTTTAAATATGAAATTCAGTTTGTATGCCTATATGGATGTACAGTAGGCTGGCTAAGAACATTTTTAATTTTACAATTTGACATTTTAATGCTAATTCATTTATCATACATTGCATATGTCCAATCATTCTTGATTGAACTGTATATATCATACCATTTTATATAAAATTTGCAATAAAAGTAGAATTCAACAAAATGATGCATTACTGGTCTAATTAAAACTCCTCGACCTCTACACATGCCGGCAATGCCGTCTTTACTCATCTGTCACATGTAAGAAGGAAAGGCTCCCAGACCCTCAAGCTATCAGGATCCTGGATGCAGGTGAGGGGTGTAAGGAGGGACGGTAAGAACTCTGAAATCAATAGCGCTGGAGAAGGTTGCTAACTACGGATTTCTCTAGACTGTCCCCATCCATCATCGAGCAGTTAGCATCACAGCAACCTTCCATGCATCGTCGGTCTGCACCAACACAACAAACGCAGCGCTCAAGCTAAGGGGCGTATGCTGACAAGCAAGATGGAGTGCACTATAGAGGGTGTAGAAGGTTCTGGAAATGTAGTGGTGTGTAAGAATATACCACATGTATCTGTGTGTGTGTGTGTGTGTGTGTGTGTGTGAGATTGCGAATCCCAGTGCATTAAAGGGAAGGACGGGGTAAATGGCATATTTAATGTGACGCAAACTAAAATGAGGCTATGAGGGTCAGCATAAAGCGCGGTTGCATTTCTGAACAATTATACTGATTTTTTATTTTCATGAATAAGACCAATTGAACAAATAGTACTTCCCATCACCACATCGTTTTTCAAATCAAATCATATAATAAAAATGAAATGTTGCAGGTATGTCAAATGCACCAATAATCTCCACACTCTTAAAAATAAAGGTTCCAAAGGGGGGTTTTCACAGCATCTTAATTTTTAATAGTGTAATGTGCGATTGTCTCACCTGTATGTATTCCTTGTTGCTGTCCTCACCAGGCGTCCAGGCGTTGTCCTCGTTGTTCAGACGGGCCTGACGGGGCTGCCAGCGACCATCATAAAACGAAGTGGAGGCCGAAATCTGATCATCAGAGATCTTACTAGACTCCATTCCAAATGCATTGCTACAGTGAAATGCTGAATGAGAAAGAGACATATTAAGACAAACTAAAACATTTACTTTTTTACTTTATTTTTGTTTATTATTAAAATGAATTTATTAATAATGACTTTTTAAAAAATATTTTATTTATATATTTAAAGACAACCAGAAGTCACAATAGACCATATTCACTTTCTTAATAAATGACTCTATTCATACTTTCTAAATTTCTCCCAGAAATGTCACATTATGGGAGTTTAAATGTGCTGTGAATGCCATTTCATGTCTTTTCTATGGAAGCTTGTTGTGACTTGTGACTTTTTTCTCGCAATTCAGACTTCAAACTCGCTCTCTCTCACAATTCTGAGAAAAAAATTGAATTGCAAATTATAAAATTGAAAACGAAATTATAAAATTTCTGAACGAAATTCAGACTTTTTACTCGCCACTGTGAGTTTGTATTTCGCAATTACGACTATAACTCGTAATTGCGAGTTTATATCTGACAATTCTGTGGGGAAAAAAGTCAGAATTGTGAGTTATAAACTCAGAATTGAGAGATATAAACTTGCGATTCAGACTTTTTCTTGCAATTGCAAGTTTATATCTCACAATTCTGACTTTTTTCAATTCTGAGTTTAGATATAACAAGAAATAAACTCGGAATTGCAAGAGAATTACAATTGAATTACAATTGATAGTGATGAAGTCCAAATAGATATAAACTCAATCCTGAGCGGGGAAAAGGCAGAATTGTGAGATATAAACTTCCAATTGCAAGAAAGAAAGTCACAAATGTGAAATAAAATTGCAATTATTACCTATTTAAATTTTTTATTCCGTGGCAGAAACAAGCTTCCATATCAAATAGTTTTATATGCATCAGTGTTTATGTATAGCTGCTGGAAAAGGCAACTTACATGATCATAAACTTTACCTTAAAAACAAAACAAAACCAAGAAACACAAATTATACTTACTGTCACTAACTTCCTTGTGAGTCATGTTATAGCGGGCAGAGAAACCATCTTTGGCCACAGCCATGTCAGTGTGGAAGGAAAGCGACAGAAGACCTGTAGAAGACTGGATCTCTGGAGGGATTTTCGTCCCACAGTATCGTCCAATCAGGGGTCCCACTGGACACAAGAAAATGGTGGAAAGGGGAAAATGAGCTGATCCCAGATCAGTTAGTGAGGCTAGAACCGTTTCTCAGTGTGAAGTGGATCTACTGAGGCATCGCGTGCCTCAAATTCCCTCAGCTCCATGGATTACCAGCTTTCCTCATGGTATTCCTCTGATTTCTCTCCTACTTATCCCTGATTTACTGTCCCTCTCCCTTCCTCCTGTGATCCCTGGATGTCAGCAGAACAAGAGCTGAGTTTGATCCCAGATTGATAGCGTGTGAGATGGGACTGTGCAAGTAGTTGAGATGTTCACAATAGCATGAACGCTATCTTCTAAACACTATTTGTGCGACTTGATAAAAGATATGAGAAGAAAGGAAAATCTGGCAGATATCTATAATGATAAAGATACAGTTCTAAAAATTGTTCTCAATATTAAAGAATAGCAGAGTTCACCTCACAGCTATAATGATAACGGCACAGAGAAACGATAGCGTTGGAATCATTTTCAGAACGATTTTATCCAGCTGATGAATGATAAAAACAATGAAAGCCAATCAGAATCAATCCTGCTGTAACGAGTTTGAGCATTTAAAGTGACAGATAATCACGCGCTTAGAATAAACAGAACGATGTATCCCCTGGTGTGGACGCTAATAGAGTTATCTTTATAGTTATTATTCTTGGTGTGAACGGGCCTTTACTGTCAGTTTTGACAAATTTAATGCATCCTTGCAGAATAAAAGTATTCATGTAAAAAAACTTACAGACCCCAAACAGACAGATAGATAGATAGATAGATAGATAGATAGATAGATAGATAGATAGATAGATAGATAGATAGATAGATAGATAGATAGATAGATAGATAGATAGATAGATAGATAGATAGATAGATAGAATGGATGGATGGATGGATGGATGGAATAGATGGATAGATGGATAGATGGATAGATGGATAGATGATAGATGGATGGATGGATGGAATAGATTGATAGATAGATAGAATAGATTGATATGGATGGATGGATGAGATAGATAGATAGATAGATAGATAGATAGATAGATAGATAGATAGATAGATAGATAGATAGATAGATAGATAGATAGATAGATAGATAGATAGAATGGATGGATGGATGGATGGATGGAATAGATGGATAGATGGATAGATGGATAGATGATAGATGGATGGATGGATGGAATAGATTGATAGATAGATAGAATAGATTGATATGGATGGATGGATGAGATAGATAGATAGATAGATAGATAGATAGATAGATAGATAGATAGATAGATAGATAGATAGATAGATAGATAGATA